>CM028342.1:12483756-12524251 GCA_016618105.1 Dendrobium huoshanense
GCAGCGCTGGAGGCTTTGCTGCAGTGGAGTGATCAGTGACAGAGGCTGGTCTGTGATGTTGTGAAATGGGATTGAAGGAGAAGCCCCACTGCCTTCGGCATCCATTAGGCGCTGCCTGGATTAAACTGCAGAGGTCAAGTTTGAATAGAAAAGGGAGTATGAATTTAGTTCATTTTTAGATTTCAGAACCATTGTTATGGAAGCATTACTGAGACTTACTATAATTCACGACTGAATGATTTCAGGATAATTCTCCACAATGCTCAGATAAATTGCACTTTGTTTTGGGTTTTGGGCCTATAGGAACAAAAGCAACACGATCATTAAGGTTTTAACTTGGACGAGGGAGAAGGCATTGAAGAATGGCTATCATAATATGAAGAATTTTACACAAAAAAAAGCCTGACATAACTAAACACAAGAACCATACAACAAAGAGAGAAGGCCTCAGACCAAATCCTCCCTTAAAAAATGAACAAGATGATCAATCCGTTTCAGGACTCGCGTTGCGGCCATAAGAGAAAACTAAACGGCACTTTCCTCAAAAGCACATTTTTATGCCTAAGCCCTATGACTACCATAGGGAAATCGATATATACCTAATTAATTGATAAAAACCTACAAATCAACAAGAGAAAACAAGCTCAAGCGAAAGCAGTGAACAGAGATCATGTAGTAGACAAGCTCGCATATGGATTGGGCTTGATCGAATCAAATCAGATGGTAAGAAGAGTAATACGCGAAGGAATCGACGATTTTCCCACAGATTCCTGCAGCATCTGCGAACTTTCCACCCGCTGATGACCTCATTTCTTTTCTTAGCCTCTAGTCCTCTTAAGAGAAGAAAAAATTATAAAAAATCCTTATTTTCGGAGATCGATTGGGAGATTGATCGAAGAAGAAAGGGCAAGGCGATGAAGAGATCGAATCTAGAGCGGTGGGAGTATGGTGTGGACTTCGGATATATGAATGATTTCGTTCTTCTCTCTCTGATCCTCTGGTTTGGGAGAGGAAGAATAGAAAGGGGAGAGAGGGAGAGAGATGAGTTGTTCAATAGGAGGGGCTAGAGTAGAATTCCATTAAGCAACGTTTTATTCATTATTAGCAATGCTTTAAAAATCAGACCAGTCTGATCGGTTTAACCGTAAACCGGTCTGAAAGCCGGTTCAGTTCAACATGAGAACCGGCTTAACATAAAACCGACCGGTTTTGACAAGAACCGTCGTTTCAACCGATGAACCGGCCCCAGTTTCTTAAAACCGGCCGGTTCAAATTTTTTTAATATAAATAATTAAATAAATTATTTAATATTAAATAAATATTAATCTTAATCAATTATTATAAAACTTTTAAATTTGTATTAAATACATTAATAAATATTAATTTGAACAACCTCATGTCTTCATTTCTGATATGAGAGAAAGTAAAAAGGTGTATAAACAATGCAAAGCAAAACTTCCTAAGTAATGTGGGACTAAATCATACAAAGCGAAGACCCATCTTTAGTTTTATAGTTTTATGTTTTGTGCAGTTTTGTATTATTTTTTTTAATTAGTTTTTTTATAATATGAATAATATTAATTTTTTTAGTTTATAATATTTTTTTTCTTAGTTCATACTATTTAATTTTTTTTCTATATTTTATTTATTTTTCATTATATATGTCATAAAGTTTATGTGGATTCATTTTTATTTGTGATCAAACCACTCAAGTAAAAATTATATCATATAAATTATAATAGAAATAATTATTTTTTATATTTGAATAATATTTTTTAAAGTTTTTTACATATTTAGATGTCCGGTCATAATATTATGATGTAAAAAACTTTGTAAATTTTAACATATTTACAAAACTTTGTAAATATTAACTTTTTTAACATAATTGATAAATATTATATTGTTAAAAAACTTTGTAACTTTGCACGAATCTGTGGGAAAATCGTCGATTCCTTCGCGTATTACTCTTCTCACGATCTGATTTGATTCGATCAAGCCCAATCCTTATGCGAGCTCCTATACTACATGATTTCTGTTCACTGTTTTCTCTTGAGCTTGTTTTCTCTTGTTGATTTGTAGGTTTTTATCAATTAATTAGGTATATATCGATTTCCCTATGGTAGTCGATAGGGTTTAGGCATAAAAATGCGCTTTTTGAGTAAAGTGCCGTTTAGTTTTCTCTTATCGCCGCAACGGGAGTCCTGAAACGGGTTGATCATCTTGTTCATTTTTTAAGGAAGGATTTGGTCTGAGGCCTTCTCTCTTTGTTGTCTGGTTCTTGTGTTTAGTTATGTCAGGCTTTTTTTTTTTTTTTGTGTGTGTAAAATTCTTCATATTATGATAAAATCACGCATGTAGCCAACCATCCCATCTTCAAGGGGGAGACAATACAAAAATTAACGACGAATAAGGCTATATGGAATGAGAATGAGAGGAATTAAATTGTTTTGTTGTTTCCTATTTTTGTAGAAGAAAAAAAACATAGAAGGACTATTGTGGACGTGTTCGGCCAAGCATAACACTTCTTTCTTTGTTGTCTGGATCTATTTATTAAACGTGTCATGTTCAGTTTGATCGGATTCATGTCGGGTCAATTTCAGATTGGATTCGAATCCAACACATTGACCCTTTTTGACATCCCTAATTAGCATGTAATATTTCCATTATAATTAAATAATCTGAAATGAATTTCATTAAATACAAAATTAATACAAACATGTATTGTAAAATCTATGATGAAGTAATAAAAACATGAAATCAACGTCATTAATGGTGAAATAGAAATTTCTTGACCAAAAAAAAATTAATAGATAAAAAATGAATTGTTGCTAATATTATATTTGAAATCTCTAACAAAATTTCAAAATAAAATGGTTTATATTTTTAGTTGCAAAATAAAAAGCTCACATAAAACATTGATAAAAAAATAAAGCTGACCTAAATAAGGCCTCATGTGATTTTATTATTGTTTTCTAAAGTGATTTTTTAGTATACTTTTTTTTTAGTTAGGAAGCTAGTTTAGAAAATATTAAGAAAGCTAGCAGTCTCAAATAAAGCCTACTTTTTTGTTGCTTTCTAAAGCAACTTTCTTGTACAAATTTTTTTTTGAATCAGAAAATTATATACTAAAAAGCCATTTTAATAAAGGATAAAAAAGTTGTTCCAAACAAAGCCTAAGTAGTTTGTATTGGCATAATTCCTTTTTTAGGCTTCCTTTGGAATGGCTTTCTTAATGCTTCTTAAAGTATTTTTTTAGTACAATTTTTTTTATTAAAAAGATATTTTGAGAAAATAAAGAAAATCGTCCCAAAATAAAGCCTTCGTTGACCTCGATTTTGCCGAGGCTTGGGCATGGTGGTTTGAGTTGACCAAGTCAACCTTTGACTTGGTCAACCCAAACCTTAATGGGTCAAAATTGACCCATTAAGCCCATTAAGAGCCCAAATCGAATTCAAATCCAAATCCATCTTTCCATGGCTCAATCCTTGAACTCTCTTGACTGGTTTGACCAAGTCAATCGTTGACTTGGTCAAACCAAGTCTTAAATAGGTGAAAATAACCTATTTAAAGCAAAATTAAGCCCCATTTAATGTCCTAATCAATTTCAAACGTTTTGAAAAATCAAATCCCGCCTAAATCACTCCCTCTCTCTCTGAATTCAACCCTTGATCTCATCTCCACCGTCCAAGAGAGGAGAGGGGCTTTAAATAGTGAAATTTAGGTCTTTTTAAGGACTTTTTTTTTTACTCTTGCTTGATCTCTAGAGCTCCTCAGCCCCTAAGATTTGGTGAGAGTGCTTTCACGACTCTTCCCCACATTCCCCGACCAAATCCCGAACACCTCGAGCCGCCGCCGGAGAAATCTACAGCCACCCGAGGAGATCTACATTCCAAGACGTTTCGGGACCGATCCAAGACGTTTCGAGACGAGGTTTCTTCTACAAATAGGAGTGTGGACAGTCTACAAGTGCAACAAGCCAGAGATCCCTCGAATCTATCGAGTATTTTTGGTATAAATCTAAACCCTAGTTAGAACACTCAAAGCTAAATAGATTTTTATATACTTCGTTTTAGATCTCGAAACTAGGCCCCCATGAATGCTCTTCATACATGCTATATGTGTTTAAAATTCTATTAAAGTCCATCGTGTGGTTTGAGAGAACGAGTTGAAAATAGGGTTAGGGTTTTGGGTTCCCCTTCTCACCGTGCCAGGCCAGATCTGGACCGTTGATTCCTTGATCAACTACGCAGATCTCGCCAAACCGCGGTAGGTCCGCGACTGTGTATTCCTTCCGCCATTCGGATCAAGGTCCAGCTCCATCTGGATCGTTGATTCGGCCCAGCGTGTGATCGGACGGCACGGGATCGTATCCGTCGTGGCTAAGTGACGCCACTTCACTTGACCGTCGCTGCTGCCTCCGAGACCGCGGGATCCAGTTCGCGGTTGACACCTGTCCTGCCGCCTTTAATCATCAGCCGATTATTGCGACGACAGCGCAATCATCGGCAATGATTGCCCTAAACCGCGGAGCCTATCCACCGCTGCCACGTGGCGCTCGCCGGCCGACTTAATTAAAAAATGAATTTTAAATTATTTTAAAACCTTAATTTCTTTAAAAAAATCATAAAAATTTGTTTTTGATCCGTTTTTGACGTATAATACCTCGTTTTATTCGTATTTTCATTCTCTACACTATAAAATTTTTTAATAAAAATAATATATATATATTTAATTATTAATAAAATAGTAAATAAAATACTATTTTAAATATATTATTTTTAATTATTTTATTATTATTATATTATAATATTGTTGTTTTAATTATAATATTAATAAATATACTATTTTAACTTATCTTTGTTACTTGTCATTATTATTATTATTACTATGTTATTATATTTATTTAAATGTAAAAATTGTTTTTTTAATAACTAATTATTAATTTAATTATTTTAATTAGTTAAATTATTAAAAATATTCTTAATATTATATATTTATAAATTACTTTTAAAATTTCAGAAATTTTAGACCTATATTTTATTTTATTCCAATAATAATTTTCAAATATTTAATATTTTGAATTATTTTAAAGCCTTTAATTATTTTAAACTTAAAAAATTCATATCTTCCTCATTTCAAATCGGATTTCGATGCAAAATGCCTTGTTTTGATCGTATTTAAATTCTGCATAATTTAAAATTAATTGTATTCAAAAGTATTGGATCTATCTGCAGTTATTTTGAAAACAATAATATCTATCTGCAGTTATTTCATTATATTTATAACTATTATTATTTTAATCAAAAATTATTTTTGTAATAATTATTTCAAACCATGATTGTTACTGTTTTGGTATTATTTCACTATTATTATTACCCATATTAGTATTATTTTAAAACTATTTTTTTTATTATTGTTATTTAAAAATTGCTTTTTATCAGTTTTAAACTTCCAAAAATCATATTTTTGTCTTCTTAAATCGGATTTTGGCGTGCAACCCCTCGTTCTTCTCAGAAAAATGAGAGCTTCATTTTAAAATTATTTTCATTATCCCTTGCTGGCTGTCTGGGCAGATTCCTGTTTGGGTTGGCTTTTGGGACTATTTTAATACTATTTATATAATAATTATTATAATTATTTTGAAACTATAAATTATTTTCAAATCGTTTTGAAATCTCGAGTGAATGACCAGTGAGTCTCTCCTATATTTATGTACTATAAACTCACCTATTTTTTATTATATTATTTTCTAAAAATTTACATATATGTAGGTATTTTGATTATTTTAAAATTGCCTATATTTGTAAATCCTAATTTTGGGAGACTCACCATATGAAATTTTAAACATAACTTCTATGCATGAAGAGCAAATCATGGGGGAGTGGATTAGTGGATGGTTGAGTCCCAACCATTCGCTAATCCCTTCATTAGGTGTTTTCATTTTCTTGTTGTTCGTAGCTTAATTGCATGTGTAGGTTGCACCACGAGCACTTAGTTTAGGCTCTCCTAGATCTAAAGACATGGCTTGTTTACTGCTTTTATATGTTTCTCATGCATTATTACCTTGAGGGTTAGTGTGAATTTCAATTTAAACCCATATAATGTAGTGACACCTTAAGGACAAAAATTAAGAACTTATCTAGCGAACTTAGAAATTTTCTCGGGGCAAGGATAGACCCCGGATTGACATAAAAACTGTAAAACTTAAACTTAGTGACATTATAAACACCCCATAATTTTCTAGGAATTTTTAGGAGTCTTTGGACCCCTTAGTTAACTAGCCTTAATTAACCCGCTAAATAAGGCCCTGAGACCTTCCAAAAATTCCAATAAATGCATCTTTGGTCAGAAAATTACCCATAATACCTCAAACTGACCAGAATCTGATCCTTAACATTAGATGAATAGGTTTCCCTAGTTTTACTTTAGGTTGACCCCTAATTTTACCATAGGTGAAATTTACCATTTTGTCCCTAATAATTCATTAAAAATTATTAAAAATACCAAATTTTTCCAAAACACTTGGGAACACCTTCTCAGGTCATCCCTGACCTTTGGGGGTGATTTCAATCATTTGAAGTTTATTTGGATCAAAACAATAAAAACAGCCCTTTATTAGGAAATTTAGAAATTCCTTTAAATACACTGAACTTAGAAAATCCATAACTAATTATAGAAAATTCCAAATTAGGCAAACTCACTTGCATTAGACTCCGATTAGGGCCTAGTATTTATTAAAAATATTAGGTTTCCACAAAATGGCTTAGATTAGAAAGTCAACGTTTTGGTCAACCGTAGTTCATTTAGGGCCCAAAACTTAAAAAATTCATAACTTTGCATAGAAAACTCCAATTTCAGCCTACTACCTGTCTAACTACTTGTATTAAGGTCTAGTATTTTCCTAAAGTGTTAGAAGACCTAAATATTGCCCATTTCCCATAATGACTTTTTGGACCCTTAGTCTAGTTCCTAGGAGGACCTGGAATTTTCCAAAATTGGCTAATATAACTTTAACTTCAAATATCATCATCATAAGCTCTTAAAACTGATCAACCAACTGAAATAATTAAAACGGACCCTAATCCACTAATATTTGAATTTCAACTAAAACATCCTTTTAGACCCCCAACAAACCTTAATTCTAGATAACTTTAACTAACTACCCTGCTTAGGACCTATTCAAACTATACTAGCCTTATACAATCATAGAATTGTTTGCTAGGGCACCACTTCTAGATCTAGGTTAGGCCGTTGGGTTTTACTTTTCTGCTGTATGCCTGAGCTTTTCATGGATTTCATTACATGCTGTTTGAAAAATGATTGGTGTGTTTGCTTACTTTTTATGCACTCTGTGGATGATGTGATGAGAGCTAGATTTACCCCTAGGTTAGAAACATCATATACATATATATATATATACTATTCTTCCGTGCAGGTGGTCATGCTCAAGCTGATAAAAGGGTGAGCATTATCATGATTTCTAATAATATTTCATGCAGGTGCTTACCCAGCTCCCCCTCAATAAAATGAGGGCTAAAATAATAATTATAACTACACATGTGGAGCTGCTTAGCCCTCATAATTAAGAGCATGACTTGACACAGGGTCAATGGTTTGAGTTATTTTTATTTTCATATATAACTGCTTGAGATTTTTACTAGGATAACCATGTAGGGAGTCTAGAATTTTTTTTAAATGGATGTAATATTTATAAAATTTGTTAAGAGTTGTGAAAATGGTCTTTGAGTGTGGATATTCTTATCCCACTTGAATCCCAAAAGAAGAAGGCATCCTCATAGGGGAGAGTCTTCTTCCATTTGGGAGGTCGAGTAGGATGACTTTAGATATCCAAAGAGAAAAGACAATCATCCCAAAAAGGGAGAATTGTCTTTTCGTTTGGATATTCAAGCCACGACGGATCCAAGGAGTCCAAGGAGGAGAGATCCAAGGAGTCCAAGGAGGAGAGTTCCAAGGAGTCCAAGGAGAAGAAGACACCCAGAAGACTGAAGACCAATATCTCACTCAAAGTCATTTGCGTCTGTCATAGGCTTAGAAATCCGGATTGTTGGCAGTGGTACCTGGCCACTTTACTTTCTGCATATCTGGGTTGTAATAAGGGCAGTTTGCCTATGGGCATTTAGTTGATTATTTTGGATTTATATTGATGTGTTTACCTGATTGCACAGTAGAACTATCTGCTTTTTCTAGGTTTCTTTCTTGCATGTCATTTTTTCGCTTTCGTCTGGATTTCTGTTAGGCTCTCTAAGGACTACAAAATTTTTCTACTCGTAACTAACTCCTAAAATTTTAAGTTCTAAATAACATAGAAACTTAACGAACCTAGAAAACTGTCGGAATCATCCGGGGTCACATGCATATTGTTGCATCTTTCTTTCCTTGCTATAAGACATCTCCCTACCTACGGGTAGAGTCCGAATAATCTGGCCTATGAGGATGAAGTGTCGGACCTAGGGAGACCCAGTCTTTTCAAAAAAAAAATATTTTCTATAAGCCTGTTTTTAAAATTCTATAGCATTCATGAGCTGACATTTCAACTAGCATGCATTACATTAGAAACTAATTTAATTAAAAATTTAATTGTTTTAGCTAGGAGCATCTAACCCATATAAGTCCATGACCACTTAGAAAATCCTCTAGATGTCGGTCCTATTTCCAAAGAACTGTACTACCCACCCATCTATCATAAATGACTTGATATCATAGTTTTAAAGCGATTAGGTGGTTAGCTGGTGTAAGATCTCGTTCCCATACTGTTCCTCTATGGATTGGATTTTTCTCCCAGAATCGGCCAGGACAAAGTTGAGATCGTCCAGGCCAATCAGTGCATTCAAACAACTAATTTCTGGAGCTATTTCTGGACAGGATCGTCTAGGACGATATTGAGATCGTCCAGGACGATCGGCACTGTTCACAATACCGTCCTGATCATCGCCCTGGGAATGGTCCAGGACGATCAGAATTGGTCTGATCGTCCGGGACGATCGGGCGATCGGCCAGGCCGATCTGTGTATGATATAAGGAAATGAGCTCGTTTTGAGGTGAGATAAAATCAGATTTTAAAATCAGATATTTTGAGGAGAGAAAGAAAAAGGGAAAAGCTGGATTTTGGAGGCCGCGGGGCGCTTTTCGTCCGACGCTGCTGTTGGAGAAAGTGTAGATCTCGTGGTAAGGACTCCGAATCCTATTTCTGTTTTCGAAGATATTGTGTTTTGATCGAGTTGTGCACTATTTTGTATTTTCGTTGTCTATTTTTGGACATGATTTTGATTTGACACAACTTTCACCGCACAACTTTTAGTATGTTATAGATATGACTATTGTACACGATTTGACTATTTTCTACGAAGATTTTATCGGTCGGAATTGATTCTACGCGATTTTAATTGAATAGAAAAATATCAGGACTTGATTGAGTTGATTTATCGCTTTACCTGCCGCTGCATTGACTGGTTTTATTGACTATTGATTTTCGGATTGCATTGACTCATTGACCATTGACTGATACGGAATTGATAGATTGACATGCATATTGATAGCATCGCCGTGCTTTGATTTAAGTTATAGGTATTAGGTGACCTGCTGGGCTTTGTAAAGCTCATTATATGTGGTTGATATTTTCAGGTCAGGGCTTGGGTCGATTGATGATTCTTTTGTACTCAGGACAGGATAGTTTCTTTTCTTGTATTGATAGTGTAGTTCCTGAGTATTGTATATGATGTTTTGAGATGTGAATCGACTGATATATTGATGTTTTAAATTTATAGACTTTTCTTATAGACTGTTATGAATTGGAGATGTGTAGATGACTCTGGTAAATGGTCGGTTAATTGATATTCTTTCCAAGTTAGATCTTGGGGCATGACAAGTTGGTATCAGAGCAGTGTTATTGGAAGAATGGATTGTTACCAGAGTTGTAGGTTTGGATTGAGAGTTGGGTAGATTGGGTAGCTTTAAGAGCTTCATTGGCATACATCATTGCATGTGTGTATTATTGTTCTGAATTGTGCAGGTGAAAAGATATGGATCCTCCGGCTGAATCAAGTGTACCAAATGAGCAACACAGCGCAACTCCAGTACCTTCAGAGAGTATGATGCAGTTGGCTACTGCGATTGCACATGTTATGGGGGATGCGCAGAGCAAGATGAGTGGAAGCAAAGAGGAAGAAGCTGATAGACACTTGTAGATGTTTCACAAGCTGAAGCCTCCGTTGTTCAAAGGAGCTGTGGGACCACAGGCTACTGAGGATTGGATCCTGAGAGTGGAAAAGATTTTTGACAGCATGCAGTGTCCGGGGAATAGAAAAGTACCTTTGGCTGTGTTTCTGTTCGAAGGAGAAGCGCAGAGATGGTGGATCGGACAACTGAGAGAGAAATTCTAGGGAAAGACCAATACTGAGATCACCTGGGATGAGTTCACTGCTGTGTTCAGTATGTGGTTTGTACCACCGTCAGCTCAGCGACAGATGCAGGAAGCTTTCATGAGATTGGAGCAAGGCCGCAAGTCAGTGATGCAGTACGAGGCCGAATTTACTGCAATTGCGAGGTACGCTGCTCATTTGATTCCTACTGCCGAGGAAAAGTGTTATAGATTTCTACACGGATTGAACAGAGAGCTAAGGCATCCACTAGTACCTTTCCGGATCCATGAGTTTTCTGAGCTGGTGGAGCGGGCCTGATTGATAGAGATTGATTTGGCGATACCGGTATCAAGGTACGAGGATACCAGGAGAAGGAGAGATGAGGTACGACGGGATGATTCTGGTAGAGACAGAGATAGAGAGAAGAGAAGCAGGTACGAGGGTTCGAAGGGATCTGCATCGGGATCTGCATCACGATCTGCGTCGGTAGTATCGTCTGGTGGTTCTGGTGAGTGCATTCACTGTGGTAAACGACATGCAGGTCGGTGCTACCTATTGACGGGACAGTGTTTTCACTGTGGATAGCAAAGACACAGAGCAGCAGATTGTCCTCAGAAAGGACTGGGTGGAAGGACTGATTCTGGCATGGGTACAGGACAGCAGAGGACTGTTGGCTCGAGGGCCTACAGTGAGAGATCAGGGAACCGGATGGATGATAGGGCTGTCAGAGATCAGAGGGAGACAGTTTCGCCACGACCTCCAGTGGTGCCACGCATCTACAGTCTACAGAGTGTACAGCATCGTGAGGATCAACAACGACCAGAAAGTTCTACTGGTAAGATTAATTTGACTAACCGATTGACATCGACATATGAACATTGCATATTGACATTTGATTGATTGCATTGTGTGTTCTGTATGGATTTCGACGAGTTTTGATTTGGATTTAGATTTGGATCGATTTGTTTTGCGTAGCTTTTGCTTCGTACATGTAGGGAAATATCGGGACGACATTTTTCTAAGGTGGGGAGATTGTAAGATCTTGTTCCCTTACTGTTCCTCTCTGGATTGGATTTTCCTCCCAGAATCGGCCAGGACGAAGTTGAGATCGTCCAGGCTGATCAGTGCATTCAAACAACTGATTTCTGGAGCTATTTCTGGACAGGATCGTCCAGGACGATATTGAGATCGTCCAGGACGATCGGCATTGTTCACAATACCGTCCTAATCATCGCCCTGGGAATGGTCCAGGACGATCAGAATTGGTCTGATCGTCCCGGGACGATCGGGCGATCGGCCAGGCCGATCTGTGTATGATATAAGGAAATGAGCTCGTTTTGAGGAGAGAGAAAATCAGATTTTAAAATCAGATATTTTGAGGAGAGAGAAAGAGAAAGGGAAAAGCTGGATTTTTGAGGCCGCGGAGCGCTTTTCATCCGACGCTGTTGTTGGAGAAAGTGTAGATCTCGTGGTAAGGACTCCGAATCCTGTTTCTGTTTTCGAAGATATTGTGTTTTGATCGAGTTGTGCACTATTTTGTGTTTTCGTAGTCTACTTTTGGACATGATTTTGATTTGACACAACTTTCACCGCACAACTTTTAGTATGTTATAGATATGACTATTGTACACGATTTGACTATTTTCTACGAAGATTTTATCGGTCGGAATTGATTCTACGCGATTTTAATTGAATAAAAAAATATCAGGACTTGATTGAGTTGATTTATCGCTTTGCCTGCCGCTGCATTGACTGGTTTTATTGACTATTGATTTCCGGATTGCATTAACTCATTGACCATTGACTGATACGGAATTGATAGATTGACATGCATATTGATAGCATCGCCGTGCTTTGATTTCAGTTATAGGTATTAGGTGACCTGGTGGGCTTTCTAAAGCTTATTATATGTGGTTGATATTTTCAGGTCAGGGCTTGGGAGCAGGAGATAGGAATTGATCCAGATCTACAGGTTTTTGTCTTTTGGGTCGATTGATGATTCTTTTGTACTCATGACAGGATAGTTTCTTTTCTTGTATTGATAGTGTAGTTCATGAGTATTATATATGATGTTTTGAGATGTGAATCGACTGATATATTGATGTTTTAAATTTATAGACTTTTCTTATAGACTGTTATGAATTGCAGATGTGTAGATGACTCTGGTAAATGGTCGGTTAATTGATATTCTTTCCAAGTTAGATCTTGGGGCATGACAGCTGGCTCCCCCAATCCAGGCCGGGATAAGTCCAGGTTTTGCACTACATTAGCTAGGACACGGGTCCTAGTGTTTCGTAGAACACTAAGCCCAACCTAGATCTAAGATTTGAGGCTACTACATTTGGTCTCATAGTATGCCTTAAATAGTAGGTAGGTCCCTTCCTTTCAGGGACTATAAATCCTACTTATCCGTGTCGTAGGATTACGCCACCTCCATCTCTTCTCTTACGCATGTGGTTGATTGCTTGTCTTTCTTTCTCCAGCTTCTCTGTAGTACAATAGAGCCTCCGAATGCTGGTATGAGCCACACATGTTGACTGAGCCTCTTTGAGACCCTTCTTCCCTTTTTGGATAGGACTTCCTAGTCTACACCCCTGTGCCAATCCCACTTTAGGAGACGATAATGTATGATCCTTAATCAATAGTTTTCTTAAGCTCCGGCCTGGGATGTAATTAACCACGGGGGCTTGCGCCCGTGGAAAACTCGGTCCCACATCTACTAAACCTCACTCGAGCTCTTGCATCGGATGGGGGAAACCTGTGATTAGGTCGTGTATATTACTACCCATCGAGGTGTGTTGGCGACAGCCTCTATCCTCAATGGTTAGTCGTATGCACGATCCAATCTCTCCCTTCCAATTGACCCGTTCGCGCGGTGCTCTTTCGGAGGTCCACAGCCTTAATATGATTCTTCTTATGAAAAATTATGTGAAAATTTTTAATGCACGAAAATATTCTGTGATGTGGTGATCGTCAGAAGAATCGGACATGCAAGAAGGGTTTAATCCCAATCCAGGGAACAATGGCAAACACAAATCTTCAAAGCTTTAAAAGAGAGTAATATTTCATTCAATATCTCCTTCCTCTTACACATTTCACATATATATAATGCCCAAATAGAGATAACCTAGATAATCTTAGAAGATTCTAGAAAACATTAAACAAACATATAACAAACTAAATAAAATAACATAAGGAACAAATTAAACTATAATGTTCCATATCATTCTGCTTAGTTTCTTACGTACAAATTATATTTATATTTTGTCATAAAACAAAAAATTATATTTGAATTTCTATTAAGTATCAATTAATTTTGTTTATACGATAGAGACGACGGTCGATCTCCAGCGAGGTAGCAGTGGTGTATGACAAGGTGATGGTAACGACATATATGGTCGCTGGTGCTTGACTATGATGATGCGGTGAAAATCTTTAGCAATGATAATTTGCTTAAAAATACTTAACCAAAAAATAAAATTTGTTAAAGACACACTAAACAAATATGTTTTTAAAAATAGTAAATATAAATGATCCCAAACAAACCCTCAGTTAGCAAACAATCTAACTCTACCTTCGCTACCCGAAATTTGATGCAACTATCTCTACATCACAAAGTCATGACACCCAAATGATAAAAACATGAAAAACAAAAAGTATATCATGTTATTGTCACACAAATTAAATCAAAATGAGCATCGAAGTCACTCTATTTGCTTTAAGATTAATGCAATATAATTTTTTTTATAAAACATCAATCTCAAAACAAATCTAATAATTTTTAAATCTATTACAACATATATTAGTAGATAATCTCTCCATCCCATCCCCCCTCATTCCATCACTAAAAAACAAAACTAAAACCTCTCTCTCTCTCTCTCTCTCTCTCTCTCTCTCTCTCTCTCTCTCTCTCTCTCTCTCTCTCTCTCTCTCTCTCTCTCTCTCTCTCTCTCTCTCTCTCTCTCTCTCTCTCTCTCTCTACATTAACATGTATATATAGCTTAACCCAAACACAACATTCAATCTTCTACAAACCCTAGCCATGGTAACACCGGCCATCTCTACCGCGCTCACACTCTCCCTCCTCCCCCTCCTCACTCTGGTCGTCGGGCAAGTGAATCCGGACTCCTACGACATCTCCGCCGAACAAGGCTGGGACCAATTGGTTAAAAATGCTGCGAAAGCCACCGCCGGAACCCCTATCAACATTAATGAGTTCATCACCCCGGTTATCATTTTAGCGTGGTACCCTGTTGACCATGGCAGTGATACTTTAGGATAGTGAAATTATCGTTTCCCATAGACGACACCAAACTGTTGCAGACTATAATATACATGGCGATAGAGTTAGAATACTACATCTTAGCGTTGCACGAATATCCAGCTCACACACAAAGAACATAGGATTTTTTACGTGGAAAACCCTTAAAAGGGAAAAAACCACGGGGCCTAGCGCAGTTGAAAAGATTTCTCTAGAACTTGAGTTGGTTATAATGGGCTGACTCACTTCTTAGAGCAATCAGATTACAAGTAGTAATTGTACAATAGAAGTTTGGGTGTCAGGTAATGGTCTGGCAAGACTTTGGGCCTTAGATGAAGATCAGGCAGAACTTCAGGCCTTAGATAAAGATAAGGCAGAATTCCAAGCCTTAGATGAATGTCTGGTAGAACTCTGGGCCTTAGATGAATGTCTGACAAATGTGAGAGTCTTCAACGATAGCCTGGTGAAGATGAGATCTTCAAGTGAAGGACTGGCTGAGCATAGAGCATCAGGTGGTGATCCGGCGGAACGACGGCATTATACGGTGATCCGTTGGTGCACAGAGTGTCAGGTGGTGGTCCGACGGAGTGACAGCATTAGGCTGTGGTCCGATGGAGCACAAGGCGTCAGGTGGTGGTCCGGCGGAGTGACGGCGTTAGGCGGTGGTCCGTTGGAGCACAGGGCGTCAAGTGGTGGTGCGGCGGAGTGACGGCATTAGGCGGTGATCTGGTGGAGCACAGGGCGTCAGGTGGTGGTCTGGCGGAACTCCAGCGGTGGTCCAGCGGAACTCCGGTGGTGGTCGAGGAGGCTAGGAAGCAAGAGCGATCTCCGATCTCTCTCTTTTTTCCTTAGGCTTAGGGGTCCCTTTTCAAGAGAAGAAGGGGCTCTATTTATAGATTTTGGGAATGGCATGACCCATAAATAGGTGGAGATTCAAGGGTTAGTTGGGAGCGGTTGGATGGACAGCCGATCTTGAATCCCTTGATCATGAACCATTCGATGGACGTTTGAATGTTGTAGTGATGTCAAAATTCAGTAACTTTGGGCTCATTGGATTCGTCTCGTCGAGCCGCTCGATTCGATTATAAGTTTGTTATTGTTGACCTCATTTTTGTATGAGGTCACTAGGGACCCATCTAGACTCCAGATCAATCCTGACCCTACATCAATCTAGAGTCTAGAACCTAGGATCTATCTTGACCCTAGGATTCTTCCAGATCAATCAAAAACCTAGGATTCTCTTAGATCCAAACCTTAGGATCTATTCTAGATCCTAGAATCCTTTTAGACTCCAGACCCTGGGATCTACTCTATACCCTAGGACTCTTCTAGACCACTCTAGAACCTATGATCTTATTAGGCCTTAGGAGCTACCTAGACCTTGGATAATTCCAGACCTTAAGAGTAATTTAGATCTCAGATCAATTCAAACTTCAAATCAAACTTAATTTCAAGCCAACCCAAACCTTAATTCAATTTAAACTTCAATCGAATCTAGACTTTAAACATATCATGATTCCAAATCTAGTTCAAACCTTGACTACACCTTTGAGCTAGCTCTACCTTATCCTATTACTCATGATCATCGAAATGATCATGAATGACATGGATGATTCAAATCCAATAATCTAAACTCAAACTCAATTTGAATCCATAGCCTAGACATGCCCTAGCTATAATTCAATCAAACCTTCAAAACTCTTTGAATTATTTCAAATGCATGACTCAAATATGTTTGAACCTATCATGAGTCATGTGACCTTAGATTGACCAAGTCAACCACTTGAAATTTGGTTAAACTACCTTAAAATTTTCTTCATATGCTTAAGCTCTAACCCTTCACTTCCAAGCCTTCTTCAAATTATTTCAACCAGCAAACAATGTTCTCCCCATGTCCACCTAAGCCTAAGTTGTCTGTTTGACCAGTCAAACAGTCAACAAGGTGCCTAAATGGATTTAGGTGTGGTCAAACATGGTCAAAACACCTCAAGCTTCAATCCCTAGCTCCAAACCCTTCCAACCAGCTCAAATATATTCCTTCAATGCCACCTAGACAGCCATTTGACTGTTGACTAGTCAATATGGTCAACAAATCAAGTGAAGGGTTCAAATGTGGTCAAATCCTCCCTTGAACCACTTTCAAATTTCAATCTCACTATATGAATGCCTTGAGACCCAGAAAATCAGCTACTCAAGCTCCACCCATGCCACCTCAGCTTCCATGTGGCTTGGGGACTAGTCAAGTTGTCAAACCAAGAGTTTAGATTGGTCAAAGTTGGTCAAATAAACTCTTAATGCTAATGCACTCTTGCCTGATCCATTCAAGCTATTTAAACAACCTATAGAAGCTTCTTAGGGCCCATCCTAGCCCTTGGATCAGGATCACATGATCCATATGCTCTCCATATGGGTGCAAGAGGACAAGGGACACTTTCCACATAGGCTGTCCTCTTGTCCTTGATTCCACCTGCTCCCAACAACTCTTTGGACAAATGGCATCCATCTGAAAACTCTCCAATGTGATCAAGACCCTTCATTTGGTCGGGGGACGTTTGAATAGGGTAAAATCTCATGTTGAGCCGCATTCTTTGAAGCCATACTCTCTCTCTCCACTCAAGCTACCCATAAGCTCAAACTCATTTCGTTCAAGCATCCCAGGTCTTCTTTTATCCATCTCAAGTCGGATCCAGCCGCTAGACATCGCCGGCGGCGAGCTTTCCGGCGAGCAAAGGGCCAAATCCGTCCAAGGCTTCAAGCTCTCTATCTGAGGCGTTTCAGGCCAGGGTGTCTTCATCAAAGAGGAGCGTGGACAGTATACAAATGCAACCATTTCATAAGAGGATTAATTCGTCCTTAAATTGAGGTATAATCCTAAACCCTAGGTAGAAACACTTAAAGAAAATTATCTTTTTATAAAAATCATATTAGGCCAAAAAATTAAGCCCCCAGAATTTTTGTTCATGTTTTTAATCTATACTTAAAATTTCATTGAAAATGATTGATTCGATCGAACGAACGAGGCGAAAATTGATTTCTAGGGCGTCACTCACAGTCGCATGGTAGTGTACGTTTTCTGGATCGTTGATCGAACGATCAACGGTCCAGATCAAGTATTTCCGCCGTTCGTTCGACCGTGTATTCCCGGTCTGTCGGTCGATCATTCGTTCAGTGGAATCACGACCGTTGATTCATTACAGCGGGCGATCGGGCGGCGTGCAGCAGCGGTTGACGTGGTTAAGTTAACGCGTTCCGCCGCCGCCAATGATTGGCATTAAACGTCGCTGCCGCGGTTTTGATCCAACGACCCTGAGATCGCCATGTCGCACCGCCGTCACTCGCCGCGATCCGACGAACGTCATTGAGCCACGTGTCCCGCCGGCGCCGCCAGAGCTGTTATAAAGCTAAAATTTAGTCTTTAATTAATTTTAAATAACAGAAACTTCAAAGACCATTTAATTAATTAAACTTTAATATATTTTAAAAGATTTGAGATTCCTTAAATATTAAACTATTTAATTAGTTAAGTTTTTTTTATATTTAAATATTAAATTAAATATTTTGAAAAATCAAAGCCTTAATTTCAAAATATTTCAAATAAATTAGAGATCTCTCAAATACTTAAAAATTATTTTTATAATATTTTTAAATTATTCTATTTTAAAATTTATATCTTTATGTATAAATTTCTATACATAAATATATTTTTTAAAACTATTTTTTAAATTATATTTATTTAAACCCTTGCACATTGAGAGGTCCATTGAAATTTTAAACATAGGTTAAGCTTATATGAACAGAAATTATGGGGGAGGATTAATGGGTAATTATTTTTAATTATCCACTAATCTATTTAATATTTATGTTAATTATTCCTAACTTTTGCATGCTTAGGTTGTGCACACACCACATAGTCTAGGATCTCCTAATTTTAAGGGTTTGATTGTGCTTTTGTGTATGTGCATATTAATGTTAGTCAAGTGTTAGTTAAAACAATTGATTTGAACCCATTAAACCTAGTGTCATTAAGGACAAAAAGTAAGGACTTTGTTTAGAAAACTTAGAAAATGTATTGTGATTAGGATACACCTCATTTGAACTTGAAATTTGAATCTCTTAAACTTAATGACACTCTCAGCCCATACAAAAATTTGCACTGGTTTTAGAGATCTTTAAGTCCCCTAATTAATTTTCCTAAGTTTAAGCCTTAATTAAGTCTTAAAACTTCTAGAGAATATAATAAATCTGTTTTAAATCCAAAAAATACAGGTAACCCCTCTAACTGGCCAGATTTGAAGCCTTAACCAATGAAAATTAAAACCCCTTTAAATTGACAGCAAATTAAACCTTAATTTAATTTTAAGTAAAAATCAATGTTTTAATTAATATAATTAATTAATAATTAAAAATACCAAAAATTTCTCAAACACTTGGGAATCTCTCCTTAGGTCATTCCTGACCTTTGGAGCAGATTTCAAGGAGTTGGGATATCATTTGGAGCAAAATCACAAAAGGGGTCTTTAATTAAGGATTTTCAATAACTCAATAAATAGTCAAAACTTTGAAAATTCATAACTAATTCCAGAAACATCCAAATTAAACAAACTCACTTGCATTCAACTCATAATAATGATTAATATTTATTAAAAATATCAAAATTCTAGAAAAGCATTAAATTCAAAAAGTCAACAAACCGGTCAAATCTAGGTCAAAATTAGTTCAAAACTTCAAACCTTCATAATAAAATATAGAAAAATCTGATTTCAGCTTACTTACTGTTTAACTGATCGTATTAAGGTCTAGTATTTTAATAAAATATTAATTTTCCATAATTTGATCTTAATTAAAAAGTCAATTTCTAACCCCCTTAATTAAATGATTAAAATATTCTAAAAATTCATAAAACTCAAAATCACCTCTAAAACTCCATAAATCCTTAATTAACCTCAAAATCAGCAATCAAACACTTTTAATTAAAATTTATTAACTTTCGAACCTTAATTGAATCAAATCACTTAATTATATCGGGTACCACTGGGTAACCCAGGCCTACGAGGCTATTTTCTTAGCCCCAAGAAAGGTGAAATAAACTTCAAAGGCCTCGGTGTGAAACAAAGGTGGTATTCAACAAATAATTAAGAAATCAATTTTAAAATTAACTTCAAGCCATTAATACTTAAACTCAAATTTAAATCTCTTAAGCCTTTCAACCAATCGAACCTTAAGCTACTTCAATCTAATGATCCTACTTAGGACATATCAAAACCACACAACATACCTCATACACTGTAGATGATTTGCTAGGACAACCAACTCTAGTTTTAGGCTAGGCCGGTGTTTACTTTTTCGCTGTGTGCCGGGTTTTCGAGTTTTCACTGCATGCTGTTTGCTAGTTTAGAAATGATTGATTGTTTGTTTATTTACTTCACTCTGTTGAACATTTAAATTTCAAATATATCAACTGCTTGAGATCAAATATTAACTGCTTGGGATTATATATAATTGTTGATTATTAGGATAACCTTGCAGGATCGAGTTTAAATTTTCCAATTTTAATTAATGTAAATTTGATTGAATAAGGTTGTATTTATTTGAAATAACTTGAGTTTGGGATATTAATATCCAATTTGAATTCCAAAGAGGTGAAGACATCCCTAAAGGGGAGAGTCTTCTTCCATTTGGAAGTCAAATTAGGATATCATTCAAATATCCAAAGAGGGAAGATAACACCCCATTCAAGGGGGAGTTTCTTTTCATTTGGATATCCGGAACTGACGAATCAGGATGCTCGTAAGAAGGCGAAGGAATGGACAACAAGAAGAATCCCAAATCTCAAGATCATTTGATTTAGGATTAGAAATCCGGACTGTTGTCAGTGGTGCCCGGCCACTTTACTTTCCTATAATTTATGTGATATAATAATAAGGGCACTTGTCTATGGACTTTCAATTTAAATAATTAATTTAGTTGATTTATTTAATTGATTGCGCATTAGAACTATATGCTTTTCTAGTCTTCTTACTTGCATGCCGTATTTGATTTAGCTTGGAATTTGCTCGAAAGCTCTAAAGGACTTAATAAAATTCTTCTACTTTAATTAAATAAAATTTTTAAGACAACATAGAAACTCTAACGTTTTAAGAAATAAGCCCCGGGACCGCCGGAAGTTTTCATTTCATAGCATTCATTCAAATTCAAGCTTTTAATCGAGTCGATTAGCATGCTTCATATTAGCAACTAATTTAAAAATCTTTAAATCCTTAATTGCATTAGTTTAAGCATCAAACCCAACATAAGTCAAAGGGGCCAATTAGGATCCGCTCTAGATGTCGGCCCCGCTCTCAAAAACTTTTCTTAAACAACGTCCCTACTACTCAACATTAAAAGATCGGACACATGTTTTAAAAGCGTTTAGGTGGTTTAGTTGGCTCCCTAATCCAGGCCGGGGTAAGACCAGATTTGCACTGCATTAGCTAGGTTCGGACCAATTTTTAGCGCCCAATTTAGACTTAGATTCTGAGGCGAGCTCGGGCTATAAGACCTCAACCTCTCGGAATTGAATCCCAAATTTCTAATAAAATTTATCACTTAAACATTAAATCACTTTCAATCTAATTCAAGCCTAACACTTATGATAGACTGAGGTGTTTCTAAAATAATTCAGAATCTCAAAATACCTCCTACCCTTCTTCATTTGATTCCAGAAATAAGTATTCAATTTTCATCCAATCCCTCTTTAAATTCCAATCCTTACCTCTTTTTATATCGAGCATTGAAAATCTTAAATAAAATTTATACCGCTATTTTAATCGAGAGTATTCGTAGGAAATCTATGTTTCCTACGATGTAATTAACTACGAGGGCTTACGCTCGTAGGAGATTTAGAAACCCAGAACTTATTTTCAAAATCAATTTTTTAAAACTTTTGATTAATTATCTTTGGGAAAATTCAAATTTCAACGATCGTTACCTCTATTTTAAAACGAACAATAGCGATTGATAACTTCTTTTCTCGGAGAGATATATCAATTTCTATTATGATTTTGATTATGAAATTAACGGTCTCTTATTCAAATTAGTGTAGTTGAACAATTGATTGAACATAATTTTGATCTTTCGAGATCATATGTTGTCTCTCCTGAGTTCGACTACGATAACTTGGATAACTTTAAAACTTCAAAATTCTAACCAATTAGTGAAAGATATTCTCTCCATTTGAGATGATATATCGTTCATAATGTTGTGTTCGATTTCAAAACTAAAATTCAAAATTTAATATCCCCAAAGATAATTAAATATTTTTCAAAAATTATATATGTATTTAAATATATTTTTCAATCAAAACAAAAATGGCGACTCCACTGGGGACAAATCTCACTCTCCATCTTTAATAGCGGTATAAATTTTATTGTATCGATAATTTTGATAACTTTTCTCTCCGTTGGTCCCTCTACCCATTTCTCCCTTGGGTGAGTGTGGCCAACTCAATTAAGACATGTCAAACGAGAGATGAGTGTAGAAAACCTCTTTAAAGCCGGGCTTTGACATTTTGCCTCCAACTTGATTGGTAGAGTGAAAGAGTCAAGCCGAATCCTTCTGTATTTGTTGTAAACTTGCATGCGAGTAAATAACTAGCGTGCTAAGTTTCACAATTTTCAGAAGACTTTTCAATTTTAAAATCAAGATTTCAATCTTTTAAGTAAAATTCAATCTCTTTCAAATCCTGATTGATTTCTATATTCTATCACTACATATAGAATCATAGCTCTTATAATTCAATATGTGTGAAAGAATATAAACACCTTCAAATTCAACTCAAAAGATTAATCTTTCTGGCAAAGTCAAGTTTTGACATTTTACTCCCGAACAGTTCATCGGGGTGAAAGAGTTGGGTTGACTTGTTAGAACCTCCCCCTGTAAATTTGTTAACCTTTATGTTGAACACGAGTTCAATATATTGAGTTTCAAAGCAAAGAGAGGTTCTGCCAAATTTTTTAGCTTTCAAAATTTACCCAAAATCTTTCAAATCAATTTCAATCGTCGTTGTCATGTGTCTTCTATAACATTCTGTTGTAGTTGAACACATACAACACAAACCAAAATTTCTAATCAATTCTGGGCTTTAATATTTTACCCCCAAATCACTTGGTGGGGTGAAAGAGTTAAGCCTATTCTCTTTGGATCTTCAGGTTACTTTTGTAAACCTGCACATTCAAATAAAAATCAATGTATTGAGTTTCAAAATCTGAAGAAGATCTGTTCAATTCCAACTTCAAAGCCAAATCTAAATCTTAAAATTGAAATCATGTTTGATTCCAACCTCAAATTCAAATTCAGTTTTAAATCCAAATTCAATCTAAATCTTAAAATTAAGTTTGATTTCAACTTTAAATTCAACCTCAAATTTGATTACAAATTCAAGTCTGAATTTTGATATTTTGCCCCAAGTCAATTGGTCTAGCGAAAGAGTCAAATTCAAGTTTTGATTTTCACTCGTCAATTTTATTAACCACTGTGTTCAATGCAAAACGACACGATTGAGTTATAAAATTTTGAATAAAATCAATCAAACTCAAAACTCAAATGTCATTTCAAATCATTAATTAAAGTCACTTTCTTAATTTAGAAAATCAAACACTCAAATGGCTGGGAAACTCATCTTCTCACTGAATAGAGATGTGCCTGTAGAAGAAACTCTTAATGGCAATTCAATTCAGTACGAAATGGAATTTCAAAACCTCGAGATTTCAGTTAATGGAGAAACAATCTTAGATCTGTCTGCTGGCACTCAAAAGGATTTCCCCTTAGTAGAAGTTACTTTTGGGTCAGGAGCTGACTCCCCCATCTCTAAGATGGAGGTCATTATCGCCCCTGTACCCACTGTACTCTCTACTCAGGAGTATCAAAATCAGAAGTCAATAACGACAAAAGAGCTACCATCTCAATCTGAGATTGGTTCAAGTTCTAGCACCCCTATCGTCGGTAGGAACAAGATGAAGAATTATCTTCGAAGAGCCAGAAAAAGGAATCTTAAGGCTAGAAAGAATGTTGAGTCGGAAGCCTTAGAGAGGATCGATTTCGAGGCCAATCAAGAGTTCGTTGCTCCTTCTACATACCCTTTCCTTGCACAAAGGAGGGAGGTTATAGATACAAGAGTGCGATCTTCAATACACATGCTTGATTACTACACAGAAAGACTCAAGCAAGAAAGAATTGAGCAATCACCAGCAATAGGCCATAGGCCACCAATTGAGGGTTATGATCCGTCCACTCTACTAGAAGATGTTAGGGCTCGTTACTACACGTGTTCCACAACATTACTTATAGAGGAGGAGTAGAAACCACTCAGAATGCCACTCTCTTAACTACTAGCCTAGTAGTAATTTGAGGGAGGAAATGATCCAAGATTGTGTCAGATAGTGATACCGTCGAAATTTAAATTTCAATGGGGTCCTATCGCGATAAATCTTTTGATTGCAATAATTCCGCAGTATCTAGGGATAGTGCAGACCCTATAATAGTCTCTCCCTCCAAAGAGATTGTAGGAATTCAATTCGATACTACTAGGGTCTTGCCACCTAGACTTGCAACCTTTAAGGAAAGTTTCCAATTTCTAAAGTGTACTAGATCCAGATTTTAAAGATATTTGATTCCTCGTTTTAATGAAAAATTAACCTCTACTTTGAATCTTAAGCATGAGAGAGTTGTAGTTGACTCCATCAAATGTTTGAATGTCTCTCTCTCCCACTGCTTTCGCGGGTTGATTTAACATTTGAATTAAAATCTATCTCAAATTTAAGTTGATTTAAGAAATAAAAATTTTATCAGTCTTCTAGCAATCTTCTATCTTAATAGATGATTCGCACATGTTAAAAATCTGTTCAATGATTTTCAAAAGTCAAGTCGATACCCTTTCCAAAAGATTGAATGTGCTTTGAGGATTATTCTTCCTTGCATAAGAGAATGAATTTTCTTCTCTAATACTTGAGATATAATCCCAGCATTCAAAATAAAAAGATCAATCAATTTAAGGTATTTAAAGAAAGTGGAGCCTTCTCGAATTCAATTGAAATCAAAAGATGCGCGAATGCGCTAAAAATCAAAAGATGCGCGAATGTGCCAAAAATAAAAAAATGCACGAAGTGCATCAAAAGTCAAAAGATACGCAAACTGCGTCACCAGAAAAGAGAAAGAAGAAGAGTAAGATGGCTTCCTTCCTCTAAATCCTTAAATCTCAAAATACTCGATCACCTTCAAGTACTTGACTTTGAAAATCTTGAATCCAGATTCTTCATCATGCATGTATTATCTATCAGATAGAAGAACCTCGTGCAAGGGAATTGAAAAGATTGAATTTCTCACTTCAACTTAAATGCTTGAAATCAATTTTAATTCAAAATTTATAAAAGGGAGACCCCAGTTTAGTTTCTACGAGACTTAATCTGGGTCAACAAAATTGAAATTCTCTCAAATTAGTAGGAGTCGACTCTTCTCACTCTAATTGATAAATTTGTTCCCACATGTCATTCCGACAGGGTCCAAATAGTTAGAGGAAATTTTCTAATAGAAAGACCGAATCTTCTACTCCTGAAAAGAATTCAAATCCTGTCCTTGAGGAATGTGTCTGATTCCTTATGTGTAGGCATCTTTTCCTTTGAAGCCTTTTCAACAAAATTACACTCTATATTGGGTCCTAGATTAACCCCACTAGAGGAGTATTTTGTAATGCTGGGAATTGCCATTCGAGTTCAAACCATGACTGAGCAGAGTGCCCGACTCCAATTTGAGGAGCTCGAGGCCTTATAGAGCTTTATCTTTAAAGCTCAATAAAGCTCAGAAACGTACAAAGCCTGATTGGTTAAAGCTCCTGATAAGATAGAGCAACTTAGAACATTCCAAGAGGAGACTTGGTCCAGGTTCTTTGGATGCATATCTTAGCCTACCGAGAGATCGGTGGAGGAGCTTGAACAAACTCAAAACTTTCCTCTTGTCGTAGGGACGATCTTTGAGAAAATTTCAAACATTAATTGATCAACCCTGGATAATGCCACTTGATATTTTTTGGGGAGACTCTTTAGGAAGTACCATGCCAGATGAGTGTCAAAATTTAAAATCAAATAAAAAAACTCTTCAAGTTCAAACAAATCAAAATTCAAAATCAAATTAAAAAAAATCCTTTAAATTCAACCTCAAATCAAAACTCAGATTCAAAAAACCTTCAAATTCATCAAATTAAATTTCAATTTCAAACATTTTTTCAAAATCAAATTGAAAATTGAGTTTCAAATTCAAACATCTTCAAATCCAAAACCAAATCAATTCAAATTTAAAACTTTCAAATCTCAAATTCCAAATTTCAAATCCGATCCGCTGTGTAGAGAAAGTTTCCTCTACATACGATCATCCAGACTCGATCCTCTATGTGAAGCAAGTTTCCTTCACATACGATCATTCCAGACTCGATCCTCTGTGTAGAGCAAGTTTCCTCTACATACGATCATCCAAATTCAATCCTCTGTGTGACCCAAGTTTCCTTCACATACGATCATTCCAGATCTGATCCACTGTGTAGAGCAAGTTTCCTCTACATACGATCATCCAAACTCGATCCTCTATGTGAAGCAAGTTTCCTTCACATACGATCATTCCAGATCCAATCCTCTATATAGAGCAAGTTTCATCTATATACGATCATTCAAACCTGATCATCTGTGTAAAGCAAGTTTCTTTTGCACATGATCAATCCTAATTTGATTATCCGTAGAGCAAGTTTCCTCTACCCATGATCATTCCAGACCTGATTTTATATAGAGCAAGTTTCCTCTATATACGATCATTTCAAATTTGATCCTCTGTGTGAAGCAAGTTTCCTTCACATACGATCATTCCAGACTCGATCCTCTGTGTGAAGCAAGTTTCTTTCACATACGATCATTTCAAATCTGATCCACTGTGTAGAGCAAGTTTTCTCTACATACAATCATCCAGACTCGATCCTTTGTGTGAAGCAAGTTTCCTTCACATACGATCATTCCAGATCTGATCCATTGTGTAGAGCAAGTTTCCTCTACATACGATCATCCAGACTCGATCCTCTGTGTGAAGCAAGTTTTCTTCACATACGATTATTTCAAATCTGATCCACTGTATAGAGCAAGTTTCCTCTACATACGATCATCCAGACTCGATCCTCTATATGAAGCAAGTTTCCTTCATATACGATCATTCCAAATCCAATCCTCTATATAGAGCAAGTTTCCTCTATATACGATCATTCAAATCTGATCATCTGTGTAAAGCAAGTTTTCTTTACACATGATCAATCCTGACCCGATCATCCGTAGAGCAAGTTTCCTCTACCCATGATCAGTCCAGACCTGATTTTATATAGAGCAAGTTTCCTCTATATACGATCATTTCAAATTTGATTCGCTGTGTAGAGCAAGTTTCCTCTACATACGATCATCCAGACTCAATCCTCTATGTGGAGCAAGTTTCCTCCATATATGATCATCCAGATGCGGTTCTCTGTGTAGAGCAAGTTTCCTCTCCACAAGATCATTCTTTAGTGATGGAGTACGCCATCTGTGGCACCATCCTAAATTTCAAATATAGATCCGATCTTTCGTGAGAAGCAATGCTTCCTTCCCACAAAGTCTTTTTAGTCTTCTCTTCCTTAAGGACAGATGTGAGTCATCGTGCTTTCTGTCCTTAGGATTAGATCTTCTAGTGATGGAGTACGACCTCAGCGGCACCATCTTAGATTCAATTTCCAGATCTGATCTTTTGTGGGAAGCAATGCTTCCTTCCCACAAGATCATCCAGTTTTCTATTCCTTAAGGACAGATGTGAGTCATCGTGTTTTCTCTCCTTAGGATTAGATCCACTAGTGATGGAGCATGCACTCTGTGGCACCATCCCAGTTTTAAAATCCGGATTAGACCTTCTATGGGAAGCAATGCTTCCTTCCCATAGGGTCATCCAATCTTCTTCTCCTTAGGGTTAGATGTTCTCTTGTCCATAAGATTAGACTTCCCATTTTTCAATTTCATTTTCAAATTCCTGAACTCAATCTTCTTCTCCTTAAGGTTAGGTTTCCTCCTTCCCTTAGAATTAGGCCCACTAGTGGTACAGTACGCCATCTCTGGCACTACCCTAGTATCAATTCAAATCTCGATCCCCCAGGGATAGAATTTTTCCTACCCTTAGGATCAAAACTCCAAACTTGACCTTTTTCGGTCAACGCCAATATGTGCAATAGAATTTCATTCTATTACACATATTGGGGGTCCATTTGTTGACCTCATTTTTGTATGAGGTCACTAGGGACCCATCCAGACTCCAGATCAATCCTGACCCTACATCAATCTAGACTCTAGAACCTAGGATCTATTTTGACCCTAGGATTCTTCTAGATCAATCAAAAACCTAGGATTCTCTTAGATCCAAACCTTAGGATCTATTCTAGATCCTAGAATCCTTCTAGACTCCAGACCCTGGGATCTACTCTAGACCCTAGGACTCTTCCAGACCACTCCAGACCCTATGATCTTATTAGGCCTTAGGAGCTACCTAGACCTTAGATAATTCCAGACCTTAAGAGTAATTTAGATCTCAGATCAATTCAAACTTCAAATCAAACTTAATTTTAAGCCAACCCAAACCTTAATTCAATTCAAACTTCAATCGAATCTAGACTTTAAACATATCATGATTCCAAATCTAGTTTAAACCTTGACTACACCTTTAAGCTAGCTCTACCTTATCCTATTACTCATGATCATCCAAATGATCATGAATGACATGGATGATTCAAATCCAATAATCTAAACTCAAACTCAATTCGAATCCATAGCCTAGACATGCCCTAGCTATGATTCAATCAAACCTTCAAAACTCTTTGAATTATTTCCAATGTTTGACTTAAATATGTTTGAACCTATCATGAGTCATGTGACCTTAGATTGACCAAGTCAACCACTTGAAATTTGGTCAAACTACCTTAAAATTTTCTTCATATGCTTAAGCTCTAACCCTTCACTTCCAAGCCTTCTTCAAATTATTTCAACCAGCAAACAATTTTCTCCCCATGTCCACCTAAGCCTAAGTTGACTGTTTGACCAGTCAAACAGTCAACAAGGTGCCTAAATGGATTTAGGTGTGGTCAAACATGGTCAAAATACCTCAAGCTTCAATCCCTAGCTCCAAACCCTTCCAACCAGCTCAAATATATTCCTTCAATGCCACCTAGACAGCCATTTGACTTTTGACAAGTCAATATGGTCAACAAATCAAGTGAAGGGTTCAAATATGGTCAAATCCTCCCTTGAACCACTTTCAAGTTTCAATCTCACTATATGAATGCCATGAGCCCAGAAAATCAGCTACTCAAGCTCCACCCATGCCACCTCAGCTGTCATGTGGCTTGGGGACCAGTCAACTTGTCAAACCAAGGGTTTAGATTGGTCAAAGTTGGTCAAATAAACTCTTAATGCTAATGCACTCTTGCCTGATCCATTCGAGCTATTTAAACAACCTATAGAAGCTTCTTAGGGCCCATCCTAGCCCTTGGATCAGGATCACATGATCCATATGCTCTCCATATGGGTGCAAGAGGACAAGGGACACTTTCCACATAGGCTGTCCTCTTGTCCTTGATTCCACCTGCTCCCAACAACTCTTTGGACAGATGGCATCCATCTGGGAACTCTCAAATGTGATCAAGACCCTTCATTTGGCCAGGGGACATTTGAATAGGGTAAAATCTCATATTGAGCCGCATTATTTGAAGCCATACTCTCTCTCCACTCAAGCTACCCCAGAGCTCAAACTCATTTCGTTCAACCATCCCAGGTCTTCTTCTATCCATCTCAAGTCGGATCCAGCCGCTAGACGTCGCCGGTGGCGAGCTTTCTGGCGAGCAAAGGGCCAAATCCGTCCAAGGCTTGAAGCTCTCTATCTAAGGCGTTTCAAGCCAGGGTGTCTTCATCAAAGTGGAGCGTGGACAGTCTACAAATGCAACCATTTCATAAGCGGATTAATCCGTCCTTAAACTGAGGTATAATCCTAAACCCTAGGTAGAAACACTTAGAGAAAATTATCTTTTTATAAAAATCATATTAGGCCAAAAAATTAAGCCCCCGGAATTTATGTTCATGTTTTTAATCTATACTTAAAATTTTATTGAAAATGATTGATTCGATTGAACGAATGAGGCGAAAATTGATTTCTAGGGCGTCACTCACAGTCGCATGGTAGTGTACGTTTTCTGGACCGTTGATCAAACGATCAACGATCCAGATCAAGTATTTCCGCTGTTCGTTCGACCGTGTATTCCCGGTCTGTCGGTCGATCATTCGTTCAGCGGAATCACGACCGTTGATTCATTACAGCGGGCGATCGGGCGGCGTGCGGTAGCGCCTGACGTTGTTAAGTTAACCATTTAATTAATTAAACTTTAATATATTTTAAAAGATTTGAGATTCCTTAAATATTAAACTATTTAATTAGTTAAGTTTTTTTTATATTTAAATATTAAATTAATTATTTTGAAAAATCAAAGCCTTAATTTCAAAATATTTCAAATAAATTAGAGATCTCTCAAATACTTAAAAATTATTTTTATAATATTTTTAAATTATTCTATTTTAAAATTTATATCTTTATGTATAAATTTCTATACATAAATATATATTTTAAAACTATTTTTTAAATTATATTTATTTAAACCCTTGCACTTTGAGAGGTCCATTGAAATTTTAAACATAGGTTAAGCTTATGAGAACAGAAATTATGGGGGAGGATTAATGGGTAATTATTTTTAATTATCCACTAATCTATTTAATATTTATGTTAATTATTCTTAACATTTACATGCTTAGGTTGTGCACACACCACCTAGTCTAGGATCTCCTAGTTTTAAGGGCTTGTTTGTGCTTTTGTGTATGTGCATAATAATGTTAGTCAAGGGTTAGTTAAAACAATTGATTTGAACCCAATAAACCTAGTGTCATTAAGGACAAAAAGTAAGGACTTTATTTAGAAAACTTAGAAAATGTATTGTGATTAGGATACACCTCATTTAAACTTGAAATTTGAACCTCTTAAACTTAGTGACACTCTCAGCCCATACAAAAATTTGCACTGGTTTTAGAGATCTTTAAGTCCCCTAATTAATTTTCCTAAGTTTAAGCCTTAATTAAGTCTTAAAACTTCCAGAAAATATAATAAATATGTTTTAAATCCAAAAAATACAGGTACCCCTCTAACTGACCAGCTTTGAAGCCTTAACCAATGAAAATTAAAACCCCTTTAAATTGACAGCAAATTAAACCTTAATTTAATTTTAAGTAAAAATCAATGTTTTAATCAATATAATTAATTAATAATAATTAAAAATTCCAAAAATTTCCCAAACACTTGGGAATCTCACCTTAGGTCATTCCTGACCTTTGGAGCTGATTTCAAGGAGTTGGGATATCATTTGGAGCAAAATCACAAAAGGGGTCTTTAATTAAGGATTTTCAATAACTCAATAAATAGTCAAAACTTTGAAAATTCATAACTAATTCCAAAAAAATCCAAATTGAACAAACTCACTTGCATTCAACTCATAATAATGACTAATATCTATTAAAAATATCAAAATTCTAGAAAAGCATTAAATTCAAAAAGTCAACAAACCGATCAAATCTAGGTCAAAATTAGTTCAAAACTTCAAACCTTCGTAATTAAATGTAGAAAAACTCGATTTCAGCTTACTTACTGTCTAACTGATAGTATTAAGGTCAAGTATTTTAATAAAATATTAATTTTCCATAATTTGAGCTTAATTAAAAAGTTAATTTCTAACCCCCTTAATTAAATGATTAAAATATTCTAAAAATTCATAAAACTCAAAATCACCTCTAAAACTCCAGAAATCCTTAATTAACCTTAAAATCAGCAATCAAACACTTTTAATTAAAATTTATTAACTTTTGAACCTTAATTGAATCAAATCACTTAATTATATCAAGTACCACTGGGTAACCCAGGCCTACTAGGCTATTTTCTTAGCCCAAGAAAGGTGAAATAAACTTCACGGCCTCGGTGTGAAACAAAGGTGGTATTCAACAAATAATTAAGAATCAATTTTAAAATTAACTTTAAGCCATTAATACTTAAACTCAAATTTAAATCCCTTAAGCCTTTCAACCAATCGAACCTTAAGCTACTTCAATCTAATAATCCTACTTATGACATATCAAAACCACAAGGCCTACCTCACACACTGTAGATGATTTGCTATGACAACCACTCTAGTTTTAGGCTAGGCCGGTGTTTACTTTTTCGCTGTGTGCCGGGTTTTCGAGTTTTCACTGCATGATGTTTGCTAGTTTAGAATTGATTGATTGTTTGTTTATTTACTTCACTCTGTTGAGCATTTAAATTTCAAATATATCAACTGCTTGAGATCAAATATTAACTGCTTGGGATCAAATATTAACTGCTTGGGATTATATATAATTGTTAATTATTAGGATAATCTTGCAGGATCGAGTCTAAATTTTCTAATTTTAATTAATATAAATTTTATTGAATAAGGTTGTATTTATTTGAAATAACTTGAGTTTGGGATATTAATATCCAATTTGAATTCCAAAGAGGTGAAGACATCCCTAAAGAGGAGAGTCTTCTTCCATTTGGAAGTCAAATTAGGATATCATTCAAATATCCAAAGAGGGAAGATAACACCCCGTTCAATGGGGGAGTTTCTTTTCATTTGGATATCCAGAACCTACGAATCAGGATGCTCGTGAGAAGGCGAAGGAATGGACAACGAGAAGAATCCCAAATCTCAAGGTCATTTAATTTAGGATTAGAAATCCGGACTATTATCAGTGGTGCCCGGCCACTTTACTTTCCTGCAATTTATGTGATGTAATAATAAGGGCACTTGCCTATGGACTTTCAATTTGAATAATTAATTTAGTTGATTTATTTAATTGATTGTGCATTACAACTGTATGCTTTTCTAGTCTTCTTACTTGCATGCCGTATTTGATTTAGCCTGGAATTCGCTCGTAGGCTCTTAAGGACTTAATAAAATTCTTCTACTTTAATTAAATAAAATTTTTAAGACAACATAGAAACTCTAACGTTTTAAGAAATAAGCCCCGGGACTGCCGGAAGTTTTCATTTCATAGCATTCATTCAAATTCAAGCTTTTAATCGAGTCGATTAGTATGCATCATATTAGCAACTAATTTAAAAATCTTTAAATCCTTAATTGCATTAGTTTAAGCATCAAACCCAACATAAGTCAAAGGGGCCAATTAGGATCCGCTCTAGATGTCGGCCCCGCTCTCAAAAACTTTTCTTAAACAACGTCCCTACCACTCAACATTAAAAGACCGGACACATGTTTTTAAAGCATTTAGGTGGTTTAGCTGGCTCCCCAATCCAGGCCGGGATAAGACCAGATTTGCACTGCATTAGCTAGGTTCGGACCAATTTTAAGCGCCCAATTTAGACTTAGGTTCTGAGGCGAGCTCGGGCTATAAGACCTCAACCTCTCAGAATTGAATCCCAAATTTCTAATAAAATTGATCACTTAAACATTAAATCACTTTCAATCTAATTCAACCCCAACACTTAGGATAGACTGAGGTGTTTCTGAAGTAATTCAGAATCTCAAAATACCTCCTACCCTTCTTCCTTTGATTCCAGAAATAAGTATTCAATTTTGATCCAATCCCTCTTTAAATTCCAATCCTTACCTCTTTTGATATCGAGCCTTGAAAATCTTAAATAAAATTTATACTGCTATTTTAATCGAGAGTACTCGTAGTAAATCTATGTTTCCTACGATGTAATTAACTACGAGGGCTTGCGCTCGTAGGAGATTTAGAAACCCAGAACTTATTTTCAAAATCAATTTTTTAAAACTTTTGATTAATTATCTTTGGGAAAATTCAAATTTCAACGATTGTTACCTCTATTTTCAAACGATCAATAGCGATTGATAACTTCTTTCCTCAGAGAGATATATCAATTTCTATTGTGATTTTGATTATGAAATTAACGGTCTCTTATTCAAATTATTGTAGTTGAACAATTGCTTGAACATAATTTTGATCTTTCGAGATCATATGTTGTCTCTCCTGAGTTCGACTACGATAACTTGGATAACTTTAAAACTTCAAAATTCTAACCAATTAGTGAATGATATTCTCTCCGTTTGAGATGATATATCGTTCCTAATGTTGTGTTCGATTTCAAAACTAAAATTCAAAATTTAATATCCCCAATGATAATTAAATATTTTAAAAAAATTATATATATATTTAAATATATTTTTCAATCAAAACAAAAATGGCGACTCCACTAGGGAAAAATCTCACTCTCCATCTTTAATAGCGGTATAAATTTTATTGTATCGATAGTTTTGACTACTTTTATCTCCGTTGGTTCCTCTACCCATTTCTCCCTTGGGTGAGTGTGGCCAACTCAATTAAGACATGTCAAACGAGAGGTGAGTGTAGGAAACCTCTTTAAAGTCGGGCTTTGACATTTTGCCTCCAACTTGATTGGTAGAGTGAAAGAGTCAAACCGAATCCTTCTATATTTGTTGCAAACTTGCATGCGAGTAAATAACTGGCGTGCTAAGTTTCACAGTTTTCAGAAGACTTTTCAATTTTAAAATCAAGATTTCAATCTTTTAAGTAAAATTCAATCTCTTTCAAATCTTGATTGATTCCTATATTATATCACTACATATAGAATCATAGCTCTTATAATTCAATATGTGTGAAAGAATATAAACACCTTCAAATTCAACTCAAAAGATCAATCTTTCTAGCAAAGTCAAGTTTTGACATTTTACTCCCGAACAGTTCATCGGGGTGAAAGAGTCGGGTTGACTTGTTAGAACCCCCCCCCCCCCTGTAAATTTGTTAACCTTTATGTTAAACACGAGTTCAATATATTGAGTTTCAAAGCAAAGAGAGGTTCTGGCAGATTTTTTAGCTTTCAGAATTTACCCAAAATCTTTCAAATCAATTTCAATCGTCGTTGTCATGTGTCTTCTATAACATTCTGTTGTAGTTGAACACATACAACACAAACCAAAATTTTCAATCAATTCTGGGCTTTAACATTTTACCCCCAAATCACTTGGTGGGGTGAAAGAGTTAAGCCTATTCTCTTTGAATCTTCAGGTTACTTTTGTAAACCTGCACATTCAAATAAAAATCAATGTATTGAGTTTCAAAATCTGAAGATGATCTGTTCAATTCCAACTTCAAAGCCAAATCTAAATCTTAAAATTGAAATCATGTTTGATTCCAACCTCAAATTCAAATTCAGTTTTAAATCCAAATTCAATCTAAATCTTAAAATCAAGATTGATTTCAACTTTAAATTCAACCTCAAATTTGATTACAAATTCAAGTCTGAATTTTGACATAGATTATTGTGATTTATTTAATTAAAGTTTAATTAAGGGTGATTAAGGTTTTATTAAGTGTTAGTTATTACTTAATGAAGTTTAGACTTTAATTTTGATTTTATATGATTGTAGATTTGTTTTAGAGTTGATTGAGATTGATTCTAAATTTTAAGAATTTTATTTGATTTATTTAGGTTTTTTGAAACAAAAACAAGACCGTTAATGAAGGGTTACCTAAATCTACTAGTTGTTTGAGATCAATTAGTGTCAAATCAAAATATATTTGATCAAAAGGTGTATGACATAAGTTTTCTAAGTTTAAGTTTCATCCCAAAAGGGATGTGTGAAGTTCACCTAGATTTGACTAAATTAGCTAAGACAATGTCCTTAATTGTTGTTCCTAAATGTCACTAAGTTATAGGATTGAAATCAAAGTTTATCTAACCCTTTTGGACACTAATTACAAACACAACAAAACATAACATTCATGAACAATACAAGTGCCCTAATACTCTATGGAATGAGTATAGTGAATTATTATAGTTATAGGTCATTTAATGACCTATAAACTTAAACAATTTACTATAGAGAAATAGATACATCAAATTAGAATAAGGTGATCTTGGGATATATATATATATATACACACACACACAGACACATACATATGTATATCAATATCCCCAAATCAAGAGTCAATCTAATTTGATATAGTGATCATGTATAGTTCATTAGTTATTTAAACTAGGTTAAGCATGATATTGAAGGTAAATTTTAATTAAACTATACGTGATCAAGATCTAGACCTATTTTCAATAAAGGGAATACTTTACATTGATTCCATAGAACCCTAATATGCAATGATTATATTTAAGTTGAATTGATTATGAATTTCCAAAAATCAAGATCAAATCATGATCAAGATCTTTGTAAGATCATAATCCAGGTGATATTGCATCAAAATGGCTTAACAAAATTATGAAAGATCAATCTTAAACCCTAGAATCCCTCTGCCAAATTTCAGCCCAGATTAATATATTTTTTTTATTTAATAATAAAATAAGGTTCTATGTATTATTAAAATTATTAAGAAATCGCTTAAAATAATTTTTAATTATTTTAAAAATATATTAATTAAAAATACAAACAAAACGAGCCTAAGAACTCCAAATTTGGATAATAAATGAAATTCCTATCAAATTTTGAAGTTCTGAATATTTTTTGGATTTATTTTAAGGATTTTAAATACCTGGTCAGCCGGCGGCGCTGATCTGGACACGCGGTGCACTCGGGTTCGGCCGTGTAGATGGCGGCGGTCAGGCAGGACCCGCCACTCATCCAACATGGTAGGGTTATAAGCCATCGGATCGATCACGGAGGAGATCCGACGGCGGAGATGCAACCCGCGCTAACGAATTCGATCAGAATGATCGGACGGTCATCAGAGATCCTACGGTTTGGAAATGATGGTGTAGATCTAGCCGGACAGAGATCTGGCCAACCATGGTTTCAGGAAGCCAAAACGAGTTACAAGCCAGATCAAATCACAGTCGTTGATCTGAGTAGAACAGATTGAACGACTAGCGACTCGTCTTCCTCCTCCGTCAAACCGCAAACCATAGGATCCCTTTTTTTTTTTGTTTTGTTTTCTCCATATACACAATAAAATTATTTAAAATTTTGGACAGAGATAGAATAGGGTCTAAGGAGGAGTGGGGAGTATTTTTCTAAGCCATTTATACAATTCTCATGAAGTTATTTAAGGACCTAGAAAAAATCCTAGGGTTAGAGATATACCGTGATATAATGGATGGATTTGAGTGATTTAAAGCTCTCTGAATTTGTAGATTGACCACGCTCAACTTTCCTAAAAACCCGAGCTCAGAGGATCGCTGGAAGATGGAGTTTAAGAAGTTGGAGGCGGACCTAAGCTCGGCTCGCCGTTGATCTCTTCTCCAGCAAGCTCTAAACGCCAGGAAAGTATGGGAAAATGAATGGGGAGCTCCATGAAACCAAAACAAAATCCTAGAAGCTCTGGGAAATCACTGGAATGAGAATATTTTGTCTCCTCTCTCCATCCCATCCCTCTTGCACAATTCAGCATTTGGAGCCAAAAGCAATGGTCTGGATTGCTCAGGGAAGTCGCTGGGATGGAGGACACCTATCCCAAGTCGTTAGGGAGGAAGAAGTGGAGCTGCTTTAGGTGAAAATGACTTGGGGTCATTTTCATGCATAGGGGGACCACTAAACGCCTAGGTTCGGTTAGGGGGCACACCAGCAATTGGATGATGTCAGGCCAGGTTCAGGGAAGCTTCTGGAGTCAATTTAATTGGCTGGATGGGCCTGGGTTGGAGTGGGAAAGAGAATTCAAGTGGGTTGACCACTTAAACCCTTTGGAAGACTTTTTTGACCGGTCAACCAGTCCACATGGCTGATGATGTAGAGTTTCAAGAGTTGTTTGAACGGATCTCAAGGTCTTAGCATAAAATGTTTGAAGCTTGGATAGAGTTTTAAAATAATTTGACAAAGTCTTATAGTTGACTTGGTTAAATATACCATGATTTGACTTGGATTGAGCTAAGAGGTGTTCAAGATATTAAATGAAATGGATTCAAGGGTTCTCAAACCAATAAGACTCAACAAATGAGTGGAAAGATGTATATAATACATAGTTTTGATCATAGGTCAATGTTTGACCAAGTCAAATCAAGGTGGATCAACTTCAAATAAATTTGAATGAGTTTCAATCATGCTTTTAAAAGGGTTTGAGAGTTTGAATGGTTTTGATTTGACCAAATGGGTTGGAATAACCAATTTAGATCCTTAAGGGGGTATTTGGGTCAACCTAGGTTGACTGGGTCAATCAGGTTGACCCAAGGTGTGGGATCAGGCTCAATAAGTTTGAAATGACATTTTAAGACCAATAGAAGTGGTTCCAAGGCTTAGATAGGTCATTTCAGGCAAATCACCTGTTTGGACCCTTAAAGGACCTCTTAGGTCAACCAGGTTGACCCAGAGTCTGGGAATGAGTCCAATGGGTTTGGTTTGATATTTGAAACTTGCTGGAGGTGGTTGCATTCAATTTGGAGCTCATTTGATCCAAAATGATTATTCATACCCCAAAGGGGTATTTTGGTCATCTTGACCTCAAGTCCACTGGGGGCTGAAATGAATCCAGAAAAATGCAGCTTATTGATCAACATGTTAGGATTAATGGTCTGGAAGTGATTGGAGGCTTTTGAGGAAGCTCCAAGGTCAAAATCCACTGGATGGCAGGTCCAGTAGCATAGGCTGTAAATATTTGAAGGTTTTATGGCCTTTTGATTTTAATTTAGTTTCTGGGGTTAGAAATCTCAGAATGGGCTCAAATTTGGAGGGTTACCTCTGGAGACATGTTTTATCACTTTGCAAGTGATAGACTCTGAATCAGAGGTCATTTGATTGGGTTTTGAAGTATTCAAAAATTCACTAGAAAAGGCTTTCAGGACTTGGACCTTTGGCCTTAGGATTTTGGTCTGGATTTCTGGGTTTGGTCTAGATTTGATTGGAATCTAGATAGATTGGGATATGGATTGACTTGAGTTTGAATTGATTATAAGACTGGATTGATTTTAATCTGAACTGATCTTAGAGTCTTGTGTGAACCTCATACAAAAATGAGGTCAACAGATATTGCTCGGTATGCATTCAGATACGTTCGGATTTGACCCGACGTAATAACTACTCCTCCAATTGAAGGAAAAGGGTGCATTTGGGATGGATTTCTCTCCACTAGGCGTCACGGAACATAACCATGAGGTGGTTTAGGGGTAAAGGATTGTGCTCCTTTCTACAAATTTTTATGTCCCATTGTAGCTTTTCCTGTTCGAAGGAACCTTCATGTGTTCACTTGCTTCCCGCTATTTGAAAGTATGTGAAAGATCTGAATGACATTACTGTTATACTATCTAAACTTTTTGTACATCAATTTCATAGCCTGCTTTACCGATAGCTTCAACCATCCTAAGTGCACCATAATTTTGTCTGCAAGTTGCTCCACACGAGCTCAAAACATGCACAATTCTCAAGACGTGAACAATGCGATGTCAATATTGAACTGTTTACGAATATCATTTTTTTTTTTTGATAAAGAATATACCAAGAATATTCTTTTTTGTGTTATGAAATGCAATTCAATTCAAGATGAGTTATTGTATATTGAGTGAAAAACTAGTTTTTTCAGTCGGAGATGTACTTACAACTTTTCTATACTTAATTATATATTTATATAGCAATAATGAACTTACTTTTACAAACATAGGCTTCATATTTTATATGACTATATGAATATATATTAAATTTTTAGTAAAATGTAAATTTATATTATTATAACAATTGATAGAGAAATTATAAAAAAAGGGTAAAAAATAAGAACTTGGTGTCGTTGTTTGTAAACCGTTTGATAACCCAAATTGTGGTTCGAACCTTTCAACAGCGCTTCGAGTCTTTGATTTGGATTCATTTGGGCTCGGTTTGAGTCAAATTTGGTGTCGTTGGGTTAGTATTTCTAAGACGTTTAGTTCGATTGTAAGTTTGCTGAAATCGGAGTTTGAATGGTTCAAACTTTAATTTCAGAAGTTTCCAACTTGATTTTGCCTTGAGATTCGTACCCAATCAAGACAAATTTTTGATGATGTATGACTAATATAAATTTTAGCTTTATTAGCATAGCCAAAATCTTGAAATTTAATACTCTAAAATACTCTAAATAATATTATTCATAAATTCATCATAGAAAACTTAAATAAATATGTATAACTTATTATATTATAAGGGAAATTTACATACATACCACTTCATTTCTTGCCTACCACTCATATATAACTTTAATATCAAACATATTGTTACAACTCGGCCTTCCGAGTTTATGATTTTGATGATAACAAATAATGTTTATTAATCTCTTATTTATCCTAGTATTTGTAGTGCATATTTCTTTCTATGTTGACTAATATTTCAGGTACATCATGCACCATTCTTTGAAGATTCAAGGCTCAAGATTGCATAAAATTGGTCGTATTAAATGAGTTTTTAATTTTCATTTATTGAGTCAAGTCTTGTAATGATGTATGTTAATTTGTTGATCATGCACACACATAGAGGAAGCAAAAAACGATTATAAATATTTTAACTTTTCTGTTCAGCGTATTGTACGAATTTATTTTGTACTGTACGATATGATGTAACAGAAATAAATTAAAATATTTTATTTTTCCTGAAAAAAATATTTTTGAATATAACTAATCGTACTGTACGATCACCACATCGTGCTGTACGATCTGTTATAATTAGAAAGCTCGTCGTCCATTAAATTAGGCAGAGATTTGAATTTGAAAACTTGTTCGACTCGTACTGTACGATCCTAATCATACGGTACGATGTTTATAA
>CM028342.1:12524751-13052846 GCA_016618105.1 Dendrobium huoshanense
TGAATTCTGATTATGGTACATATTCTCCTAATCATTGACAAGACAGAGTATAACAAAACTATTATTATTATGATAGCGTGAACTGATACCCTATTTATTGAGGAAAATAATTAGATGGTCTAATAACTCTTTATGAAAGATCAAAATGATCTATCTAAAAAAGAATCAAAATTGGTTCTTTTTTAAGGAGTTGAAAGACCGAAATAATACTTTAATATAATTGAGAATTATTTTGATATTTTATAAAGATGCAAAAGGTATTTTGATTATTTTCTACTATTTATTGTTATGACAAAAATCATTGTACATTTTACTAATAAAATCCTATGCTGACATTTCTTCCTACCATAAGGTCTATTTCATTAAGGGCATTTTGAAATTTCTTTTGTATTTTCAGCTGCTATAAATTTTTCTACATAAAATAGGCGTCGTCTTATATTTGAATTAGAGAAATCAAAGTTGTAATACCTACCATTAAATTATAATGAAATATATAGTTATCGGAATCACTAAGGTTACGTTTGGGACGGCTTTTTTACTGCTTCTTAAAGCAACTTTTAAGTACAAAAATTATTTATTTCTCACCATTAAATTACTCTTGATGTTTGAATTATTTTTCACTTATTTCTCAATAGATTTGATCTATAAGATGCAAAAGCATAATCTCAATAAAGATTCATTACTTTCTTTTTGATGATTGAAAACTTGAATCTTTCTCAGGGAGTTGGTCTAAAAGGATTGACAAGCAAAAGGCACATGAAGATAATCCTGCGATGGATGAGGGAAAGGCAAAAGCTGCGGTTAATCTGCAACCATGATGGCCCTCATAAGCAATTCCTCTACACCACCTGGTTTACCAATCCAAAAGCCATGCCTTCCTCTGTACCAAGCAAGAGTTCTTCATTGCATAAGCAGAACAAATCTTGGTCTTTTCCCCTACTGAGCAGAGGTTAGAAGCAAAACCTTTTTTTAACTAATGGGTTTTATGGTTTAGAAGCATTAGAAGTATATTGTACTTAATTGTTTCTGTATTTTAACTATTTTGATGATTTGATTTGAAATAAAAGGAATATAATGTAGAATTTGAGGGATTGAAATATTCTTTAAGCTCTTATTTTTCCTGTATTTGAAAATCACCTGAAACCGACGCGCCGCCTCGTCGCTGGCCTACCCATCTTCCTCCTCATCTCGCATGCTAGTCTACCTCTCTTATCATCTCCTTGTGTCACTCGCCTCGAGCTCACATTGCCTCCTTGCCTTGTAAAATTATTCTATGCGGATACAGATGTTGTCCGAAGGCGAATCAAAATGTGCCACATCATTTTCTTGCTATGTACCGTGGCTGTGTATTGTTGTGTTCCAGGTGATGTGGCGCATTCTGATTTGACTCTGGACGATCCGGTGCCCTTACAGAATAATTTCTCCCTTGCCTGACTCATCTTGTCACTCCCCAACCTACTACATGTTATACTCCTACTCCAAATAATATATTTGAAATTTATCATAAGAAGCACAAAGAAACATTTAATAATTAAGTTTTGTTTGGAACAGCTTTTGACTACCGTTTTTTTACTACTTTTAAATAACTTTTTTAGTAAAAAAGTGCTTTAAAAACCGTAAGAAAACTGTCCTAAACGAAGCCTTAACCTGCGTTCAACTAAACAATTCCATTATTTTCAAAATGCATGTATAAATTAATAATCTATTTTACTTAAACACAAAATAACACATAAGATTACAAAATTGGTCCAAAAGCTTCATTTTTTACTGTTACATTCTGTTGTGCTCCTTTGTATAACAATATAATATGTTGTGATATTAAATAAAATTTATATCATTTAGTAAAAGTAAATTAAAATTATTATTTAAAATGGAGTTTTTATGATTTGATAAAACATTATTGCTATGAGTTTGATAAAATTATTAAAAATATAATTACTTAAAATTTATTATGTATTTTTTTTAATTAACATCTAATTAACTTAAATTCTCATAGTTGAACTGAACTACAAAAGGATTGTTAAGGGTAATATTAGGATTACTCAGAGGCATTTTTATTTTAAGAAATTTAAAGTTATTATATACTTTGTGAAATTATGAATGATAATTTTTTATAAATAATATTCACATTTAAAGTTTCAAAAATAAATAAAAAATTCATAAAATTGTTGGCTTGCAATTTGCCAAACATCTCCATTCACCCATTTTCAATATAATTATTTGACATTAATATAGACAAATCAAGAGGATCACATGAGGGCATGATTGAGTCAAGTCGATTCATGAGCTGATTTGGGCTCAATTTGATAAATGGCTCGTCATCCGAATTCGATGAGCTAATAAATTAAATTTGAGTAAGCTCATTTTTAAAATATTAACATTAGTTATATTTAAAGTATATTAAATTTTAACAAATTTTGTATATAATTACTAAAAATATTTAAAAACTAAATTGCTCTTTTTTATTTCATGTGATTTCTTATCTTTTTTAATTATTTTTTATCATATTATTATCATAATTGTATAAAAATGATTCTCTTTTATAATAAATTAGTTAGCTCGTCATATATTCATATTTACTCTATAATATGAAGGTAAAATAGTGTTTAGCTCAAATTTTCTAGAAATGTATGTGATGAATATATATATATATATATATATATATATATATATATATATATATATATATATATATATATATATATATATATATATATATATATATATATATATATATTGATATTTTGGTAGAAAACTATTTTTATATAGCATTGAAAAGTGAGGAATAAAAAAAGATAACTTTATTAATGAAATATATATTATATAATTCATTACTATAAATTCATCTATACAAATTTATCACGTGTTATTATTAATGATATTATCACCACAAATTTATCACTTATAGTAATGAATTATATAATTCATCACCACAAGTTCAAGAAATAATAATAAATAGATATTTGGTAGACACAAAAGTAACTAATCATTGTAGATTGTCTTCTTAAAATTATGAGAGATCAATAAGAAACATTTTAAACATCTTTCTTATTGCTTTTTAAAATAATTTTTTAGTACAAAAAAAATTTGAACTAAATTTTTTGCAGAAAAAAATTGCTTTAAAAATCAATAAGAAAGCTGTACCAAAGCCTAAAAAACATCATCAAAGAGATTTCACATGTGAAGGCCAATGAATTATCCTCAATTGAAAGCCAAAGAGGTGGTCCACCATAAGAAGGTTGTAGCTTTGATGGTTTTGTGTTTTGACTCCAAGGTTGATGATAATATAACTTTTCGTTGCGGTTGGCAATGGTTATTTAGAGAGAGAGAGAGAGAGAGAGAGAGAGAGAGAGACTAAGACTTCGTTTGGGATGACTTTCTTTCTGCTTTTTAAAGCAGCTTCCTAGTACAAAAAATTTTAATTTTTATACTAAGAAGATGCTTTAAGAAGCAATAAAAAAGCCGTCTCAAACAAAGCCCAAGTTCAAGTGATAATGGATCAAGGTTTTGACATCATAATAAAAAATATAGAAGGCTATGTTTTCATTTGATTTATAAGCTAGTATAAACATGCTTATTCATAGGTGGTGAAGTGAATAAGAAAAGGAGGGAGGGAGGGAGGGAGAGAGAGGGAGAGAATAGGAAGGTAGTGAGAATGGATCAAGGATTTGGTGATGGTAGAAGGGTTGGAGAGAGAGAACATAGGAGACCAATGGGAATGGATCAAGGTTTTGATACCATTGTAAAAAATGTAGAAGGCTATGTTTTCATTTGATTTATAAGCTAGCATGAACATGCTTTGAAGTGAATAATGAAGAAAAATCTTCACTTATAAAAATAAATTATAATAATAACTCTTGTAAATGCCCACTACCATAAATATTGATATGATAAAAATCTGGTGGCTTAATACATCCTCAAAAGTACATAAAATACACCAAAACATAAAGTACAAAATTGAATTTTATCACACAACCATCATTATCAACAATACAAAGTGTTAGCACCTCTCTTCTCTGCTTGTCACTTAAAAGCATCACATAGCCTGAGCCACCAGGACATCTCTTTCTTTGCCGACGCACATATTTGATTTAGAATTCGTTTGGGACGGCTTTTTTACTGCATTTTAAAGCAACTTTCTAGTAAAAAAGTGAGAATTTTGTACTAAAAAGCTGTTTTACGGAGCAATAAAAAAGTCGACCCAAACGAAACCTTAGTTAACCTGAAAACGCATAACATAGTGCCTCCACATCACATTTGAAATATACAATTGAATAAAAATTATTGAAAGAAATTCTCAATAATGTCATATTATACTCCCCAAACTACAAATCATCTAATTTAAATCTTCTGGATGCTCAGTATCAGTAGTCTGGAATCCTCTTGCCTTTTGCTCAAGGTCTCTCTGCAACATGCACAAGATCAAATGAAGTCAGTCAGAATATTAGTTAAACTATATTTACACATCCAAAACCTACATTTTTATACTTGCACGGAACTTACTGATTAAGACTTCATATGAGACAACTTTCTTATTGCTTCTTAAAGCAACTTTCTAGTGTAAAATTTTAATTTTTACTATAAAGCTGCTTTGAGAAGCAGCAAAGCCTAAATCATCTCAAAACCAATGCATGAAAAGCTGTTTTTTATTTGAAATAAATTGATATTTGTGATATTTTTAATAAAATTTAAGAGATTTGATTGTCATATAAACAAATATAAAGATTTAGGTGTTCAATATGTAAATAAATAAGAATTTTGTGATGATCCCCTAAAAAATTTACCAGTTTTCTTTCCAGCTCCCATATATACTGCTCCCTCTCCTTTGCAAAGAACCTCAATGACTTTTTACAGAAAAAAAACAAAAAAGTTAAGAACAATATGAACTATAAAATCTAATTTAAAACTGCTGTTCAGTTCTATGTGTAGAAGTAATTACCCCTCGTCTCTGAAGCTCAATTGATCGCTGAAATGCTTCTCGTTTTGTCAGTAGACGTTCAGGTGTAAGGTTTAATGGTCTTCTGTAATTTCTCCCACGGTAAATAATAATGGCATGACCTCTTCCTTGTTTTTCTACTGCAACAACTATTCCTCCACTCTCTATCTCAAGCAGTCTAGCTGTGTGGGTTATCTGTTGTATTACCTTCTGCAATGTGATTACCTTGACGACTTCTCTGTGCTTCCAATGCTGGTGAATGCTTCCAATCACACCATCAAATACTCCTCTCCTTCCTGTATTATTGAATGTACATTAACAAGATTTTTCCATAAATTTCTTCAACACAAAATCATATAGAAATCAGTTCATTTATATTTTGAATATTAAAGTTGTTTGAATTTCATGGAGAGGTTTTCACCATTTAAAATTGCATAGTCGCTGAAAAATTCATCTAAATATTATTTTCAACATTAACAGATGAAACGAGTGTTGATGAGATGAACCTAACGATATCAATAACGCCTTGATCCAATTCAAAATGAATCAAAATAAACCACATGGAAATATGGTTGAGAACTTCATATGACTACGCTAAGGTCCAAATGCCCCATGAATATTGTGCGCTTATAATCAAAACAAGAATATCGGCAAGATGAATTTGACAAGCCCAAAATTGTCAATTTTCTAGATCATTAAAGCAATAAGGAGTTGATGGATCGACAGCTCAGCATGTGGGCCCTGCCCTAAGGTGGGAGGCGGGCAAGAAGAGAGAGGAGGAATTGTTTAGGCAAGTTTTAATTAAAATTGTGAGGGAATTAATTAGGGAAAGAAATATAATTTGAATTCAAGTCTGAGAGGAAATTATTTAGGGAAAGCCTAGGAGAGTTAATATTCATTATATAAGGAGAAATCAATGAGAAATTATTTAGGAAATTTTTAATTACAATTGAAAAGGAATTAATTAGGAAAATATATCTAATTTGAATTCAAATATGAGTGGCAATTATTTAGGGAAAATGGGCTAATTTGAGAGAATTGTGAGAGCCTATTTAATACTAACTATGGGGTGATTTCAAATTATGCTTGATTTTACTGAAATTATTTTTGCTTAGGTTGAGTGAGCTCTAGCCAACGCTGAGAGATTTGGGTGAGCCAGATCTTCCTCTTCAATTGCAGATCCAACTATATCTTGTGTTTTTCTTCTTAGTTCTTTCAACAAAAAAAAAAGTGTTTGTGTGTTCTTTTTCCTACATTTCTTGTGACGTTCTCTAATTTTGCTGAAATTGTATCTACTTTCTATCAGACGTCTACAAAACATCAAAGGATCATGGAGGATAAGTTTCAATCATCCAACAGAGTGTCTAATTTTCTGGTCAAATAACCCTCAAAATGTATAAATAGGTCATTCATACTTCTACACATTCAAGGAGAGGATGAAGATGAATCTCAGTTCCAGAGCTCTGATCATTGTTAATTTTGAATATCCAATTTCAATTCAAACCAGTCAATGATCACCATCATAAGTTGAACTTTAAATAATATATAATATATTTAATAACAGACATTTGTCCATTATTAAATAAATATGAACTATAACAAATAATAAGTAAATTTATACTATTTTGACTTCATGCATTATGTTTAGCTTCAATAAAAAAAAGTGTGGATCACTAACAAATAAGAGTTGAACTATAAATCGGTAAAGTGTTTTATAATAATGAAAATTTCAGTATAGAAATATAAAAGATTCATTTTTTATGTACCAAACTATACTATAATATTATCATTAAAGGAAATTCTAATTATTTTCTACATGATGCATATACACTAACTAATACAACAATAACAACAACATCAAGCCTTTGTCCCACAACGTGGGGTCAGCTACAAGAATCCTTTTTCGCCATTGTGTCATGTTAAAAGTCAAATTCTCATTTAAATCTAATAAAGAAGATCATTTCTAACATTTTCTAACTAAGTCTTTTTAGATCTAACTCTACCTTTCTTAACATAAGTCAAATCTAATACATCAACTTTCCTAACCAGATCATCGGAAGGCCTTCATTAACTAATAGAGCTAAGAAAAAGAACATGCATTCCAATGGAGAGCAATGAAATGCATACCTAACAACAAGATTTTATCCATTTTCATGCCTATCTTTCGTAATGATTCTCTTTCCTCTTCTGTAAGGAGTTCTCTGTCTGCAGAAAGTTCAGGACTCCAAGAAGAATTCAGCTTAGCCAAAACCTTCTCTGATTTTCCTATCTTTGCTTTGAGCTGAAGAAACAGCAAAGGAAAGTAATAGTGAAACCAACCAAACAGAAAGGAAATATACAACTCTTGTAAAGATTATAAGCAAAGTATAAAGAAAAACCTACAATGAAGAGACTGCGCTTCTGCTCTTGTAGAGTTTTCATCAGGTTTTCCATCTCAGCTGCAATTCCAAGCTCTCCCTTGCAAACCACATTGTTTCTAGGAATGTAGTTGGTTCTAATGTCTTGAAACTCCCTGTAAGTTCCAAGGCTACTTGTGGCTGTCTCTAACATAATGGTATCATGAAACGACTCTGCTGCTTTTGAACGAGCTTTTTCTTCTAACAACTGTTGAACTTCGACATGGGCTTCTCTCTCAAGAACTGAGCCGGCCACTCTGCTGGGAAGAAAATCTTTGCCACGGAATAAAATAATAAGGAACTTGTTTCTCAATATCAGAACTCCGCCTGTCAGACGCTGCATTTATGAGTTTTGTGTGTCAAGCACACAGCTTCTGATAGATGGTAGTCTACAAATAACGAAATTAATTATGATTCCATAGTTTTTTAAAACTTGATAAAGCAAAGAGAGTAGACTGTACTAGAGGGTAGAAATAAACATAAATAAATTTCAAATAAGACCCTCAATACTGCACAGCATGCACATCAATACACAGACTAGTAACTCCATACCAGCTTGGGATAAGCACAAATGATCTTTATAAGTTATATATAACGAGAAGTAATAACATGTGCATCTGGTTGCTTTTATCTTTTCTTTCTTTGGGAATGCTTAATGACTCAAAATGTTTAATTAGGATAGAAAATCCTATCATTGATGGTTTTGTTGCGAAAAACTGTAGCAACCAGAGCTCTACATTGGGCATCCATACCCACACCCACCCATGTACCCAACCATACCCAATGGGTATGGGTATGCCCATGGCCTCGTGGGTGGGTATAGGTGGGTAATCAATATAAGGGGATAAATCGATTGACATTGCTAATCACAGTATGCCATATATTGCCGCAATCCTCATTGTGCAATGCACAATAGTGAACCACAGTGCGACCAATGTTAATGCTGATATGCAAGGAAGTTTGCAATCAGAGCAAAGGGTAACAAGCCTCAAGGCCATCAATCCGCGGTAAACTACATTCAAAAAGCATGAAAAGTGGGTGGATACGACGTCCTGAAAGCAGCCATGGGTGGGTGTGGGTGAGCGAAGCTTGCACGTGCAGAGTGTGGGTACCCAATGGGTGCCCAACTAGGACCCCGTGCAGGGCTCTAGTAGCAACTCATTCTCATTCAGAATGTATTCCTCCTCTTTATCAGTCAGTTCATCCAGCCTTTAGATCTCCTGAACTCTCTAAGAAAATCACTTTCAACCCCAATAGCTTCTTATGCAGCAGTCCAAATTTAGCCATTTTCACGATCAACACTCCACTTGAGCTCCTAGCCAAGCCGATTGTAAATCATGCTGGCCATCTCCATTTCCAAGGTCGCATAGCTATTGCTTATCCCAACACCGACATCTTAGATATAGTCGATCCTCCCCATAATTGCCAAATCTTACATATCTGCAACCTTCTAAGTTACATATTTACTCATATTTACTCTTAATCTGGTTTCGATTCCATGACTACAACTGATTCCACCTCAAGAATCCCCTGGTGCAACTCACATATTAGATATTTGATCCCATATCAAAACTTATGTTGATTTGTCATCACCAAGATTCATCGCCAACGTTATGGCCAAGTTCTCGCTGAAATTTCTCTAATCCTGTACAGATCCTCTCTTCCTACTTGCAACTTCCTCCGTGCTCAGTTGTATCTCCTATTGTCAAACCCAATTCTTCCATATTCTCCCACTATTACACCTTTTCGTGCAAAAAAGAATTATCATCAAGAATGTTGGCAATGAATCTTCTTTTTTATCTTTCTTTTCTTTGTTCTTCTTTCTTCAAGAATGTTGAACAACTCAAAATGTTCGATTGGAGATTAAGGATTGTATCAATTAATATGTCATAATAAGTAACCTAGGTCATTTTTATCATCACACGCCTTACCTCTATTTTTTGGGGCCAGCTTTACGAATCTTCATTCTTCATACATCCATGTTAAGTGCTTCACAACATTGAATATATTTGGCAAATCTTTTTGCAAGGCTTCTATTTTTTAATAGTTTCAATCTAGGCATTCGACATTAATTTATCCACTTGTCTTAATTTTGAACATACTTAAATCACCTAATTTTATTTTTATTCAATAGATATTTTTTTATTTTTTTTTATTTTTATTCAATAGATATTACTCCCACTATCCGTCTAAAGTAATGATTTCTCAATCTATCAAGTCTTATTTTTCCATACATCAATCTTAACATTGTAGTCTCTATCATGCCTAGTTTGGCTATCAAAATCTTCGTTTCTATCAATCTTAATATGGTTGACTTAATTATAATCCTATAAAATTTATTTTAAGTCCCCCTAATATTCTATTATTACGGAATACTCATGAGATACTTGTCTATTTCAACCATCAAATTTTAAGTAGAATTTATATCCTCATTCAAGATATTTAAATCCATCCCACCTTAACATCACATAATCTTCTTGTAATACTAGTTGGAATTATTGATATCATACCCAATAGAATTGCATATTATAACTTTCAAAATCTAAAATTTGATGGTAATATTACATAAACTATATAGGGGAAAAAATTATGAATCCAAATAACAAATAATGAAGAAGCCTTAGATTTTTAGTGTACAAACTTTTTTGAATGCTCCATGAATCTAAATTGATAGAAAGGTTCTTCACAGAAATATAAGAACTAGACAAACATAGAAGTAGGCATTTATTATGGACCATATTATTGTAGAAAACATAGAAATATAGGCAAATGCTATAAGGATAAAATGAATAGGTGTTAATCTAGGACATAGAATAATTCTAAGAAAAAGTGTATAAATAATTGTTCCCTGTAACCTTAAACATGCAGTACATAAGATCGATTCAAAAATATACATAACATCCAAATCAAAAGGGTTATTTGGTTGGCTACAAAATATGCGTGTAAGTAGGACTGCAGTCAAAATAACTTTTTCAGTGTATGGCCTCATTTTTATAAGAAGCCTCTCTTTTAGCTCTTTTCTTCAAAAATCTGTTACAAAGTAAATGAAGCTAATTTAGCAATATTTTGGTATACATTGCATTCATTTTTCATTGGAACCAAAAAAAACCGAAACATCGAATGGATGGCGGTTACAGAATGATAATAAAGAGATTTCTCAACAATGTAATACCTCAAATAGATAAAATTCTGAGAAAAATATTTATTAATTCATACAACCATGGAAAGTGATACTAACTCTTCTTAGTAGTTTAGTTCACAAATTGAAAATCTACTCGAACTTGCCTTTAACTCCCATGCCATTTGCTCACTATTAGTATTTTGGATTCCAACTTTAATGGCAATTTTGGCTATAAGACTTTTCTCCCACAGCTTCATTATTGCACAAGCCAAACCTTGAAGCTTTGTGTTTTTACCTTACAACACAACAAGAGAACAAAAAAATACATGAAAATTAGCTGAAGTTTCATTTTACAGAAAAGAAAATTATTCCAGCTACTTTTATGAGTGAAATAGCATCCATAATGATTAAAAACAGTAACTTAAAACTAGTGCATTTATATCTTAAAACAGACAAAGATTTCGTTTGGGGCAGCTTTCTTATTGCTTTTTAAAACAATTTTTTAGTACAAAAAATTTTAATTCAAATTTTTTTTTTTAACAAAAACACTGTTTTAGAAAGCATTAAGAAAGCTGTCCCAAACGAACCCAAAGACTTACTAAGGGCAAAGTGCGTAGGCAATGGACGAGCAAGTTTCCTCAGGTAGGTCAAGTCATCATTAGACAGCCTTTTCCATTCATAGGGAGGACACCGGCGGAACGGAGTCATAAATCCAGGAACAATTTCTGGAAGCAAGTCAGCATCAACAGGTAATGGCTTGCGACGCCACCAATCAATAAACCGAGGGCCTAGTCCGTCCAATAGTCTGTTTGCCTCCCTCTCATAAAGTGAGAAATTGACCAGCCCATGATCCCTTTGTGATTCCAACTCCATATCCTTAGAAAAAGAACTCAATACCTGTTTATTCACTACTGGTATAATAGCTCCATTTGTGATCCCATTAAATGTTATTGGTGAGAGGGAACTATTGAACTTTGATGAAGATGGTTCCACATAAGGAGCAGGAGTTGGAGATGGGAATGCCTTTGTACCCATTTGATAGTTGTCTCCTCTATAGGCAACGATGACATCCTTCTTTCTCCAGACAACTAAACCTCCAGTTTTTGTCTGCTTAGATTAAAAGGAGGTAAGTTCAAATACATTTAAGACCTTATAATAATAGCAAGGTAAGCATTGTCAACATATGATTGCATTTACATCTCCAACCGAACTTCATACCACCGTATGCCGTCAGTCATTTGCTCCATTCAAACTCCAAATTGTACGTCAAATTCATATAGGTGAACAGTGCGACACCAATATTGGCTTCGGACTGTTCACCTACGCCAAAAAAATTTGTTGCGGGATTTGCCGAAGAAGCGCGCGAAAAAGGAGAAAAACGAGCCAAAGATTGTTACCTTCGCAAAGGAAGCGCGCGAAAGATGAAGAAATTGCTTTGATTGGAGATGAATAACTGCATTGTGAAGTTTTACTGCATTTTGGAGTGAAAAATGGGTTTTTCGGTTGGAGACGCCCCAACAATCAATAACAATAGTGTTGTAAACTCTTCTCGAAAAAGCAATAAGAGAGTATATAATATAAAAATAGATTGAAATGAAATGTTCTAAGGCCATTGCTTGAAAAGGATCACATTTCACAGTTCTAAGAAAATTTCAGCCAAATAAGAAGAAAGTGCCTTGACAAAGAAACAACTAATAACATTGGATATGATTGATGAATCAAACTTAGATCACATATAGAAACTAAACCAAAAAAACTTTACAGACCTCAACAATCTCGTGAGCCCGGACCATATTTTGGCGCAGCGGATCAACAATCTTAACCATGGCGAGCTCACTCTTCCTCCATGCCCTCCGGATCCCCTTCATCACCTCCGGCGTCACTCCAGCCTTCTTTCCTCTGACCCATTTCCTCATTTTCATCGCTTCACCCCTCAGCCTCTCCAGTTCTGCCCCGGGCAGAACAGTCTCCGCCTTAGGAAAAAACCGCTTCTTTTTCAGCCTCGGGATTACGAGCATCTCCTCCTCTGCCGCCGCCCACGGCGCTTTTCTCCTCGGGCCTTCGCCGACCTCCGACGCCGGAATCCCATCCAGCGCATTCAGAACCGCCAAATCAATCGACACCTCTTCGCTTGAACCGTCTGCTTCAGGCAATGAAGGAAGGATCTTTCGGAGGAGGGAGACACTCTTGAGTATCTTCCGCATGGCCTCGCGGCTCCGGCCGCCACGGACGCCGGAGGTGAGGAACCGGTAGGATAAGTTGTCTTCCTCCGCAGATGGATTCTTCTTTCTTGGTTTCGAAAGGTCGAGGATTTTCTCTGCGGGGAGGATCAGAGGAGAAGTCATCCACGGTGCAGTGGGCATCCGTACGCCTGCGACGCCGCTTCCGCCACCGGAGGCAGAGGAGCGCCAGGGCTTCTCCGGCGGGGAAGGCTGGCGAGGATTAGATGGGTAGCGGGAGCAGGAAAAGACAGCGGAAAGAGGCATTGCCCCGTTGGCCGACGAGTAGCGATGAGAGCAAAAGAGTGAAAACAGAGAGCAAAAGAGTGAAAACAGAGAGCTTTCGCAATCTATAGTCTCCACTCATCGACGAGGAGCGATGGGAGAAGTTGAGAGCTTTCGCAATCCATAGTCTAATAGTCTCCACTCATTTATCTCCACAATATATCTTGCGCCTCAAATTAGTAAAATTATTATTATTATTATTTTGATTAATGTTGAAAAATAAAATAAATTTATGGGATTAAGTTTAAAAAATTATCAACAAGATTTTAGGATTAAACCCACCGAGGTTTAGGGTGATTGTGAGCGAATATGATTGGGAACCCTCATCCCGAGTTTAAATCTACTCTACTACGGTCTCACTTCTTCAGTGGGACAAAGTAAGTGTGGGCCCGATATCGGTGGGTGGTCTCGCTAGGTTTCGCCGAGGAATAAGTTATGCCGCCAAGAACTCTCTTTGGAGTGCCAGCAGGTAGATACCGGGGTTCCTCAAAAAAAAATTAGGATTAAATTTATTTTTTGAAATTCATTTTTTAAAAAATAATGATAAATTTTGTTATTAAGAGCAATTTGTTGGATTAGATATTTTAGTAAAATAAATGATTGAGTGTATTTTATGCTATGATTTAATTATTTTAAAATAATAATGACAATAAAGTTAGTATATTTTTGTGCTCTTAAAGTTAATATATTTTTAATAACCTTGAGTGCCATCATAGATGTGTTAAGGCATTACACTAGAAGTATAAATCAATCCAATTTGTCAATGGTTAACATAAAAAAATGGAGACAAGCAAGTGTCATTCCTTTGTATGATGATGTTGACTTCTTTTGAATATCTTAGGTTTGGAAAATATTTTAAACATAGAATTAGGCTAATTGATCTTATCGATTAGACCGTAAGGTCGTACCTTAATAAGTTCATTCCAATAATAAAAAATTAAATTGTAGGGAGAAAAATGAATTCATAAGAATTAATGATGATGACCAAAACCTACATATATTGTTGCTTAATAGTCGTCTTTCTTTATCAAACAACGATGGCATTTACCATCACTTCGCATTGCCTGTCGTCATATAGACACCTTGTCAACCATCAACCAACACAAACATCCATGCCTTATTCTTTCTCATGTTTTACTATGATAAAAGGCCAAAATGACAATCTAGCCTTTTCCTAGAGGTGTCAATTTGGGTTTGACTCAAAGTTAACCTGACCAAAATATGTTTGACCCAACTATGATCTTAAACCCAAACTTTTTTAATCCGAAGCCAACTCATTTAACATATTTATTATATGGATCATGCAAAATTTTTGAATAAACACTAGTCATTTAACATGAACATGACCCATCTAACTCAAAAAATCACCCATTCAATCCGAACTGGCCTGTTTAACCCAAATTAAATAGTATTCAATGCATTTTCAAGTTTATGAGTCAATTCAAACCTTGCACAAAATTTTTTAAAGTAAGAATTTTATACATGAACCCGACCAGAAATATAGTCATGTACTCGGGTCAATTCAAATCTGAAATTTTTAATTTTGATCTGTGTTAAGCCGTCCTTTACTGACACCCTTAACTTTGCCACCTTCTCTAGTTAAGGCAAAAGGCAAATTTTTGTAACCGTTAACTTATATTGTGATTTGTTTTACTTGGATTAGGCAGGTCCCATGGCTTTTTTTTCCTAAGTTTTTCATAAAAAAATTATTTTACCTCTTATGAGCTTCAACCTCTTTTATCTGTATATGAGCAAAAATGTGATGCAATACTAAGACGAAAAATACATCCTCTATCATACGATAACATTTTAAAACGACGGGTGTCTTTAGTCAATAATTTTTATAAAAATGATGATAAAAATATTATGATTAAACTCTTCCTGCATTAGGTTTATATTTCGATATTCATTGTTCTACTAAACCATTTTGGTTCGCGAGCAAATGATTGGATAAGTTGGCATTTTAAGTTATAGAATTTTGTCTATGTTAGATTATTATTTAGGATATCAAAAGTGTGATGCAATCCATGTCATAGCTCATTATCTAGTTGTCCCCCATCTCTCTCTCACACACACCCACTGTAAAATACTATTATGACATACCTTAAGGAAACATGATTTTGCATTTATATTTTATCAATTTTCTTAGATGACATATTGATTCCTTGCACCTGAAGTGTTGAAGCTTCCTTAAGTATTTGACTACTTGATCTTCCTAGAATCATTGTACTAAAAAAATTGCCATGAACATGAGGCTATTTTTGTTCAATCATGGTCTACCCAATTCAAGTTAAATCGGCAGAATAGAAGGACGAAGCCGGTGAACTTGTTAGGATCATACATAGTGAACCCACAAGAGCATACTCAATTTAATGCTCAACTAGGTATACTCGTCTAAGTTCATAAGCTATGAGTTGGTGACGCTTCATCTAGCTGGTTAGTAACTTCATCTAACAAGTCGGTGACTTCAGCCATTTATAAGTTGGCGACTTCATCTAATAATGGACTCAATCTAATTGTCCATGAGTGCTATATGCTTTAGGCTTCATGCATTTTGATATATTTTCTTATTCATTATCTTGTTAAAAAATATATTATTCTTTATAAATAGGAAGTCAAAGGAGTGTTTTAACCTACGAAGGCTTAGCCATATAATTTGATTATTCTTGTCAACTTAGGCTTTATTTGGGATGGCTTTTTTATTGCTTTTTAAAATAATTTTCTAGTTTAAAAATTAAAATTTTTATACTAGAAAACAACTTTAACCAGCAGTAAAAAAGCCGTCCCAAACAAAGCCTTAGTGAAGTCCCAAGGCTTCTATCTTTAAACTCTCTCTCGCTCAACTTTATATTTTACACATTTGACAAGTCTTGTAAGTAAAGTTCTAATATTGCCTATGCATAAATTTTGTTCCAACATCCTCTAAGATTAGATTATTGCAACAACCTCAAATGTTATTTTAACATCTAAAATTGTTATCACATGAAACATTCTGAGCTTGGTAGCTAATAAGAATTTATATCTAATAAGCTTGTCATGCCCCAAATTACCTTCATAATCTCTTATTAATATATAAACATGGCCAAAAAAAGACACTAATAGAGAGAAAATCAAAACCAAATATTAGTTACAATAGACTGTTCAGCTAATCCATTTCTTCATTTGTACCTTTTCAAGCAAAACTTTACATGACAGATGACCCAATAAACAAATTAAATTAATGACAAACAACATAGCACACACTGAAAAAATTCTGAAAGAAATAACAAAGGAAAACTTAGCCACCTCTTGTTTTCTTGCACATTCTATCATTTATGTGCAATCAGGGTGGCTACTAACAGTTTACAACAATTTACACACAAATTTCCTCCAAAAAAAAAAAAAACTTTTTTACTCCGCTGGTGGCCAGTTATAAAGCTCCATTTGCACATCATTTGGTATTAGATCTACCTCCAGAAAACTTTCAATCTGATAAGGAGGTTCAATGGCAACTGGTTCAGCTGTAGATAATCATTAAATGAGACTAATTGTTCTAAAATCAAGAACAGATTATGAGAATTAAGGAAGAAGAGTTAACAACCTTGTGGTGGAAGGCTGATCTCTTCCAACCTATCCCAGCAGTTATAAGCCTCTAGTACTAACTCCTGCACAGTGGCCTGTAGACATTTTTAGTATCAGTAATGATTTCTTAGCAGGTGAAGGACTGTAATTGAGGCTTTGTTTGGGGCGGCTTTCTTGTTGCTTCGTAAAGCAGTTTTTTAGTACAAAAATTAGAATTTTTATACTTAAAAGCTGTTTTGAGAAGCAATTAAAAAGCCGTCCCAAACGAAGCCTGAAGTTCAAACACCATTAAATCCTTCAGAAGCTTACCCTCATTGGCATGCTGAGCTCTTGGAATGTCCATGAGACCCCATCAACCGCAATGTTCACAACTTCACAAATAGGGCTTAGAACAATGGAATAAGGAGGACATTGGTGTATGTATAACTTGTCACCCAATGGGCAGGTCTTAGCATGATAGATGGCCGCCTCCCAGTTTCGATCAGACATTCCTAGAATCTGTTTTTTCAAGAATTTGGTTAAGATATACATTCAAAACTTGTTGAGTTATTTGGCTCTCAAAGTTACTAAGATGTTACTGTTATTTGTCAGCAAAAATATGACATGATTACTGTTTAGAAATGGGTTAATTTCATAATGATCTCTCGACTATTCGGATTGACTACACATAATTGATCCAAAATGATCCTTTAAAGACTAAATTGGGAGTAATTTTGCAAAGTCGATGGATGGACTAAATTGGATCAATTTGTATCATAATTTCTACGTGAGGGATCATTTTAGATCAATTTTATATAGTTGGTGAGATAAATTGGTCACTCATAATAGTTGGGGGATTGTTTTGAGATTTCCATTTCGTTCGGAACAGCTTTCTTATTGCTTTCTAAAGTAGCTTTCTAGTAAAAAATTTTGTGCTAAAAAGCTGCTTTAGAAAACAGTAAATCTCTTCCAAAGATGTTATTTGAAAGTGTCAGCAAACCAAAAGGGAGAATCTTTAAATAAAATAACTTTTGATATTTTTAAATAACATGGCATTAATGATGAATCAAACATGCTAATGCTTACTTTTCGCAGTTGAGGAGAATCAATAACTGATAGCTTCAAGAAATCCTGAACAGTCTTGATGTTCTTAGCCATCAACTTCTTGTGGAAGGCACCTTCCTTACCAATCTTCTCAAGCCTCCATACATCATCACCAAGTGCTGGGGGGTAGTTCTTCTTATAAGCTGCAATGTTATTGCAAACATAACAGTTTAATTTGTCTGATAATCATTCTGAAATGATATATTCTTGTTAAAGTTCAAGAAAAAGTGTCAATTACCTTCTCCCCGGTGATCTTTAACCATGAAACGACTGGTTGCAGCTTCTCGAATGTCAAAACCTTTCAGACTCCCAGATGAAACTCGAGCACCGATTCTGAAGTGTCTGCTTCTGATCCAGCTTGAATTATCAGTGAATTTCAGCTCATCAATGGAGGTTTCTCCATTTTTGAGGGTAAGAGCAATATCTCCAGTAAGCAATGGCCTTCTTCCTGTTCTTTCTTTTACTATATGGCGATTGAAATCAACAGTGGACCAGTTGTCAGAATCATCACAAGGAAAATCTCCATCTAGAACGACCAGTTCTACTTTGATTGATGAGGATAATGATGTTATAGGCTTCTTTCCTGTTGCAGTGTCTACGAGGAGAATCTCTAAGGGGTAGCCATCGTCATCTTCGATTCTGTTTTCAGTGAATATTGAAAGTGATGGTTGTTTCTTGAAGATGAGTTGAAGACCACAAGAAGGTTTTGCCTCTTCTATGAGCATTTGAGGTGATCTAACAAAAGTGACAAAATATCAGGTCAGTTTTCTTTCTTGGCTTCCATGAAAATGATTAGTTTATGTTGGGAAATAGGCGAAATTTGATTTGAGCAAAAGAGAAGAATGGAAGATAGAAAAGAAGATTGGCATGTAAAAACATGCAACAATTTTATATAGATTCATCTGATTAATGGCTATGTTCATCTGTAATTGTCATTGCTGATTTCAATATAATCTTAGGTTTTGTTTGGGACGGTTTTTTTACTGCTTCCCAAAACAACTTTTTAGTACAACAATTTTTTGAACTAAAAATTTTTGTATCAGAAAATTGCTCCATAAAGCAGCAATAAAGTTGTCCCAAACGACGCCTTAATTTCTCTTATGAAGAAAAACCCTACGATGGCTGAAAAATATAAGAAAATTCGTATAAAATGTTAATAAAGTAACGGCAAACTAACGAAGATTTTACTACAAAGGTCAATCCATGATTAAGTCTGTGTAGCGGTGTGTTTTCTTCATAGGATAAAAATTATGCTCTACGGCGAACAATTTGAAAAAAAAAAGATTAGGTTAAGCTTCAATCCATTGATTTTTTGGGGAAACGAGGTATCTACCCACTGCTACCCCCAAAGGAGGCGCATGGCGGTGTAACTAATGCCTCGATAGGCTACCAACAACCAACCCCATAGGTGCAAGGCTACACAATTATTTTCTCCCCATTTAAAGAGTTGCGCCGCATGAGAGAGGAATCGAACATGGGTTGGGGGGTTCCCAATCACGCTCGCCCACCAACTCAGCTAAGCCTGATGAGATAATTGATTATTCATTAATTACACTAATCTCAAAGTAACTCTAATAGTTTTGAGATCTATCTTGATCATTTTTTTGTCAGAATATCTGATAAAAAATTTCTTTAAAAAATTGTGTTAATACCTCTGCAGCAAACAAGCACGTCGAACAAGCCCCCTTTCAACCTCTTCTTGCACCTGTAAAGTCAGAACCACCATGAAAACTTTGACTGGCTCATGAAGAAGATGGAGCAGGTTAAATGAGATGAGGTTCATCATACCACTCTTCTAACAACAGGTTCCAGAGCAAGGCATAAATTCTGTATACAATTTACTTCCATTGCTTTCCTGATAACCCTGTCAAATAATTCATGCATGCTCATGTGAGCACTCTAGCTATAAAATTATGATAAAATTGACCAAAAATATTCTGATCAAAGTTTGCTTTAAGATTAGCGCAGTGTAAATTTAACTAAAAATTGGTGTCAGATTTATTACTGACATTGTGAATGATGGCAGGGATCTGATTCTTTTGCCCTCCCGTATGTCTGATTCCTTATCTGCTTCTTCAGGGAGTCTCTTGGCTGCCATTTTTGAAGCTAGAAAGGTAGCAGAAATTTGAGAAGAAGAAGAAGAAGAGAGCTTGGTTGGCGATGGAAGATGAAGGGAAAGGAAAGCTTATAAGAGTGGTTTTATAAGAGAAAGGGAAGATTTGGTAGAACTAAGGAAATTTACAGAGAGAAGATGCTGAGAAGCTGCTACGAAGCTTTGTTGATTGTGAGGGAAAAAGACTTTGGAGGTCTTCCCTGTACGCGTTTTGATGATGTTTTGGAGCTTATGTTAGCAACATGATGAGTCAACACACTCTCTTTCTTCTTCTTTTTTTGCTTTATTTGATTCTGATAAAATTGGTAGAGAAATGAACAGTGAATGGAGGAGTGGTTGAATGATTAAGGACTTAAGTTTCGTTCGGGATAATTTTCTTGCTGATTTCTAAAATAAATTTTTAGTACAATAATATTTTGAATTAGAACTTTTTGTAAGAAAAAGCTACTTTAGAAAGTAGAAGGAAAGATGTCCCATACAAATTCTTAAGGTCAAACATATCAATAACTAATATAATTGTACGTTGTATGCTCATTGTTTTTAAAAAGAATGAAAATGAGATAATATTGTCCGAACCTTGATATTTGGCTTGATTCTAAAGGGAAAATTGTATGGCTATTAGTTGTTTGTTGGTAAATTTCGTAGAAGTTGTCAAAATACTTCATTTGGATCTCACATACGTTAAGTTTATGTTTTAACTTTAACCTTTTCTTAAAAAACAAACTCATTAACTATTCATATATGAACGATTTAGTCCCAAGAGTATCAAACTTCTTCAATTTTATCCATCTGGCTATAAAGAAAAATAACTTGACTATTATTCTCCATCTGGCTATATAAAATTGGTCTCAAATAATCATTTTAAGACTAAATTGGAATCAATTTTATATTTCAACTTTGATTAATTTCTATTTGGGGTTAATTTTTTGTACTCTAAATCTAAATTAGAGAACTGTGATACTCTGAACTAAATTAGTCAACACCGATTCATATATATATTCTCAAAAATTTATGGGTGACAGTTAATTTAGTTGGTGAAGATCTTCAAAGTTATCAATATATCTCTTAGATTGAATTATATAACTTCATAAAAATATACTTTAGCACTTAATGTTCTTCAAGAAAACACAAATATTCTCTGAAAATCTAAGCTTTTGAACTTCCATAAGCAAAATTTGGGCAACATTGGACTCAATGATTGTTAGGCATGTGGGTGAGTTTTCTTCTAAGTGTATGATGGATTGACATATGCCATTTTTATTATTGTTTGCAATCTTAATGGATTTGGATTCACAATCATTCAACAAGATAAGATTCACAAGCCTTTCATAATCATAATAGCATGAAGCTCAGTTTCTAAGCTGTATTTTTTTTTTATTTGATATCATTTTGTTGTTGGTGTCCTTCTAAAAATATGAATTTGTTGGGAATATAAAATTTTGATCCTATTAAATATAAATTTGAATGCAAAATATGAATCGAAGGTGAGATAATTTAAAAAAAAAACATTTCATTTTACTTAGCACAATTTTTCTAATTGAATCCAAATTTTTGATGTTTCTATGATCTCAACAAATCTCCATTTTGTGAGAAGTTTTTGTAGTTATTTGCATTTGAGAAAATAAATATTTTGGTATAACAATTTGGATGCATATTATTACCATTTTCTTATAGCTTTAAATTTGATTGCTAAACCTTCCTAAAAATGCCCTAATCAGTCTGATCATCAAAATTTGACATATTACCTTCGTTAAAATTTTGACATCAAGATAATTTAAATCATGCATTTCATTTGTTAATTGAAGATATCATTGATGACAGCTGTTGCTTCACCACTATCAAAAAATCTTCATTTGCATGTACCATCTACTTGAGCTATTCTTGGCCCTAACATGTCCATAAGGCCAAACTATTGGGTGGTTATCTAATTACCTTTCAAGTCAAGGGAAGACATGATATAAACCATCCAATATTGACACAAAAATAAAAGATTGTAATTGTTGTTTGTTGGAGTATTCACTAGAATATAGAAAGTTTATCACCTTAGTATTATATGAAGACCCCATACATACACACAGATAAGTTGAAAGCATACATGTGATTTTTCACGGAAAAAAAACCAGATAAAGGCAAAAACCATGTGATTTGACCTAGTTGAAATGTTTCCACTTGTGTGGGTCATAGATTACAAGTAATGACCTACAATTAGATATAACATGTATACAATATAATATATATGAACTATATAAAATAATTTCCATGACAGAAGTATAAAAAGCCTTTAATCGTTAAAGATGTCATAATAAATAGTTGGTGATTTTCTTGATCATTCTCCTTATAGGAGAGGAGACCAATGACCCAGTAGGCAAATATTGGCATTAGTGTTGATTTTAAGTGGTATCGACATTGGTTTTGTTATTAAATTTTAGCATTGATGTCAATGTTCAAAATTCAGATGATGAAGGGTTGGTTTTCCTTTACAAAAGGGTTAACTATATGTGTTGCTCGGATTGGATTCTAAGAGGAATGCTCAAGATTTAAAATTCATATGACACGGTTATGGTATTCCCTGAAAAATAGGTTTGAAACATCCTTGTTCGAACATATTAGATCGAAAGAAAAATTGATATAATAACATTAACATCGAGATCATATGAAGATACCTATGAAGTGAAGTTCCTCAATTCAGTGGTTGAATAAAAAAACTTCATAATTAAATCATTTTTTGATGATCTTTGGTAAATTTTTTCTTAATTATTCTTTAAGTTTTGGCTAGAATTTAGTTGTGTATAATCTTTCATGTGTATTTTTAAGAGTAAGACTCAAGGTTTTAAGATTTTATTTGTGCACGAGTAAGCTAATATTATGTGTGAAAAAAGTAGATAGTGATATTAAGAATGTTGCAAAGGTTGTGCTTAGAGTATCAAAAGAAAGAGCTCATAATACTAAAAAAAGTTGGTGGTCAAATCAAAATATTCAAGAAATAATAATAAATAAGAAGATTTGTTATAATAAATTTGTTTATATGTTAAAGCTCTGAGAATTAGAAAAGATATAAAGATGCTCTTAAGTAGTCTAAGAAAGCAATATGTGATGCAAAAACTTTAGTTTTTAATGATTAATGTGATAGATTAGATACTAAGAAGGTTGAAAGATATGTGTATAAGTTAGCCAAGCCAAGAGATAGGAGAAGGATAAAGTTCAAGTGAATTGCATTTAGGATGAAGATCAAAATTGCTTTTAATTATTAGAAGAGGAGATTTAACAAAGGTGGATGATATGTTTTGATAAGTTTTTCAATGAAGATTGTGAGAATGTGACTGACTTTAGTTTTCTTAGTACCCTAAATAAAAATAGAGATTTTTATTTCATTGACATATTAGTAAAATCGAAGTTAGAGATGTTTTAAAGAAAATAAAGTGTAAAAAAACTATTGGACTTGATGATATTCCAATATATGTGCAAAAATGCTAAGGAGATGAATGAATTTCTTAGCTAACGAAAATTTTCAATATTACTTTGAAGACTAAAAAAAGTGAGATGAATGGAGGAGGAGTGTGTTGATTACTATTTTTAAGAATAAAGGTGATGCACAAGAATGTGCAAATTATAAAGGAATTAAGTTGATGTGTTATACTTTAAAACTTTGGGAGATAGTTATTAAGCAAGGTTACAGTGTGCATTAAACTAATGTTTCACAAAATTAAATTTGATTCGTGTCGGTTAGGTCAGCTATATAAGTTATACATTTATTGAGAGGTTTGATGGAGAAGTATAAAGAGAATAAGGATGATCTACATATAATCTTTATTGATTTAGAGAAAGCATATGATAAAGTTCCAAGAGAAGTGCCATGGAGAGTTAAAAAAAAAAGGTTAATAATGCGTATATTTAAGTCATTAAGGATATGTATGTAGGAGTTGTTACTTGTGTTTAAACATAAGATGGTGACAAAGTATTTTCCTATTTCAGTAGAATTGCATTAAGGATCACCCTTAAGCCCATATTCTTTTTTGCTTTAGTTATGGATGTCCTTACTAGACATTTGCAAGAGGATGTACTTTTTGTTGATGATATAATTCTGGTTGGCAAGACTAGATAGGAAGTTGAAGGTAAACTTCAATTATGGAGGTCAACCTTAGATTCTAAAGATTTTCATTTGTGTAGATCTAAAAGTGAATTCTTGGAGTGTAATTTTAGTAGTAATAAATCTAGTGGGGGGATTTTGACTTTGGGCTATCAAATCATTAATAAGAATACATATTATAGATATTTTGGGTCTATTGTTCTGAGTGAAGGGGATATTATTAGTAGAATTTAAGTTGGATGGTTGAAGTGGAGGAATGCATCAGGGTTGTTGTGTGATAGAAAAGTACCTCTAAAACTTAAGGGAACATTCTATAGGATGATGGTGAGACTTACAATGCTTTATGGCGCAAAATGTTAGCCATTAAAAGAGAAGCATAATATTAAGTTAAGAGTTGCAGAGATGGGATGCTCAAGGTGGATGAGTGGCTTTAATCTTAGAAACATAATATGAAATGATTATATACGTAGATGTAGACTTAAAAAGATTTGGTTAGAAAATATTAGAAATGATATTTTTTTATTAGATTTAAATGAGAATCTGATTCTTTATAGGACATGATGGAGAAAACAGATTCATTTAGCCGACCCTACGTAGTGGGGTAAAGGCTTGATGTTGCTGTTGAATCTTTCACTTGTATATGCTTCTTCCAATTAAAAAGGATGCAAAATTATATAGTTTTGATTATTGTAATAGTTTTCACTTTCCAATGTCTTGATATTAAGATTGTGGTGTCCCTCGCTTTGATGAATTTTTGTGATTGAATTGCTTGAAAGAAAATTATATCCTTTTAAAACATATTGATGATAACACAAACCAATTTTATGATTATTTTTATGTAAAAATTTTATAATTTGGTATGATTAAAAAATTAAGAACATTAACTCTACTAATTGTTACTTTTATTTTTCATTTTCATTAAAATAGGCTGGTTTAGATGTTTTTTCCAACAAAGTTCTTGAGTGATTATAGGTCAATAATTTATGTACTACATCATTATCATAGAAAAATCCATTGGTCATTAGATGATTTAATTTTGAACATTCTTGATATTGCTAGAAATGTGAATTGGAATTTTTTTTTATGGAACCAATTAGATCTTAGCTTCCAAGTATATGAAAGTTAAACAACTTGATATTCAATAAATCTAAACAACTCGGAATATCACTTGACTGGGAGAAAACACATGAATTTTAGACATCATTTATGAAGAAAATCCTAATAGAATATGTTGTTTCGCAAATGGAGAAAATCTAAACAAATAATGTAGCTTCATCATTCATGCCTTCAATAAATACAGAGTTAACCTAAAAAAAATCCTAAATACCATCTGGAACAAAAAAAACTATTTCTTAACACAAAAAAATACTCTGTGTATATTCTGTCTCATTTATGTTGGAATATCACTTGGCTGAGAGGAAACAAAAGAATTTTATACACCATTTGTGGAGAAAATCAAAATAGATAATATAGATTCATCGTTCATGCCTTTAACAAATATAGAGATAACCTTAAAAAAAATATATTAAAGAAAAAACTTAAACACCATATGGAACCATAAAACTATTTCTTAACATACAAAATACACTATGTATATTCTTTCTCATTTATTTAAAAAAAAAAATACATTTTGATGCTAATATTGGTTGGAGATGGCAAACCCTAAATAGTAGTTGTTCATTCTTCTCTTTTCAAACACCTTATAAATAAAATGACACCTCTGTCGAACTTACCCTGAAGGAGATAACGGTGATATCCTTATTCGAACAATGTATTTTTTTAAAATAAATGAGAAAGAATATACATAGTGTTTGACTATCAAAATATCAAAATCCTCTTCCAACTCCAAAACCCTAAACCTTTCGTCTTCCGAGATATTAAAAGTGAAACAATGGGACAATTGCAAGCTTTTTTCAAAATTATCATCAGGTCTGGGTAGAGTGGTCGGGTGAAACGTTATAAAATATATGTATTAAATTTACACGTGCATAATCTACGTGTCCTCCTTTTGTTGGAGTTGGGAGTGCAGAACTACATCTGACTCCGCACGTAATAATTTCTGGAGAGAGAGAGAAGAGAGAGAGAGAGAGCTAGTCCATAGGTAAATTTTTAAACTAAGTATGATTAAAAATTTAATTATGTGACTAAGTATTGTAAAATAAAATTTTAAAATTAAGCAAAATCACCCGTTTAACAGACAACTTATTGCTGACTCAATTGCCACAATGCCACTCAATTAATTAATGTTGTAACAAGTCACCCATTTAACAAACGATTAGATTCAGTAACATAACAATAAAATAAATTTTTTATTTTTTTAATTAAATTATTTCAGAAAAAAAATATTCAAATTCAGAATACACACCATTTACATTTTATCAAAATCCATCTCAAACTTACCCATCTTATCAAACCTTCCTTTCTTTTCCAAATGTTTGTTTACTGCTTTCATCTCAGTCTCTTTTGTTTGTTTCTTTTGTTTAGATTTGTTCAATTTGTCATTGTTCTAGATTTATGTCTTGAGGACTCAGAGGAAGCTCCATCCACAGTACAATGTAGAGAAGAGTATGGGAAAGAGGAGAGAGATAATATGTTCGCGTGCTAAGGTGGGTTTCCTACTGGAACAATTATTACGTCCTCCGACCGGACGCAGAGGAACGTCCAGTCGGAGACCAAATCTCGCCAAAAAACGAGTTGTACCGAGCAATACCAAACAATAACGAGGAATACCATCATTTGAAGACCCAATACCGAGTTATACCTAGCTAAACCGAGAAATACCGAGTTATACAAAAGTTGTATCGAGTTTTTCTAGAAAAACTCGGTACAACTCGGTATTTTTCGGTACAGCTCGGTATAACTCGGTATTGGTCTTCAAAGAGCGGTATTCCTCGTTAATATCAAATAATACCTAGTTGTACCAAGCAAATATCGAGTTTTTTGGTAGGACCGGACGTTCCTCTACGTCCTTACACCGGACGTAATAAAAGTTCTTCCTAATGAAGCAAGTTGAATTAATTTCCTTTAAAGAAAGGAAGTATGATGGAAGTGAAATTATTTTCTTAATTTATTGAAATATTATAATTTTTTTTCAGAAATATTTTAATTAAAAAAATAAAAAATTTATTTTATTGTTATGTTATTGTAGCAAATTGCCTGTTAAATGGACGACTTGCTACATTATAAATTGATTGAGCTAGCACTAGGGGTGCAAACGAGTCGAGTCGAGCTCAAGTCAAGGGGTGTTCGAGTTCGACTATCAAATACCAAGCTTGAGCTCTGATGTCGAGAATCTAGATTCATCGCTCGTCGCGTAGCGTCTGTCGTCCCGAGGTCCGTCGTTGTCGTCACGTATATCATCCAGATAGTCGTACCGAGCGATATGAGTGTAATTGCCGTCGTCCCAAGTCCGTCTGTTGTCGAGATCGCTCGCATCGCATCTACCGTTGAGTCCATCATCCCGAGTACGTCCCGTCACGTCTGCCGTCGAGGTGGTCATCGAGCTCTAAAATTCCTGCTGTCAAGATCGTTGTCGAGCACGTCCCGTCGTCTGATGTTGAGATCGTCATTGAACTCGAAATTTCCCACTATTGAGATCGTCGTCGATATCTAAATTTCCCGCTATCAAGATCGTGGCTGAGCTCGTCCCGTCTTCTGCGTCATCGTCATCATGTTGTCGAGATCCATCATTTTTTTATTTCCCACTTGCGACATGGATTTCCCGCTTTGTGGATTTGTATTTCCCTCCCGCGAGTTCCGCCGTCAAGCTGCTCGACGAGCTGACGAGTCGAGTAGTTGCCTGTTTGAGCTCGAGCTCGATAAGCAGTCGAGCTTGAATCGAGTTCGAGCTCGACTCCGTTGAGCGATGATGTATCCGCGTTGACACCAAGCTAGCTCGTGAGTCGGCTTGACTCGTTTGCACCCCTAGCTAGATCCTGAGTCAGTCAGCAGATAAGTCGCCATTTAACAAACAATTTTGTCTAGTCTTAAAGTTTTTTTTTTCCAATGCTTAATCATATTATTAAAATTTTAATCATACTTTAAAAATTTCCCCTGGTCCATTGGGTTTATGACGAACGAGGAGGCGGAGCTTGAGCGGAGGGAGGCGGCCCTTGCCGCCACTCCAATCCTCCAACCTGATTTCAGGTCGTCGAAGGTCACTCAGGCTCAACTCGACAAGTTCAAGGTATTTTCTTCTCTTCTATCAATCGGATCAATACTTTCAGAAGTCTTCCTTCCGTTACTGAATTTGTTTTTAGGTTCTTGTCAATGAAACGGCTAAACCTTCCATTGTTCTTATCCCAAAGTGTGGTTTTGTTATTCTTTCTTTTACTAATGAGGGTTTAGTTCCTGAACCGTTTCTGTGCGGCTGGATGCTTTTAGGTTGATCAATTTGGAATGCATTGCTAGCCAGATAAGGAACTGAACATTTAGGGTTTTGTTATGCTTCAGTTCTTGCTTGTGAAGATTTTCCCGTTTTGGTCTGTGGTTTTCCTTGATACGAGGGTTTTGAATTGTAAGAATGATACTAAGAACATAGATGTAGTAATATTTTCTGTATTTGATTCAGTTTCTTGCCTTCTTAATGTCACAGGAGCTAAACAAGAGAAGATTACAGCTAAAAGAGAAGTCTAAGGATATAGGAAAGCCTAAAGGTTTTCATTTTTGTGCTTTCTATAGCTGAAACAAATAATTTTCTACCCCTTATGACAGGGCTTCTTTAGGTAAAGCAAGCCAAGTTGTGAAGGCATGCTCGGGTCTTATTGAAGATGGCTGCAAAAGCAAGCTTGCAAATAACACCATTGAAGCATCAAATCTATCAGCTCCGAAGGGAAAGGTTATTTTCGTAATGCTTTGAATTCCCTTCTTTTATAAAACTCTAGTTTTCAGGCATATGAGTTGCATGCCTAAGGTTGGGCAAATTATTGGGTCAGGTGACCGGACGCGGAGATAGGTCGGATATTAATAAATATTATTTTAAATTATGCGCAGGTAAAGCGCAAGTAAAGCGCAGGTAAAGCGCATGTAAAGTGCAACTAAAGCGCAAGTAAAGCGCAACTAAAGTGCAACTAAAGCGCAAGTCAAAAGCGCAGGTGACGCTGCAAATTTTTATCAGATGTCCGAACTTATTTTTCGCGTCGGTCACCTGACCCAATATTTGCCCTAAGGTTGAATTAGAAATTTAATTAAAATAATAGTGGCAAAAACTTTTTTGTTAAGAATAACAGTCAAACAGGAAATCCTATTTTGATGAAAAAAAGAGTATGTGCTTCTTGACAAGATATACAAAAAGTGATATGGGAAAGGGAGAAGCACATATGTACTTTCATTGGGCTATGGATAAGGGGTTATTTGGTTGCAAGTATTAGTAATGTAGATTAAATAAAATGCAGGGTTTTTTTGAAATTTCATGTGCTTGGTTGGAAGAAAAGTAAAGGCAAAGTAATTTTTTTGAGATATTTGAAATTACCGGCCTAGTTCATTTTTAATTTATTTGGAATTCACTCGATTTGGCGAGTTCCAAATACATTGTGTGTATGAAGCTTTGCTTATTGCTGTCGGGCGCCAACTACTGTCTACCATTGTTGTCAGCCACCGTCGTCGCTTGCTGCTAGCAATTACCCTCTATCACTAGACATCGTCGTAGCATGCCTCCTGTTACTATCACTGCCCACATCCAAAAATATTAGTTTTATTTTGCAAGTAATCAAACACAAAAAATTAAACTTTTGAATTTCTTTTACAAGCAAACAAACTTCTCAAAATATTTCAAATATATGATTTTACTTTACATTATATTTTGAATACATGGAATTTCTTAATACTTGCAATCAAACAACCCCTAAGAGAGAAACATATCCACACTTTCAATATATTGTATTTTCCATATGTAAACACAACAAAAAACATGTAGGGATGCCTAAGATACCCTCACTTCTGCGGTGATGGTATGATCTCAGCACCTGCACTTCTAACTTGGTGGTAGCTTAATCCTTTAAATCTCTAAGTCAGCTCCTTGGTTCTTAATTTTTTCTGTCATAATAATTTTTTTAGAATAGAAATCTACAATGTTTCCATGGCTTATCAAGCTTAACCAAATTTAGAGTCTTCTTTTGGAAGTCTTAGTAATTAGCGGAAATTTTAAAAAAGTTTTTTATTCAAGCAAAATTAAACCAATAATTCTGTTATACCTAGCTGATTCTGAAATGGAGGAAACTTTGACTGGCTTAGTTTAGTGTTTGGGGAGATTGATGCTGGTAATTTTTGTTGAAATCCAGCCATTCCCAGTACAAAGGATCCGATGGTCACAGAAGTCAATCCGTGGGAAGCTCTCATGGATTACGCCATAATGAAGGAACTACTTTAGGAAAGGTATTTTATGTATAAATATGTAATTTGTTGTTTCCTCATTAAGATATATTGTATAGATCTATAAATAGGGAAGATATTACGAAATAAAGTCAAACTTTTCCCTCTCAAATTCCTATTTTAACATGGTATCAGAGCCTATGGCCTTCATTGCCGAGGAAGATTGATCGTAGGTCGTCGAAGGAGAAAAGAAGAAGAAGAGAATCGGAGCTACCAAGCCGACCGACATCTCCTTGCGGTCTCCAGTCGACCGAAAGACAGGCACGCAGAACGCAAGAGCCCTTGCCGAAGAAGAAGCCATGTCTAGATGTAGCGCCGTGTAGTCAAACAACCAAGGAGCCCGATTTGACAAGAAGGGAAGATCGTCGAAGGAGAGGAGCATAGTCGAGCAGCCGACAAGCATCCTGATCCGACAGGAAGGGAAGATCATCGAAGGCGCGTGCAACCTGATCTGACCGGAAGGGAAACTCGACAAAGAAGCCTCCTGCGAACCAAGGAAGCGGAGCAGCTCCTGCGAACCAAGGAAGCTGAGCGGCTCCCTGCGTGCGTGCCCTAGCTGAGTCTTTTAAAGACTTGGATTGGTTCGATCCTGAAAACTCATTCTATCAAAAAAAATCCCTTTCGACATTTATTGTCGAACAAAAAAAATCATTGGAAGCCTTCATTGCTACCAGATAGTCTTAATCACCATCATAATGTCAGAAATCAATTTCTCGCAAAGCATTGACCAAACTGAGGAGTCGATGGTGCACCAAGGATGAGGTTACCTCCAAAGTATGCAACCTTCCTATCGTCTCAATGGAAGAACTACCTAAAGTGGTCTCAATTTGTGAAGACCTATTAAAGGGGAAAAGAAAAATACATTACCTTCTTGGAGGAGGACCAAAACAAGGAGATCTTACTTTTGGGGCATGGGATGAAGCAGACTCCATGATTATGTCATGATTGTGGAATTCTGTGACTCCTGAAATTAGCGATACATTTATGTTCCTTTCCACTGCAAAGGACATATGGGATGCTGCCAGACAGACCTTCTCCAAAGCTCGTGATGCGGCTCAAATATTTTGAAATTAAAGTCAAAGTTGGAAGCACAAAGCAAGGGAGTAAGATCATGACGGAGTATGCCACCCTTCTACAAAATTTGTGGCAGGAACTTGATCACTATAGATGCATAGAAACTAGATGTCCAGAAGATGCTGCGATCCTAAAGAACTTTATTGAAAAAGATAGAATTTATGATTTTCTTGTGGGACTAAATACAGAATTTGATCAAGTTATAGTCCAGATCCTGGCAAAGAGGAGACCCCATCACTCAATGAAACCATTTCTCTCATACGGGCAGAAGAAAATCGACGAGGAGTAATGTTTAAACAAAAGGTCGTTGAAAGTTCAACAATGGTGATGAATAAAGAATCGTCATGAAAGGAGAAAGGTAAAGATTCTTCAAAATTCAAAGACGGACTCACTTTGGTGCAATTATTGCAAAAAGTCTAGACGCACAAAGGAAACATGCTGGAAAATACATGGAAACCCCCCAGCAAGGAGTGGAATAAAAAAGGTGAAACAAGGAGCACGTCGCATGCTAACAATACTACAAGTCATCCCACCGCAGGAGCACAGTCCAACCTTGGAGAATTTAATAAAGAGGATATTGATAAACTGAAACTACTCCTATTATCTATTGAAAAATCAAATGCATCTTCTTCACTTGCACTCTCAGGTAAGACTCCTATTTCTATTAGTTTAAGTGCTTATAGAAAACATTTAAAGAATTATGGATCATTGATTCAGGAGCCACAAATCATATGACCCACTCACCTATCCACTTCATAAACTATACTCCTTGCCTGAACAACAAGAAAATCAGCACTGCTGATGGTTCTCTTACTACGGTAGTAGGTCAAGGAGACATAAAATTATCTCCCTCACTCATCCTAAAAAATATGCTCCACATACCATAATTATCCACAAACTAATATCAATACAAAAACTTACCAATGAACATAATTATCAAGCCTTATTTAACCCTACTTATTGCTTATTCAGGACCAGAGATCGAGAAAGAGGATTGGACTGCCCTAAGGAGAAAACATGATTGTACTACCTTGAAGAAGCAAACAAATCTAAAAATAGTTGCTCAATGTTATCCCTAATTGATAAGAATTATCATTTGGCTTCATTATTATAGGTTAGGACACCCATCTTTTGATATCCTAAGATATTGTATCCCCAACTTTTTCAAAAATTAGAAAATAAAAATTTTCATTATGAAACCTGTGAGTTGGCTAAATATAAAGAATCTCCTTCCCAAACAAAAGTGAAAGATGTAATGCTCCTTTCTACCTTATTCATAGTGATATATGGGGACCCTAAAAAATTTCCAATATCTCTGGGGCACGCTGGTTTGTGTCATTCATTGATGATTGCACTAGAGTCTCTTGGATCTATTTCCTTAAAAATAAATATGATGTTAGCACCATTCTTTCCATCTTTCATACCATGATCAAAAATCAATTCGGGGTAAAAATAAAGAGATTTCACTCTGATAATGCTAAAGATTATTTCAACCAAACTCTTTCCTCCTACTTCCAAAGTGAAGGGATTATCCATGAGTCCTCCTGTGTCCACACCCCACAACAAATGGGGTTACAGAGAGAAAAAATGGTTACCTTCTAGCCTCCATCCGAGCTTTCCTATTTTTACTACAATACACCCAAATCCTATTGGGGGAAGCTCTCCTAACTACAACCTATCTCATAAACCGACTACCTTCGACAGCCATAGGATTCAAAACTCCAATGGAGATTTTGTCCTCCTTCTACCCAAGTTTCGAACCCATCATAATATTACATCAGAAATCTTTAGATGTACTGCCTATAATCATATTCAACTCTTGACCTTCCTCCACCACCTCAAACCATTCCACCTGAAACCCAGTCTAGGGAAACAAATGACAAAGTTGTCATTAGATTTAGGAAGGTTTACTCCAGGCGTACAAGCTCAAGTTGTGCTCCAAAGCAGATCCATGAATCTGAACCATCTCCTATAAATAAGGTAAGCTCACCACCTCCCTTGTACCCTATAAATAACTCTATATCCTTCAATAACTTCTCATCCTCACACAAAAATTTCCTGGTTATATTAGAATATATCCATATTCCTAAGAATATTTCTAAGGCCTTATCTGATAAAAATTGGAAAAATGACATGAAAGATGAATATATGCCCTAGAAATGGGATGAGCCCATAAAGCTACATTGTGACAACAAATCAGCAATCAACATAGCCCACAATCCAGTCCAGCATGACAGGACCAAGCACATAGAAGTGGACAGACATTTTATTAAAGAAAAACTAGACAGTGGTCTAATAAGTGTCGACCATATATCATTAAAAGATCAACTTGCAGACATCCTTACCAAAGGATTGGACAGCTCTGCCTTTCTCAGAATGATTGACAAGCTGGGAATGACAGATTCATATTTCCCAACTTGAGGGGGTGTTGAAATCCAGCCGTTCCCAGTACAAAGGATCTAACGGTCACGAAAGTCAATCCGTGAGAAACTCTCATGGATTACGCCATAATGAAGGAACTACTTTAGGAAAGTGTATTTTATGTATTAAATATGTAATTTGTTGTTTCCTCATTAAGATATTTTGTATAGATCTATAAATAGGGAAAATATTACGGAATAAAGTCAAGCTTTTCCCTCTGAAATTCCCGTTTTTAATAATTTTTATTGGATAAATTTAAGATGAGAAAGAATTGTTACTCTTATGCTATAAGGTTCTTGGAATTTCTCCAAGAAGATGACCCTTTGTACTTTCTAGGGTTATGAAAATGGTTGATTGGACTAGTTCAGTGTTTGAATAGACATATGCTGATTGAGTTTTATCGGTTTCATTCCAAATAAGGATGAACTATCAGTTTTATGCTAATAGAGTTCTTCTAGGTGTTTTAAGAAGTAAGGCTCTCTTTTTCTAGGGTTGAAAATAAAAAAGAAACTCCCATTGCTCATTATTTCAATTTATTTGATGAGGAAAGTTAATGAAAAAAGTTTCCACAAACCTAATTGTGGATACCTTGAAGCCACACTACAAAATCAAGTAATTAAAATGACATCTAAACAAAATCTAGAGCTGACAATGTGTAAAGAACTTTTATATATTGATCTAGTGCACCAACATGTACTTTTACTTATATTATGTGCAATTTACAAAATTTTATTGTACCATGAACATGGCTTCAACATATCGAATAGTTCCTAAAATCCATCAATAGGGGGTTCATATAATTTATTATCTATCAATTGATAAGGTTAAAAACAATTGTTGTAATTAAGTGTCCATTCATGAGCTTTCTTTCCTGATATTAATTGAGGGGTGAGTCTCTCAATTGCATTGAAAAGGTGGAAGGATGCCCCAACATATTCAATTGGAGCTTCTTTATGAGCAATTCAAGATGTAGAGTTAAAGCATGTGCAGGCACATGCCATTACCTAGGTGATGTGATACAAGATAAAGTGTCAAGGGTCTTATGGATTAAAATATTGCTTTGAAGTGGGAACATCATGAAGAGAGAGATTGTTAAGTAATGAGAAATGATGCAAATTTATTAGAAGATGGTTTAAAATAAAGAGTAGAGAAGATTAAGAATTGGTTATCTAAATCTCACACTTGATAAGGACATCACATTACAAGTTCTTCAAGCTTCATTTTTGGTGCGTGCATCACATCCAAAGCAAAATAATTTTTGTCACTGATAAATCATCATTGAGTCTATAATTCTAAGGATCCCTTATTTAGAGTAGAGTGCTAATAATAAACCAACAAACTCAATACAAATGAAAAGATCAAGCGTATATGCATGTTTTAGAACTCTACTGATTTGATTAGGCTAGTAGGCTGTAATATTTAGTTTTCTACAAGTGAGTAGGGATCTTGTAGGCATAATATGCAACATATAAAATCCTTTACTATAGCTTCAAGCACTAGTTGGAATATATACAACAACAAGCTATTGTCCCTTTATGTGGGGTCGGCTACATGAATTTTTTTCCCTCATTGTCCTATTAAGAGCCATATTCTCATTTAAATCTAACAAAAAAGTTATTATTAATACTTTTTAACTAATTCTTTTAGTTTTACTTCTACCTTTCTTATATAGTTTGAATCTAATAGATCTACTTTCCTAACAGGGTCATCAGAAGGCAAACATTGTATGTAATCAAATCATCTAAGACGACTCTCTCTAATCTTATCTATAACATTAGAGCTACTCTAACCTTTTACGTATATACTTATTTCGCATTTTGTCTCTAGGTGTAAAACCACTCAACCACCATCTTATAAAATTTTCACTTAAGTATGAGGATACTTTTCTATCACACAAAAGGCGTGATGTATTCCTCTACTTCAACCATCCACTTTTAGTTCTTCCAATAATATCCCTAACTATTTCACCATCACTTTGAACAATAGACTCGAGATATCTAAAACCTACACTCATTTTTATGACTTGATCACCCAATGTCACAATCCCATAACTAGATCTATTACTACTCAATTTACACTCCATGTATTCGATTTTTGATCTACTCAATCGAAAACCTTAAGACTTTAAGTTTTACCTCCATAATTCAAGTTTTCATCAACTTCATCCTAGTCTTATTAATAAGAAGAATATCATTAGCAAAAAGCATACACCAAGGTACATCTTCTTGTAAATGTCCACTAAGAACATCCATGACTAAATAAAAAGATAGAGTTTAAATTTGATCATAGATATACCCTAAACTGAAATAGAAAAACATTTGGTCAAATCACGTTGTGTTTGAACACAAATAACAACTCTTGAATGCATATCTTTAATGAATTGAATATAAGCATTATTAACCCTTTTCTTTTCTAGAACTCTCCAGAGCACTTCTCTTGAAACTTTGTTCAATTAATCTGTTTGTGAAATCTGGAATCAGGTCAACAGCTATCAGTTTGCTTTTCAAAGTTTTCAAGTATTTTTTCTTTGATAAATAGCAAAGCAAAGTCAAAATTTCGTCTTTCTTTTCCCTTTCTTTTCCCTATATGTTTTGGCAGAAAGGCCATCTAATGCTCTTCTTCGTGTAGCTAATTTTATTTAATATTATCAGGATGATGTGGTAGCTACTGTGCCGAAAAAGAAAAAGAAGTTACGTTGGGGCCTTGATGCAAAGGAAAGATGGGAGCGGAAATCCAACATGTAGCTTAATTTAACTTTATTTTCCACTTTACAATGTGTTAGGTGAGCATTTCTATGTGATTAATTACTTTTATGTCTTCTTGAACAAAAACAATATTGATATCGCAAACTCTATGGTTATTGTGACCTCTTATTGCAAGCATAAGGATTGATTTCAAAGTCTTTTGCGCTGCAATCCCCATGAATGGCATGACTGAGCTACCTGGTTTGTTGTCCATGTGATATAGGTCCACTACAATCCATTCATAAGCCAGTACCTACACACACACACTAACAATATAGGGGCAGAATTAGGTGTTATTGTGTGAGAAGAAAAGAGTTTACCCCAACTTTTTGGGGCAATTTTTATAATATATATATATTATTATGGTGGATTATATATTATTATGTAGGATATTTCTGAAATCTAAAGGGGTGCGAGCGCCACCTCTAGCCTTTCTTGATTCCACTATTGCTATTAGGATATGCATTTTACAAGATGAAAACTATAATCAACGATTATGACGGCCAAAATAAGACGCATAATTCCAAAAGAAGACATACGTATTATACAAAATGGTCATGCGCCCGCAAAGCTATCAAGAGAGTGAGGTGTGTTAAGTAATTCAGGAGGATCTTTGAGAGCTCATCTTGAGCTCTTCTTGCAAGAGAGGGAGAGGGAGAGGGAGGAGAGAGAGAGATGCAGAATTTGGAGGAGGAAAATCTATCTTAAAGCTTTATTAAAATTTTTCCCCCAAATCTTCATATCACATAAGCATCCTATTTATAGGAATTTACAATGGTGTGATAACATGTAGGAATAACCTAACTAAAACTGGGCCAACATGTCACAATCTCCACCTTGGTTCATATTTACAATCAAAGAACCACAAGTGCACTTCTCAAGATCTAACTAAATCTTAAAACAGAAGTAATAGGAAACAATAAGTCGGGTGAACTAGGGAGCATAACTCCAAAACCGAGAGCAACAACATGTATCAACAAACAAAACCTTCTAATCTACAAGGAGAAAAAAACACATGTACTTCCAGCATTCAGCTAAGGAACAAGATTTTACGGTGCTAATAAGCTTCCACCTTTAATCACGAACTATTGTCTTTCTCAGAGATGAAGAACAAGCGAGAGGAGAACAATAGGGTTTACCTTCTTCATACACACAGAAATACTAAGATTTCACCTCCCCACATCTTCTCTTTTTCACAAGAAGCTCAAAACAACATTTAACAAAGATCTAGCCCTTTCTGCTCTCACACCCGCTTACAACATAAACTTGCTTCCAACTGACAATCCCTCATAGTATTCCACCACTAATCCCTCTTGAGTAAGAGTGAAGAACTACTCATAGAAGTCATTTCCCGTGCTGGTTTGAAAACGTTCCAACAGGTAGTCCTTGAACTCCTCTAGCCCCATATGGGCCGCTTCATGTCTCTCCACTGGTACCATGCCAATGCCTTCCCCTCCAGGCACAAGCCAGTTGTCGTTGGTCTCTTCTATTTTATCAACCCATTGACGGCAAAATACCTCTTCACTCTCTAGATCCACTCTTATGCATCCTCCTCCTAAAAAACAAGCATCTTCAGCTTTTGAGAATGAAGACTCCAATGCTTCTCCTCTTCCAGAGCTTTGATATCAATTGATGCGCCTTAGGATTTAAACTTAAAGAGGTGTCTTAATTGGGCATCTAATTTTTAGTAGAAGAACGCGTCTAATTTTTTTTCTGGAGTGTTTAACACATTTTCGAGGGTTTTAAATCGACCAAATGAAATTTTGAACAAGAAGATTAGGCCTCTACAATATGCATGAGGGTTCAATTAACCGCCAACATTTTGGTGGTTCAATGGCCAGTTTTTTCAAATTCGATCCTATTTTTCTATAACTCGGCTTTTAAACTAGACCGAATCGATCAGTGCACCGGTTCAAAATTCAAACAATTCGGCTAATCGATCTGATCCGATCATTTCCAAACACAATTACATCTTCAGAGCAAGGATTTTGCCTCTGATAGTCTTCATCAAGCAAGTGCATAATTAACTTGGAACGCTATCCTGTAGAATTCTTTGATTTGTGAGAAAGCTTCTTCCATTATATCAAATGTTTCTTTGACAACTATCTATAGTAACATAGTATGTCATCAAGGGGCGACCATACCAGCATCAATGCACCGGATCCCATCAGAACTTCACAGTTAATCATGTTTGGACGAGAATAATACTATGATAGGTGACTTCTTAGGAAATCCTTGTGTTGTACCCCTTATATATATATATATATATATATATATATATAATATATATATTATATATATATATATATTATAATATATATATATATATATATATATATATATATATTATATATATATATATTATATATATATATTCTTGTGTTTTTTAAGTATATTTAAGGGCTCTTTGGGATCACTTTTTATTTTTATAGAAAATTAGCTTCTTTTGAAAAGTACTTGGAATAGCTATTATGTTTGAATGTTTTTAAAAATAACTTTCATGGTTGTTGTTATCATCAAGTTCGAGATTTAAGTGAGTCAAGCTGCTAATAAGTTGGCTCAAGCACGATTTGATAAAAGGCTTTTGAGTCGAGCTCAGTAAGCTGACAAGTAAAGTTTGAGCCAATCCTGACAAATCATTTTCATATACAAAATTTTTAAAAATGTTTAAAAATTATATATCTTTTTTTATATTAAATAATTTTTTTATTATTATTTTTCATTATTTTTTTTATTTTATTATAATAATGATGTCTTTCATAATAAATGACTAGTCTCTTAAGCACTCTTGAACTAGATTAATCATTTAAGCTCACTCAACAGCTCAATTCATTTATACCTCAGCTATCAAAACATAAATTAATTTATTTAATATTTAATAATAAAAAAAAATATTTTGAAGATGTTAAATTTATTTATTTTAATTAAAAGTAAAATAAAATAAAATAAAATAAGATTAAAAAAAACGAAATAAAAGTGACCCAAACGACCCTAAACTTTGATTTTATTTTTTCTTTAATTTTAATTTACCCCTTTAGTCCACTAGAAATGAAACGGGTCGTCGGTTCTTGGAGGGCCCGTGGGCTTATTGGGCAGTTTTATGGATCTTCTTCCTGGGGCTGTGATCCTAGACAAATCTTTACTGGCGGCTTGGGCCCATTTGTCTCTTAAGTGCATGTTCCATGTCCTTGGCGGGCTCTAGTGGCCCATTGGCCTTCCGGAACATTCCGTTGCTAACGTGTCTTATCTATGTTGCCCGACCGGCAGTGTTCCACCGAGGCCGGCGCTTGGCGGTGGTGGTCGGCAGTGTAGAAATCCACTGGACTCTTGAGAGAGCACTGGCGTGGACAGAGAAAGGGAAATAGAACTGACAAGAATGCTTAAAGAAAGTAAAATCGTATATCTTTATTCAGGAGAAATACAGCCTTTAAATAGGCATTTACAAGAGAGGTAAACCAAGTTATTACAAGTTTACCACAGACCTTTATTTATTTATTATTCTGAGATTTGGTATTTAATAGCCCCCCACAAACTGACGGGTTCTCTGTGACTGTCAGTTTGAGACGAAGAGTTTTAAATCTCAGAGTAGATAGAGGTTTGGTAAATATATCGGCTATTTGATCAACAGTGTTGATAGGTAAAATACAAATATTTTTGTGGTGGATATGATCTCGTACGAATCGTTGATCTATTTCGATGTGTTTTGTACGAGCGTGGAAGATGGGTTATTGGCTAAGGCAATGGCAGACATATTGTCACAGTAGATGTCCGTTGGTTGCTGTTGACCGATACCTAGTTCATGTAGTAATTTTCGAATCCATATCACATCTGCAGTAAGAGCAGCTAAGGCACGGTACCTCCGATTCCGTGGATGATCTTGCTACAGTATGCTGCTTTTTGACGGTCCAGGAGATGAGTGTGTCCCCGAGAAATGAGCAGAAGCCGGAGGTGGACTTTCTTGAATCAGGATCAAAGGCCCAATCCGCGTCTGAAAATGAGGTAAGTAGAAAATTAGATTTAGAAATGGGAAGACCATAGTTTAGGGTACCTTTTATATATCGTAGGAGTCTTTTGAGAAGAAACGCATCTTGAGACGATGGATTGTGCATATGTTGTGATAACAGATTAACACTATATGCTATATCCGGTCGTGTAAGGGTAAGGTATTGCAATGATCCAGTTAACCTGCGGTACATAGTGGGATCTGAAAACAAAGCATCCTGGATTATATCAGCTGGCGGTTTGGTGTAGGTAGGATTGTGTAGAGGATTGCAGCGGCTTAGTTGTGCCAGTTCCAGCAAGGATGAAGCATACTGTGCTTGTGACAGGAATAGATGATCAGGGTGCCGGTCTATTTTGAGTCCAAGAAAATCATGAGCTTGCCCAAGGTTTTTCATGGCAAATCTTTGATTTAGTTGAGTAAGAATCTTGGTAAGATGGTTAGTATTATTGCCAGTGAATAGAATATCGTCAACATAAATCAATAAGAAAAATTGAATGTTATTATTGTCAAATAAAATAGAGAAGGATCGGAAGTACTGTGTTTGAAGCCGAGAGAAATAAGGTACTCCGTGAACGTGTTGTACCACTGCCGCGGTGCTTGTTTGAGACCGTACAAAGCTTTGTGCAGCCGGCAAACATAGTTGGGATGGTTAGGATCTTCAAAACCTTTTGGTTGTTGCATAAAGACCGTCTCGGATAAATTACCATGGAGGAATGCGTTCGCGACGTCTAATTGATGGACCTGCCAATCACGAGAATAGGCTAATGTTAGTAAAATACGGATTGTTGGTAATTTTGCTACGGGACTGAATGTTTCCGTATAATCAAGACCATATTCTTGATTATTCCCTAATGCCACAAGACGAGCCTTGTGTTTGGCAATAGAGCCATTTTGGTGAAGTTTGAGGCGGTATGTCCATTTGCAGCCTAAGACATTAGAATCTGGCGAAGGAACAAGACTCCAAGTTCCCTGTTGATGAAGCGCTAGAATTTCATCGGCCATAGCCTTGCGCCATTCAGGATATCGTACTGCGTCAGTATAGGTAGTTGGAGGATTATGAGATTGATCAGAAGTGATTTGATGCAGTAAGTTTAATCGGTTTATAGGTTTTAGGGACCCAGTTTTATGTCTGGTGACCATGGGATGGGATGTAGAAGCTGCGGCTGTAGGCATGGGAGGCACCATATCTGGTGTAGCACACGGTTCCGTTGGGGTAGAGTCTGAAGCTAGTTGCTGTATCGGAGAATTGGTTGGCTGGTCCGTGTGTGAAGGTGAAGAGATTGGTTGTTGCCGAGAGATGGAGGTAGGAACGGGAGTTAGCATGAACGCAGGAACCGTAGTATCTGCAGGAGAAAGTTTGTTGCTGCCCTGTTTTTCAGAGAAAGGAAATATATTCTCATTAAAAGTTAAATGCCGAGAAACAATAATTTTGTGAGTTAGTAAATCTAGACATTTATAACCCTTGTGAACGTCAGAATAACCAAAAAATACGTGTTGCTTGGATTTTGGTTGTAACTTATGGCGATTGTGAGAAGGTATAAGCGGGTAACAAGCGCATCCAAATGTACGAAGGAGAGTATAGTTCGGGGTGGTGTGATAAAGTAATTCGAACGGAGACATGTTTTTAGTGTTGCGAGAAGGCATACGATTTATAAGATATACAGCTGTTAGAACCACATCGGGCCAAAACGAGTAAGGTATGGTAGCCGTGTGTAGCAGCGATCGAGTAGTTTCAATTATATGCCGATGTTTTCCGTTCGGCAACTCCGTTCTGTTCCGGAGTATAAGGACAAGAAATTTGATGCGTAATACCATTAGTTTTCAAAAAATTGGTGAATGCATGACTAAGATATTCACCTCCGTCGTCAGTACGAATGCATTTGATGTGTTTTGAAAAATAAGTTTCAGTTTGCTGTTTGAACATAAAGAATATTTGAGCAATGTCAGATTTATGTTTTAGAGGAAACAACCACGTAAAACTAGTACAATCATCAACAAAAATAGCATAGTATTGAAAGCCTTGTAGCGATACGCAAGGGCAGGTCCCCAAATATCAGAATGAAGCAGTTCTAATGGTTGTGTTTTGCGGGTAACAGATTGCTCAAAAGGCAGTTTATGAGCTTTTGAAACATTACATGTCATACAAGAATTAGGAAACTCTATATTTAAATGCGGGTAAGAAGAAGCAAGAGTTTGTAAGACATTATTATGAGGATGCCCGAAACGATTATGCCACGAAAATTGTGGCGCCCGAACGGTGGAATACGCGTGATGAGCTTGCTTCGGTAAAGTGGTCTGTATTTGATATAAGCCGTTACTGCATGGTCCTTGAAGAAGAACTTCTTGAGTCTTCAAATCCTTCAAGGAAAAACCATTAGGATAGAAGACAATAGAAATATTAATGTCCTTAGTGAGTTGAGATATTGACAAAAGATTATATTGCAGTTTAGGGGTATGAAAGAGATGTTTTAGAATAAGTTTACGGTCGGATGTAGCGAGCAAACCTGTTCCGGCGTTAGCTATACCTACAGTACTTCCATCGCCTATGGTAACCGTATCGTACCTTGATATGGAGTAGAAACATATAAGTTTTCGATGGCATTTGTGAGGTGTGATGACGCCCCGGAGTCGAGAAACCAATCAGTTGTGTTTCTTGAAGGTCCAGCAAGAAGAGCCGTGTTGTTGGTAGTCGTCGGAGGGGTGTAGTTCTGGTTAAGTCGGTGCCAACAGGATGAGGCACTGTGTCCCTTTTTGAGACAAATTTGACAGATCGTGGATGCATTTGGGTTGTGTGGTCGCGAATTGGGCATCTGGTAGGTGCTTTTTCCGCGAGTTCGACGGCCCCGTCCGCGAACAGAATACAGGGCTGTAGCAGAATCCGGTGCAAGTGATATCCGAGATGTTTCGGAAGCAACGTGAATTTCTTCACTAAGAGAAGAGCGTACAAATTATCGAGGCTAATAGGTGATTGCATTGTACGAATAGCAGTTTTAAAGACTGATATGAAGAGGGCAGGCCATTAAGAATGTACAAGATGATGTCTTCGGTATCCACAGTGGAACCGGCAGAGGCTATGTGATCGACCAAAGTTTTGATTTCAGCAAGATATTGAGTCATCGTAGAAGATTTTAGGGAAACATGATGAGCTCATTTTTTAACTGAATGACTTTAGAACGATTAGTGGATTGAAATCTTGTTTCAAGAGTGTCCCAAATGGAAGCCGTGGAATCAAGATTAATGATATAGGGAAGAATGGGGGCGGATATGGTGGAGCATATTGCAGTGGAGAGATTTTGATAAGAGAGTAACCATTGCAAGAATTCGGGATTTGAAGACGATGAGGGAAAACCATCAGACTGAGAAAGAAAACGTTGAGGTTTCGGAATTTTGGAATCAAGAAATGATTCAAAACCGTTAGCTCGAAAAACTTTTGCGATTTGAGATCGCCAAATGGAGTAATTTTCGGCTGAGAGTTGGATTTGCACAATGGATTTTAGGTTAGAGACAACAAACTTGAGCGTAGATGAAAGCACCAGCGATTCTTGCGAGGCAGGTCGACCTTGTGAGACCGATTGAGCTTGTTCGTCGATTTGAGAAGAAGGTACGGTAGCCATTTTCTTCTTCTTTGAACGTCTGCTCTGATACCATGTAGAAATCCACTGGACTCTTGAGAGAGCACTGGCGTGGACAGAGAAAGGGAAATAGAAACTGACAAGAATGCTTAAAGAAAGTAAATCGTATATCTTTATTCAGGAGAAATACAGCCTTTAAATAGGCATTTACAAGAGAGGTAAAACCAAGTTATTACAAGTTTACCACAGACCTTTATTTATTTATTATTCTGAGATTTGGTATTTAATAGGCAGAAGGTGCCTGACGACTTCTTGCGGTGGAGGGCGGTAGGCAATGGCAGCTGGCGGGTGACGATGGAGATGGCTGGTATGCGGTGACAATGACAATGAATTTGTGATACATTTGAAGATCATCAAATCAGAAGAATCTCAAATACATTAAAAATAAACTAATTGTCATATTTCAAATACATTAAAATTTTACTGTACATTCTTTTTACTTCATATCAAATACAAATATTTTTAAAATCTTATATTTGAAATACTATGCACGTCTTCACAACGAGAAATTATTCTGTGCCACTAGACAGTTCAGAGACCAATCAGAATACACCACATCATCCGATATATAATAGTATGGAGCATCAATAACGAACAAAAAAAATAGTGTGACTCATTTTGATTGATATCTACGCATAATAATTTCTCATCCAATTGCTTTGTGTGTTGTGGCGCACAAAGAAGTTGGGACCTCAGAGACGTAAGCATGTTCAGGTCCATATACTTTCTCAACCACAATATAATTGCATTGCTTTAAGATTTGGGCCAACCCTTATATTTTATTTAAAATGATAAAAAAAAATACTTATAAATTCTCTTATGTTAATTACATATAAATATTTTAATAATTTGTTATTTTATCATTAGAATATTAAAAATTAAAATGTTTTAAAAGTAAAAAAAATAAAGATTTATGAAAATAAGAATTTAGTATTTAGATAATTGGAAAATTTGAATAAAATTTAAAATTAGATATATAAATAAAGAAATTAAATATTGGCTTATTTATTGATATTTAACTTATTTATTAAGTAAATTGCTAGACGAATAGAATTAAAATCTAATTTTATTTTTATTAACATTTTAATAATAGAAATATTAAGCAAAAATTAGATGAATATTGTAGAATTTTTTTTTATTTGATATATATATTTAGTAATAAAAATAGTAATTAAATAGCTACATAGATAAATTTAAAATCCATTTTTTCCATAAAATATTGGAAATTATGATTATTTAATTATTATCAATTTTATTAAAAATCATGAATGCATTTATTAGAAGTAATAAGTAGCGTGTCTTTGTGCGTGTGCACACTACAGGAAAATGGCTTCAAGGAAAATCCACCGAAAATATTATTTTTCCAGCGAATTTCCAGAAGAAAGCTATACGACATAGAAAAGCAAGATTAAAAGCTTAATTCTAGTTTAAATTTGATAAAAAAATTAATTAAAAATTTGTTGAGTCCTAATTAGCTTAGTTGATATAGATCTCAGAATCTATTGTTATCTAGACTTCATTTGAGATAGACTTTCTAAATGCTTCTTCAAGTAGCTTTTTTTAACAAAAAATTTAATTTTTGTACAAAAAAGCTACCTTTAGAAGCACTAAGAAAGTCGTCTCAAATGAAATCTTAATTAAAACAATAATAATAATAATAATAATTTAAAACTCGGATCACATTAAAGAATAAAAAAAATGTAGAATAACTATTCCTTCCTTTGTCAAAGTTCTCATAAAAGAAATATTCCTTATCAGATTGAGACCAGTGGATGCATTCCAAGCAAGCTACAATTAACAAAAAAGAGAGAATTAACTAAGAGGAAAAGGAAGAGTGCCTTAGTTTGGTAAAAGACTCATAAAGCCTCTTTGAGGAAAAAAGATGAAGAAGGTGGTGGCCTTTTAAGTTATAAATTCACCACTTAGCCTTTTTTTTAATTAAAATTTTCCACTTCTCCAATACTTTTGGAATTTTTATGAAATTGTATGCAGAAGCTGCTTTACGGTACCACCCTACAACCTCATATTATGTCCGCACACGCAACTCTTTTATATTAGCATGTCATCAAAATTCAATATAGTTGATTTAGCGCTACAGCGAGAGTCGACTAGTGACACTTTACCTCGCTTTGCTCCATATGTTTCATATCCACCACCTTTGTTTCCTAATCTACTACTGATTACCTCTACATCTATTCCTACGATGATGTTATTATTGACTGATACACTGTTGTACAATGGCATTTTGTATTAGATTCTTCATGTTCAAATATTTTCGACTACTAATAGTGAAATTAAATGCTTCTAGTTCAAAAGAAAAGGTTTCTTACATCTCGATTACTCTGGGTTGAAAATTGAGAAACTATAATAGTTATGTCCTTAGTTACTTACGGAGTTCATAGGTTTTCATTTATGAAGTGATATTCTTTGACGTTGAAGAGTGTTGGGACATCAATCATCATTGTCATCACAATCATCAAATTCGTATCTTGTCTAAGTAGGGCATTCTAGCTGAACTTTTTATTCTAGTTGTACACATTATTTTTTTAAATCCTCATGTTATTGTGTTATTGTGGTAAGTCAAGTCGTATCGTAGATTTTTATTAACCCACCATGTTATTGTAATCTATCTATAACCTCAAGTATTCCATTGTGCTTCTTTAAATCATCTAGGCAATTAATCTTATATTTGGTTTTACCATATTATTAGAGTTTTTATAGAACTTTCTTACAAAATCTAAACTTAATTAGCCCTCTTCATTGTTCATCCATTATCATAATGAGCTCATAGTTTGTCCTATATCAAAAGCTATATGCATTATCTGTAATAAATCGACTAAATATGAGTTATAATAACACAAATTATGATGGATGATGAGTCAACAGACAATTAGGGGTGTAAAAATTGGTTTTTGGGCTGAGTTCAGGTCAAACCTGAAATTGACCTGCTTTTAACAAGTTTGACTTGAACCTGACTCCCTTCTGTAAACGGGTTACAAATCTAGACCCAAACCCTACCTGACCCCAATCCAACCCAAGTCGTTACCCCGCTTGATTGTGGCAGGCGAACACGAGAGGGCAGGCAAGCGTGAGGGTGAGGACTAGTGGGCGAGGGTGTGAGCGAGGGTGTGGGCGAGCGAGCAAGCTGGCGAGCACGTGGGTGATGAATGTGAAGCGGGATGAGTGGTCAAGATATGGGCGACGGACATGTAAAATGTGTTGCATTCGAGTTCGAGGGTTAACCTGAGCTCGTTTCGTTTGTTAAATAAGTCGAACTGAACCCGAAAATTTAGGGTCGATCTGAACCTAAAAATTTCGGGTCAAGTTTTAGGATCGTGTCATATATTGACACGAGCATATGAAATGAAATATGTTGGGTAACGAGACAATCAACGTGCACGAGAATGGCAACCCTAACAATAACATAACACACCAACTACATTCTTACGACAATGAAATGATATATATTAAAAAAAAATAAAAATTCTTTCACAAGCATTAATATGGCGGTTATAACATTTATGAAGAAAAAAAATTGTGTTAGTAATATGAAATGCAACATATTAGAATAAGGATAAAAATCATTGGATTTACTTTGAGATTAGTGTAATATAAAATTTTGACATGCAATTCTAATCTCAGAGCAAATTAAATAAATTTTAAGAAGCACATTCTGATTCAATAGGTATTAGAATATTCTAATATGATTAGTTTTCATTATTAATTAATAATTAAGAAAATCATAATTTAATATTTTAATATATGAGAATTTTGTATTTCACTCATCTCAAAGCAAATCCAAGAACCTATAAAGAAACAAATTACATCTAAATTTTTAATAATGATAAATTTGAAGTCCTTGGATCTACTTTGAGATGAGTGCAATACAAATTAATTATATACTACACTAGTCTCAAAGCTAATCCAAGTGCTTTGAAGTTCACTTTAATTATTTTTTATCCGAACATCCTCACATAAATAATTTATATTTGAAAATATTTCATGTCTTTAATTCTCTCATTTTCCATAAAAAATTATCTTTGCAATATATCATCATTCAAGAAACTTAAAAATTAAAATAATTAAATTATTTTTTAGCAAATTTAATATGTAAAAAAATAATTAAAAGTTATATTTTAACTATTTAAAATTAATTTTTATTTTGTTTTAATATAATATTCAAATAAAAAAAATTCTTTTATCTTTCCTCACTAGTAGACCTGTCAATATTTGATCCGACCCGAAAACCCGATCCGAATCCGACCCGAAATTTTCAGGTTTGGGTTGACCCGAATCCGAAGCGGGTCGGGTTCGGGTTCGAAAAACGACCCGTTTGCAAAAAACGGGTCGGGTTCGGGTTGACCCGGCGGGTTTGCCGGGTCAACCCGAAAACCCGTTTATTTAAAAAAAAATTGAAATTTCGGATTTTCCTATCCTGCCCGCTGCCCGCCTGCCCCGCGTCACTGCCCGAGTCTACCCGGCTGCCCTGCACTGCCCCACTGGCCACTGCCCAGTGCCCGCATCGAGCCCCACGCCACGCGTGAGCGTGACATCGCGTCGCGTGAGCCGTGAGCGTGAGTCCGCGACGGACCGCGTGAGCCGTGAGCTCACGTCCGTGACCGCCGTTGCCCGCGTCGCTGCCTCGCCGGCACTGTCGCCGCTGCACCGCTGCCGCCGCCGTTGCACCGCCATCGCTGCACCGCCTCTGCACCGCGCGGGAACTTGAAAAATCAAATTTAAGCGGGTCGGGTCGGGTTGACCCGAACTCGAAGCGGGTCGGGTGCGGGTTTGGAAAATCGACCCGTTTGTGAAAACGGGTCGGGTTGACCCGAACCCGAATAGTGCCGGATCAATTTCAGGTTGACCCGAACTTGACCCGTGACCCGAAATTGACAAGTCTACTCACTAGCATCATTAGCCATAATACAATTTGGTATTGAATTCTTTGCTCTAGTCCAATATGTCTCCATCATTAATTCATTGTGGTCATTCTTGTCACACTTCCACATAGCTTGGCTTCTAGTGGATTATTGGCTTTTAATTCTTCTTACATGGGTATATATGTAATTTTAGAGTTTATCAAAGTTGCATTATGTGATTATGGAGATAATTTTGTAGTAAAATCATAAAATCACACCTACATATGAGCCACGACGCTAATTAGACTTCGTTTGATACAACTTTCTTACTGCTTCTTAAAGCAAGTTTTTAGTACACAAATTTTAATTTTTGTATTAGAAAGATGCTTTAAGAAGACGTAAGAAAGTCATCCCAAATGAAGCCTAAATATATGAAACTTAAGTTCAAGCGAAGTAAACCAAGTTCAATCTAAAATGGCTGAGTTCAATCCAAGTCATTTTGGTAAAGGTTCAACGTGAACTCATCAAGTCTAGAATGAACTCACCCACGCAAATACAAACCCAGTAATCCGACGGGTTGGGTCTAGATTTGTATTTTTGACTCGTTTAGAAAATTTGGATCGGGTTCGAGTCAAGCCGTTTGAGCCCGGGTCAGTTCCGGGTTCAACCCGAAACCTATATTTGACACCCTTAAATCCCTAATAATATATAATTTTTCTAATATTTCTTACATATATGAGAAAATTTATTTTTAAAAGAATTTAAGTGAATCTCAACTCTACTTATAATCTTTAATTAAATTCAATGAGAAAAACAATAGAGGATAAGTCCTATAGACTTTGAAGCTGGCAAAGAAAGTCTTGTAAGTTTATTATGCCACCGACAATGACCTCGAGAAAATCGATCAGCTAGCGAAATAAGTAAATGCAAAAAAAAAAAAAGTTATAAAAGATCTTAAAAGATGCCTGAAAGTTAAGAGGCTTCATGATCGAGAATACTATTATCGAACAATTATGATGCCAGTCTAACACTGGTAATCTACGAAATCACTGAAGTAGGCAGTTACGCAACCAAAGATCTTGCAGGAGATTAGGGTTTCAAGCGGGCATTATCTTCTTCATCCTTATATAATTAGATAACTTTTGTATTAATAAAACTCTATTAATTTTCTGCTCCACTTTAGATTCCACATCAATAATCTCACTCCAACTCATCTGCTTGACATTTTAGACGAATCTATTTCAATTTTTTTTATCGGTGATTACACTCACTTAAATTGACTGTTCACATCTAATAAATTTAATATTTAAAAATATATAATTTATCAAACTAGCTCTTATTATAAGAAATTGTTTTTTTAACTTTTAAAATAAAATTAAGTTCATATTTTTAAGAACAATATAAATTTCTTCATATATTATATAACAAATACAATATAAAAAAAAATTATCAAATGAGGTTAAAGACCATATTGTCCCTAAGGAGACAAACATGCTTTGGAAGTCGTAGTCAGAGATGGGCAGCGGTAGTTTGAACCGGTGGGCCCGGTGAATTGTGGGACCCACGCGTCGTTGTGCCAATGGCTGGCTCAGGCTTTACACGTGTGCAGCAATCGGTGGCACGCTCCCGAACCCAGCGCCTCACGTGCCCGCTCAACGGCTCTCGAGCAGGGCTCATGGAAATTCCGTGTCCTCATTAACCTCATTAACTCCTCAATTTCTTTCTTCTATTATTATTATTATTATTATTTGTATGCTAATTAAAATAATAAAAACTGATTTAACTAAATAATGGAGTAAATTTAAACATTTTAATAAATACTTTATTAATAAATGAATATTTTTCAATATTTAAATACTCGATTCATTTATGACTATGAATAATTTCAGATAAAGCTCGTAAATAAATTTGTTAAGAAGCTCGATCAAGGTTTTATTTGAAATAATTTTTTGAATATTTTGGTGGTAAGAAAAGCAGTTTTGTAAAACATAATTTGCATTTAGAAGACAATATTTTACGATAAGACAATACTTGATTAAAACTATAGTAAATTCAATAAATGTTTAACTATTTGATTATTGATTTATTTTATCTACTTAGAATTTAGAATGAATTGTAATTAAGTAAATTTATGTATGTTTAATTCTCATTAAGAAGTTGTTTGATAAGATTTATTTGATTAGCTAAGAGGCTATTCAATAGTTTTTCTTGTTAATATGCAATAAGGATCATTTAGCTATCTAGCAAGTTACTCGATAATTTTGCTGGTTAATAGGCCCGATAAGACTCATTTGATTGGCTAATATCGATAATACAACTTGTTGTTCAGCCCCAAATAATTTGAATTGAACCCGAGCAAACCAAGCTCAATCAACTATGATTTGACCAACATGAGCTTCAAGATTATTAGATATATTTGAATCAAGCTTGAGCTTAGCTTGAATGGGGTTTTAGCATGCTAGCTCGAGCTCGAACAAGCTCTTACTTGATGTAATTCGGTTTATTTATAGCCCAAAACACTTCAAATTCAATGTTACATTTTAAAATGTATATATATCGTTACTCATTTTATTGACAAAAATTATTCATGTTAAAAACTCCTAATATAAATATAATTAGAGTATTTTTTTCAATTAAATATATTCATGATAATTATATATATAGAGAGAGAACATTACATAATTGGGGTTAGATGAACACAATGATAAGGGAGTCATTCTCAAGAGAATATTGCCATGTTCATTTGATTAGCAAGACGACAAAGGTAAGAGGGATTGTGTTGGTGGGTGCGGAGGTCAGAGGGGCAATAGTCGGCAGGCGATGTAAGTCGAAGGGATCGTAGTCAATCGTAGTAGGTAGTTTGGCAGTTGATGGCAGCGGGCGGTGGTCCTACGATGGTTGTGCGGAAGTCCTACTGCAGTTAGCAACTAGGTGAAAGTCTAGCGGCAGTCGGTTGCCAGGTGTTGGTCCGATGATGGTCGGGTGGAAGTCTAGCTGCTTTTAGTGGTCTAGCGATGGTTGGCGGCCGGGCGAAAGTTTGACGACGATGCAACAGAAGTCTAGTGGCAGTTGGCAGCCTGGTTATAGTTTGACTGAAAGTTTGCCGACAATGGAGCTGGAGATCTTGAAGCCTCAGAGCTCTCTTCAATCTGTAGCAAAAAGTCCCCTTTCATGTAAAGAGTGAGTATATTTATAGGTTTTCGTAAGTGGCATAGCCTGTTATAAATATAAAGAAGATTCGGAGCAGGTTCAGAGTGCTCCATCGGAAGCCCCACATTGATTCCCCTAATTATAGAGAATTTCTCAAGTATTTAACTGTCTTAATGATGTCGGAATTCAACGATCTTAGGCTCGTTGGATTTTTCTCGCCGCTCAATTCTACTATAAGCATGCCATATTTGGAAATAATTTGTCATCCAATTAATGCTTTGAACCTTCCGAATATGCTTCGAACCCTAAACTCTTAATTCGGACCCATTTTGGCTCAGATTGAACCGATTTTGGTGCCGATGCGTTCTTCTCGTTGATACATTCAACTTGCTATAAGTTTGCTGAAATTAAAGTTTGTATAGTCTCACATTTAATTTCGAAAGTTTTCAACTTATATATGGCTCATGATTCGTGTTGAATCAAGTTGATTTTTGTGATGTGTCACTTTGAATCAACTTTCTTATTGCTTTCCAAAGAAGCTTTCTAGAACAAAAATTTCTTAAAAATAGTACATAAACAATTTTTCATTCATCCTTCGGTTGATTTTAGGAAAAAAAAAAGTTCTTCTAATTTCTACCCTTGTTCTCAAATTTTTTTTTTTGACATTTAGTTCAGTTAAGACAAACTCACACATAAATCACGTATGAAAGTCTTGAACTCAAGGCTTCTTAATTGGTAGTCAAAAATCCTAACCAACATACCAAAATTAGCCACATATTCACTGTTCTTTCCATTTAATACATAATGAATGGCCAATGTTATTTTATAAAATTTGAAATGATAGAAATCACATAATGAATGACCAAAGTTATTTTATAAAATTTGTTGTTACACAAAAAAAAATGTATTGCACTAATTTAAAATAAATTTAATAATATTTAAGTTCATTTTAAAATAATTTATATCAAAATAACCTGAAAGTAAATTAGCTAAAATTGATTAAATCAATCAAATTTTGCTAAATTTCCTGAAATTAATTCAAATTATATTATTTATGATTTCATAAACAACTATAAAATATTATAATTTGTTTGAAATAAATTTTTTATTGTTTTATAAAATAGCTTTTTAATATAGTTTGTACTAAAAAATTGATTTAAAAAATAATAAGAAAACATTCTCGAATAAGACTTTATTTAAGGAACTTTTATTCTATCCAGTGAACGTACGCAGAGGAAGGTTCGGTTTTAGGCAAAAAAGTGACACTTTTTTGCCTAAAATCGAACCTTCCTCTGCGTACGTTCACTGAATAGAATAAAAGTTCTTATTTAAGATAGATTTTTTAACTATTTTAAAAGTAATTTTTTTTAATGTAAAAAAATTTAATTTAAAACATTTTATATTAAAAATTATTTAAAAAATAATAAATATGCTATCCCAAATCCAACCTAAAAACATATGTTAAAAAATAATAAAAAATAAAGAGAAAATCTGTTAAAACTTTAGAACTATTAAAGAAAGGCATTTGGTTACAGCGAGGGGCCGTTAACAGCCGGGGGTGGCCCTGTGAAATGACTATTGAGCCCTTCTCCATTCTTCTCGATTGGCGAACACGTGTGTAGCCCAATCCTATTGCTGACGTGGTGCACCTCTCCATGGAATCCACGTGTCATCCTTAAGAAAAGCTAACATTTGCCCAATGCTGGCCGACCGGAGTATCTGTCTGACGTGGCATGAGTAAAATTCCGCCAAGTGCCCTTACTGTTACTACTTACTACATCTTCCTCACAGCCTTCTTCTGTCGTCCTCTTAGCAATTTACAAAACAGAGTAAGGGTATCTTCGACATTTCATAATGAACCATCTGATAAAATAAATATTTTTCCTCTTCCCATTATCATCAGCCGCGAAGCCTCTGGTGCGCTCTCCGTCCGCGCTGCTCTGCTCCGCTGCTGGGCTCTTGGAAGGGAGAAAGAGCTTGAGGGAGGGGAAGAGGTAGAGAGATCTGCGAGCGGGGGTTCACGGAGATGGAGGCGCCATTTGTGGGGGACGGAGTCGTGGCGCTTATGCCGCAGGAGCCGGTGAGTGCAATCGATCCGGCCGCGGCTTCGTCCTCGGCTTCCTCGTCTTCAGTGGTGGCTTCGGGAGGGAGCAATTCGTTGGATAACTCTCCGATGTTGATATTTGTCTTATTTCATAAGGCGATCAGGTCCGAGCTCGACCGGCTTCACCACGCCGCCGTGTTGTTTGCGACGGATGGAGGTGGGGATGTTGGCTGGTTGTCGGAGAGATGCCGATTTCTATTCGATATCTACAAACATCACTGCAATGCCGAGGACGCGGTAACTATCTAGTCTGTTCTTATATATATTTTAAAGGATAGCTATTCAATTTACTAGGGTTTTTACAGTTAACGCTAGAGGTTCAGGTGACTCAGTATGGATTTGTGAATTTTTTTGCTAATGAGGTGCATCTGTGAGTTTTGGGGGATTGGAGATGTTTGAGTTGGGCGAGCTGGCTAATTTCCTGATAGTTAGATAGTAACGAGGGATCCAAATGTTGACGTGGAATCATCAATTAGGATTGAAAGTGATGCTCCACTAAATAAACAAAAAGAAGATTGGAAAAAATACTAATCAGAAGACACAAAATTTTAAGCGGTTAATTTGGCTTCAACCTAACCAACCAAAAGAGTATGCCGAGTCATAGAAAATTTAAACTGAATCTATATCAGTAGTATTCGCATCCACTGTCTTGTCCTCTTGATGATTTTCACTTGCCTACTGCTCCCTCTTATTCGACGCCATACCATATTTCTTGATGTCTCCTTACTTCTTGATAAGTCTTATTCCATCTAATAAACTTGCATCTGGAGGTGGAACCTTTCTCTACCACTCACGAATAATTCCCTACCCTAAATTTCTTCGGTACACACTTGAATTTAGAAATCATATCTTTTGATAAAAGTGAGTTGTTCACATCTGCTAAGCTTATGATATCTTCTCATACAATATGCTGTCTTGAAACTTCTTGAAAGCTGGGGATAAAGAGTACAAGAATAATAAAGCTTGATCATCATGATAAACACTCACATTATGTATCTTTAATCATAAATAATTGAACTAAACTGATTTAGATGTGACTTGATTGACTATAACTTGATTCCTTCATGTGAAGCAAATACGACCTTTGTGTTTGATGTAGTTTGTTGGAGAGGCTTTTGATTATGAATAGAGACTCCAATTTGAGCCATAAATGTTCAACAGTAGATTTCTTCAAGACCTCCTCCATCGACGAACCCCACTAACAAACCCAATTGGATGGCTATAAGTACTTTTTCATCCATATTTGTCTTTTTTATCTTCTGTCGGTATTGTTGACATCTTCAAATGCCCTGCCTTCACAAGACCTTATTGGATAAAATCACCATCTATCTTGGTTCTCAAACAGCAAAATTCCTCAACCAATCAAAAATTTTGACCTTGACTTTATGGCTATCGATCTCATAATATCATTTCAATACCAATTTATTACAACGATGCTATTAAATTATGATCTGGAATGGTTAGTTATGATCAATAATGATGCACCACAAAGTAAACCCAATTGTGCGATAGAAATAGAACTTAATAGACACAGAGATTTAGGTATCTATATCTATTGTAGGGAAAAGGATCTGGTCCATGAACAAAAATGTCAAAATTATAGTGTACAAATTAGAACACATGCTAGCCCTTTCCCAATTCTAAAGTACACGCATGCAAAGAAAGAATAAACTCCAAGAATTTTACACAACATGATATTGCCTCACACAAAGTTTTCTTCTTCTTGCTTGCATCATGAAGTCGCCAAATCTCAGGGAGTATGTAAGGAACCAGGAGAGATCTTTATATTGCTTCTAACCGTAGTCAAGCATATCCAAAAAGAAAACTCACATAAATTGAGAAGGAAAGAAGAGGCATGTAATCTGATGCACATGAATTCTAAGACATGAATCTCTAAAGCCACCTCAAATCCCATGTCCTAATATGCTACTAGAGGGGTAATGAGGGAATATGCTTTATTGAGTCAGTTTATCAGTAGTCAACTAGTGGATGGTGGTGCGTGGAAAGTATTGAGATTTCTTAGTGTCTAAGAGGAGTCTGAGGGAGGTTGATATTTCTAAGTTTAGCTAGCATGTTTAATCTGTGAAATATATGGCCGCCATAGTGTATAATTGCATACAATGACAATGTTTTGCTGTTGAGGAAGGCTAAACTTCCAATAACCATAGATTAGTGCTAGCCAAATGCCGTGACAATGCAATCTGGTTGCTGATATGAATTAATGTTTGTTATTAAGTTACATGTCTCTTGAATCTGCAGTTGAATAGTTTTTAAATAAGTTTTTTTACATATAGATTTTTTTAAGGGGAAAAAATTAATCTTCTACAAAATTGAGTAGATTAACTGAAGAACATATTAAACATACAATTATTGAGTAAATTGATGATGTGCACATATTTAACTCATCTTTGTAAGCTTTTTAAGCTATATGGTCGTTATGATCAATATTTGCTAATTTATAAGTTTGGAGAGTGAAGAAAAAAGTCCTTGACTGCATACTGTCGTCTTCTATTATTATTCCATTACACTATTATCAAGGCCAATCATGCGGTTTACAAATTGCTTAGGATCATAGCTATTAAATCCGAAGTGTAGGTAGAATTTTGATCGATTCAACTAAAAATTGCACTGATTTGTTTGTTTATAGGACTGCTATTGTAATCAATCTAGTTAGACATGGATTGAAATAGTAATCTTCTTTCTCTTTTACGAACACTGAATTTGATTGACTTAATGGCATTTTGGCACTTCCAACTAAATTAATTAAAAAAAAAAGAAAAAAAAACCTCAAATTCATCTATCAAGTACTAATCATTTAAAATATAGTTATTATAATTTATCTAGAGGTACTTAAAATATAATTTAACAATATTTTGAGTGGTCTGTTGAACCAGCTACTCTTTGACTTGATCAATTGTCTTGTAGTTCTATGCAACTTCAATAACTATCGTAATAACAATATGAATAAACTCATTTCTTTAGAGTAAAAAAAAAAAACATTTATTTCAGTAAAACATATAATATTCAAAATATTTGAGAAAATTTAAATTAATTAGTTTTTGCTAAATTTCTCTTTTCACATGTCAGGTTATTTTTCCAGCTCTTGATATCAGGGTGAAGAATGTAGCTAGGACATATTCACTTGAGCATGAAGGAGAAAGTGACCTCTTTGGTCAATTGTTTGACCTATTAGGGTCGGATATACAAGGTGATGATAGATTTTGGAGAGAATTTGCTTCTCGTACTGGAGCTATTAAGACATCACTTAATCAGCATATGTCTAAGGAGGAGGAGCAGGTTTGTTTATTTGCAAATATTTATGTAGAAATTATTTTATCATTTATTTATACATAAATTGCTTTCGTGTGATCTGTTCATTCTTTTGTAAAGTTAACATTTTATTTGCCATACACTGGCCTAAGCATCACCCTCTCCTTCTTAAATAGAATGCAATAAATAAATTATCATATTTTAGATTGAGATGAACTACAAAAATTGTCCGAATTATGTTTTAGAGGTTTTGAAGGCAGGATTGAATTACTGGTTAGGTTGTTTCTTTATCTCCTATCATCATGGCTGGGCTTTATATCATGTTTGATGCCCATAGGAACATGGATCCTTTTAAGATGGAATAACTACTCTTCAATTTGGGGTTAAGCCTGCATGCATTTATCATTCCGACCCTGCATTGTTGGGTATCTCTTGCACTTTTTATGTCCTTTATTTTGAGTTTGTTGCCGGTAGCAATATGACAGATTAGGCCATTGGTTCTCTGGTGTTAACTTCATCCATCATCACTTTTTTCTCCTAACTTTCTAACTCCTATCTTCTTTAGTTTATTTAGTTTGGAAAGATTTTGCTATCTTAGATATTTCTTCTATTTGTAAGTAGTCACACTTGATCCACTTACATGTGGACATGTTTATATGGATACTGATGCATGGCTACTTTCTTATATGGATATTAGTACATATTGGTCTTTTGCATGTTGTAAGATTGATTTGTTTATCTGTTGATATACATGTTTTTGTGCCCTTGAATAACTTTATTTGTTTCTTACATGCAATTAGTTCATATTTTATAGCCTTAGTCTTGTTGATTGTGCATTCTTTCAATGCTAAAATATTCACACTGCTGTTGCATATGTTTATGTTGCAGGTCTTTCCATTGCTCATAGAGAAGTTTTCATTTGAAGAGCAGGCTGATCTGGTATGGCAATTTTTTTGTAGCATCCCTGTGAATATGATGGCGGAATTTCTCCCTTGGCTATCTTCTTGTGTTTCATCCGATGAACATCAGGATATGATAAAATGTTTTTTGAAGATTGTTCCAGAAGAAAAGCTTCTCCAAGAAGTAAAATTTTCATATTGAGCATTATATATGTGTATTTAGTTTAATTTAAATGGCATGCTGACACTGTTATTTGTTTAGGTGATATTCACCTGGTTGGAAGGGAAACATATGAACATTATCAGCCAAAATCATAGAAATGATTCGAAGTCTGAGCGACATTTTGATAGTGGGTCATGCAAATTGCCTGGCCAATCAGAAAAAAAGGGGTTGTCATTTGAAAACTTAAGATATCGAAAGCGAAAACATGTAGATGTGGACTGCGAGCCTGTGGATTTTCTTGGACCTCATCCAATAAATGAGATATTGCATTGGCATAATGCAATCAAGAATGAGTTGAATGATATCACAGCGGAGGCAAAGAAGATACAACTTTCTGGAGATTTCCAAAACCTTTCCAAATTTGATGCAAGACTGCAATTTATTGCTGATGTTTGCATCTTTCATGGGTAAGAGGCTTCTTGTAATTCTATGCTGATCCACTATTTTTATGGTATCTTGTCAACGGTAACTCTTTTTCTATCAAAGGGATAATTAGTGCTTTGTATTTATTAGTCATCTACTTGTGTTTATTCCTCCTTTTCTTAAAAAGGACTTTTTTGTAATTCAAGTCATGAAGCTCATCTTGAAATTTTCAACCTTGTTGGAGATTTGGCTTCTAAAGGCATTTGCCATCTTACATGGATAGTGACTTAAGGGTCTGATTTCCATAATATTATAGTTTTCATGAATATCAATATTTTAAATTAATAATATGAATGTTGTACTATTATACTGTGGGAGAAAAACTTCAAAACAAACTAATTCTAACTCTAAATCCTAGAAAGAACTGGCACTGAATTGTATGATATATTTATACGTTGTGTTTGTATTTAGTCCTATTTTTCTATAGGAATTATTTGGAAGTTCAATAGGTATTCATTTATTCATTTGTTTAAGGACTCAATTGCTTGGGTTTCACCCTGAAGTTTCTACTTAGCTCGCCTTCTCAGAGATATTGTTATTTTAGTTCATGATATATTTAAGCAGAGTGACGTATATTGAAATATATTGAAGTTAATGCAGTTGAATATATACTTATACGGTTTTGACATCTATTGTAAAGGGTAAAAAATATATCCATTAGGTTGGTAAATAAAATTAGGTTGGATGATTAGAAAAGTTAAAGGCTAGACCGAAGATAAAATGTATAGAAGTTGTCAAAATCATTTTCATACAATAAATTAAATTTAATACCTCGGGCGACGTGCTGCAGGAACAAATGAGCAAACCCCAGTTCTAATGATGATGATGAGAGGAGAGGCGTGCCATCTTAATAGTTTGTGACTTGAGGTTTGCATAAAGATCAACATTTTAAGGTTAATAAAGGAGAAAAATATAATCTGTGAGAGGGAGTCTTACTGGTAATATGATCAGACTTATATCATTGCTTTTTTGCTGTCTTGCTAATATGCAAATATCATCTGTTGCCCTCCAGCATCTTTAATATTTCCGGCTATGTAAGCTTCGACATGCATTTGATTTCAATTATATTTTTTTATGCTTTGTGGGGATGTTTAGTAGTTGAAACCTCTGTACTAGTCACCATTTCTGTTTCACTTTTTGCGTGCCTACATTTACCAAATATCAGTAGTATGAGGTAAGAATTGTTTGCACTTAGTTGACAAAGAATTTTCTGGTTTTACCATTTACGGTCAACTCCATTTGGTATGTATAAGGATGATGAAGGTCGCTAATATTTATATTGTATGCAGCATTGCGGAAGATCAGGTTATTTTTCCAGCTGTAGATGGACAAGTTTCTTTTGTACAGGAGCATGCAGAAGAGGAAAATCAGTTTAATAAATTTAGACTTCTAATTGAAGAAATTAAAAGTGCAGGAACAAATTCAAGCACTGTTGACTTTTATTCAAATTTATGTTTATATGCTGATCAGATTATGGAAGCAATTCAGAAGCACTTTCATAGTGAGGAAGTTGAGGTAGGCCTGATTATATTTCATCATCAAAACTTTGCCTCCTAATGGACCTTCATCTTTTCTCATTCGAGCTTGTGATCCACGATGGTTTTTTAAATTGATCTGATTTTTCTTGCATAAAATGAAATATATTCAAGCTAATGGAGTTTGACTTTGCCTTGTAACGTTGACCTTCATTCATTCTCATATGGACTTGTGATCCACTATGGTGTTTTAAATTGGCCTGATCTTGCCTGCATACTTAAACTGAATTATTTTCTAGCAAATGGATCAGTATGCTTATCTTATTTTATTACTCTAGGTTCTTCCTCTTGCTAGGAGGCATTTCTCTCCAGCTAAACAACGGGAATTACTGTATAAAAGTTTGTGTGTAATGCCTCTAAGACTATTAGAGCGTGTTCTACCTTGGTTGGTTTCAGAGCTTACCGAGTTAGAGGCAAGGGCTTTTCTCCATAACATGTGTTTTGCAGGTTGGTATGCCATCCTTTTCTATTGGATGCTATTATTATATCCTGAATTTTTTTTCCAAGCAGTATCTTACTCATGTGATGCAGCACCATCATCGGATTCTGCACTGGTGACTCTCTTCTATGGTTGGGCATGCAAGGGTCGGACCCCGGATATCTCTGATTGTCGTAAATTTCAATGTTTATCTCCGGAGGTGGCTATTGGTTGCTGCCTGTTAGAGGATAAGAATGAGAGAGTTGCAGATTTTAGTTCTGGATTTTGTACATGTGCCTGCGCGCCCAGCAACAAAGTTGGAGCACAATCACAGATCAAACAAAAGAAGCATGGAGACAATCAATCAATATTATGCTTGCATTCTAGGAATGGTGATGAATTAAGAAGAGAAGAGACTCAAAGTTTGTCGTGTGTTACAGCTTGCCGCATCCCTAAATTAGGGGTTGATGGCAGCAGCAATTTAGGAATTAGTTCCCTTGCTTCTGGGAAAGTGCTCCGGTCATTTTCTTGCAACTCAACAGCTCCTCTAAATTCCAGTCTCTTTCTCTGGGAAAACAGATACATTATCATCCAATATGGAGAATGCTGTGAGACCAATTGATAACATTTTTAAGTTTCATAAAGCAATCCGTAAAGATTTAGAGTATCTTGATGTTGAATCGGGAAAACTTATAAACTGTGGTGAAGCTTTTCTGCGGCAATTCAGTGGAAGATTTCGTTTACTGTGGGGCTTGTATAGAGCTCATAGCAATGCGGAAGATGACATTGTTTTCCCTGCTTTAGAATCGAGAGAGTCACTTCACAATGTTAGCCATTCATATACTCTTGATCACAAGCAGGAGGAGAAGCTGTTTAACGATATATCTGAAGTTCTTTCAGAACTTTCACAATTGCATGATGGCCTAACAAGGATAGACGCCAATACTGAAGCATTAACTAACCCAAGTTGGAAAAGGAAGCATAATGAACTTGTTACAAAGCTTCAAGGCATGTGTAAATCAATACGAGTTTCGCTGGACCAACATATTTTTAGAGAAGAACTTGAGTTGTGGCCTTTATTTGATAAACATTTTTCTATTGAGGAGCAGGATAAGATTGTTGGCCGTATAATTGGAACAACTGGAGCAGAGGTTCTACAGTCAATGTTGCCATGGGTTACATCAGCACTCACGCAAGAGGAGCAGAACATGATGATGGATATGTGGAGGCAGGCAACAAAAAATACTATGTTCAATGAGTGGCTAAATGAATGGTGGAAGGGTGCTCCAAGTTGTTCACAGGATGAAACACAGAATGGTGGTCTTCCAGAAGGTGTATATTTATCTTTTTTTTTAATAATTTATTTTTTCTTTAGCTTTGTATGAATAGAAATTTCTTTTTGGCTCTATAGGAGCTGATTGCCAAGAAAATTTTGATCAAAATGGCCAAATGTTCAAGCCTGGATGGAAAGATATTTTTAGAATGAATCAGAATGAGCTTGAGGCTGAGATACGGAAGGTCTCTAGTGACCCAACACTTGATCCACGGAGAAAAGCATATCTTATTCAAAATCTTATGACAAGGTTTTAAATCTCATAAAATTGCATTTTGAATTTCCATTTTAGTTTAACGCATTCAAAAGAGATTTTCTCTTTATGTCAATCATTTAAATTGTTCTATCTTCATTATAGCCGCTGGATTGCTGCTCAACAAAAGCTGCCTCAAGCTAAAAAAGGAGACGGGGAAGATCTCTTGGGATTTTCCCCATCATTCCGAGATCCTGAGAAGAAAACATATGGCTGTGAGCACTACAAAAGAAACTGCAAGCTCCTAGCAGTTTGCTGTAACAAGTTGTTTACATGCCGGTTCTGCCATGACAAAGTCAGTGATCATTCCATGGAAAGGTAGCAATTCTTATACGGTGAACCAATGCACATTTTTTTCTTATTATTTTTCACGCTTGATTGACTGTGAAGTTGTTAATAATTTGCGATATTGTATTTATGGGTTGAACACTTTTATCCTGCATAAATTTAACTTGTATTATTGAATTCAGTAATATATGAAAATTATTGTTTGTGGTATTAGCAAGCTTACATTTTTTGCACCTGGTTATCAACCAGTGACAATACCCACGCCTAGAAAAAATGAAAATAAAAAATATAAAACAAAAAAGTGAGGATTAAGTGGTATGGGAAAAATTCAAAATTTTACTTTAGGTTAAGGTTGCATCTCGATTTTAAGTCCTTTTTATGCAAATGACTATTTGAGGATATACTTATTCCTTTGACTTTTCGGGAGCTTCCAGCTAGCACAAAATGTTCCTTTGATCTTTCTGAAAAGTTTCCTCGTCAGAAGGATCTATCTTCAAATAGTCATTTGCATAAAAAGGACTTAAATCTGAAATATCAAAGGAAGCATTAATATCATACTTACTGAAAAATCCAAATTTTAGGCATTGTCATTGATCCTTTTAATAAGTTAAGAATTGTTTCCTCTTGGCAATAGCTTGGAACTCTATTACTTCAAAAACTCGTTCCGTCAATTTACATCAATATTAAGATTCACAATATATTTACCTTAGAATTGAAGGTTTCTATTTATTAACTAGGGGCATTGATGGGACACGAAGGTGGCTCAGACTAGTAAACACGTCAAAACCCTCTCCCCAACGCCTGCATCCGGCCTTTCCACACAAAAAACACCATGAAACCCCTAACCCTATAATTCGATGTCACCCCATATAAAGGAGAAACATTGAAGTACAACAATATGCAACTATACAGTGTTAGCAAAACTGAAGGCTTTTTAACTTATTGCTTCCTACACGTTAAGCTTTCTTGCAATAGGGTTGTAAATGAACTGATTTCTCAATTCTCTTCATTCTTTTTTTTTTTTATAGCATTATCTTGTTGAAGCTATTCATTTATTTTCTTATTTGGTTCATGAACATGAACTGAGTTTTAAAATTATGTTCAAAATTATTTTTCGATTTTCTTATTGAGTTCGTCATAATCGAGCTTAACTATTTAAACAAATAGTCGTATTATTAATCAGAAATATATTCACAAATTTTATCTAATTGGTGTAATTCTCTTGGCATTATTTCTTATGTTTTATGAATAATAAAATTATATTTTATTCATCCATATGATTTTATTTCAATATTTTCATCATCCAATCATCCAATGTCAATCAAAGTAAAACTTAATTTTTAATCCATCCGCCTAGCTATTTGCTCAATATTATTATTATATTTATACCTTTTAAAATACATAAAATATAATTAAGCATCAAATAAGTATAAGTCATTATTAAATGGGCATCTTATCAAGCTTTTTGCTAGCTACTTGTTAAAGTACAAACAAGTGTGTTCATGAGTATAATTGTGCTACTAGGTCACTGTTCAAATATATTCGTTTATATGTTGATCTTTAAAGGTTTGTTTCAAGCTTATTTGATTATCTATGAGCATAAAGAAATGAACAAGATGCCTTATGTACAATTAGTGAATTCTATGAGGTCTCTACTCTAATTAAAAATGGTAGAAAACTCCTTTTTTCAATTATTTTCATCATTTAACTTCAAGCTACCTTTGGGTATTGATTTTATAACTTATTCAATTTGTGGAATTAAATGGAGGAGAGCAAATGAAGAGTTTTTATAAATCCAAGAATAAAAGAAGGAATTATAGAATAGTAGCAAATAGAATCATGTTTTTCTAGAACCATCTGATTACTGGTGAAGAAGTACCTTTATATTTTTTGCCTAGCTGGTTTTCTGTAACATTGTCAGTACCCTAAAAAGGCATTAGATAAATATTAACCATGGTTAGTTTTGAACTGGATCTCTTCTGCTTAACATTGAAATTTGAAATTATTCTTAACGGTGACAATAATCCGTTCAACAGGAAAACTTACTTTTAGATGATTATTATGTATTTCTAAAAAATGCTTCAAATGCTGGGTTAACAACAGAAAACCTCAAATTCTATTAACTTTGATTGTTTCTTTCGATTGTAAACTTTAATTTGTGCTTCTAATTTTAAACTTTGAGGAAATAAACAGAGCCGTTTGTGGGGATTTGTACGTATACCATATTGTGGAAATTTAAATCGATATAACCAAAAAAATAAATAAATAAATAAATCACATCGTACATATTTTTCATGGATTTTTGTTCCCAGTCTCCTGTAAATGTTTATAACTTATGAGACCACCTTGCAATCATATAGCGGCCTTGTAATTTTAAGATATTAGAGCTTTAATTTTATTGTGAATTAACATTCTCTGTTTCACCGCAGAAAAGCAACTTTGGAAATGATGTGCATGCGTTGCTTAAAACTTCAGCCAATTGCAGCAAGCTGTAAAACGCCTTCCTGTAATGGATTTTCCATGGCCAAGTACTTCTGCAACATCTGTAAATTTTTTGATGATGAAAGGTAAGTGGAAAAAGTAGTCGTATGTGACCTGAACTTGTTTTGTATTTTTTATGTGTATTTCTCATTTGTTATGATTGCCAACAAGTGAAAAGGTGATGTAAATCCAGGATTTGAATCTAGAGATTTAACAAAAGATTATTCAAGTGATAACAATTACAAATTAAATCTTATACTCAATTCAAGCTTGTCGGAAATCTCCGTTATTAACTATGATTAGGCAAGCACTCACACCTAAATTAGCAAGACCAAGAAAATAACAACTTTAACAAACGTAAAACAAATGAAAAGATCAACTAGAATCCCAAGGTTAACAAAGCGATTGTCTCACCTTGAGGCCGCTCTCATTTACCTACTCCTAGGCTTGTTGGGAGAAGAAGAACCACACGATGGAAGAGATCACTCCTAGGGCGAAGGTGCCGTAGATCCGTAGGGAGGAAGAGGTTGGCGCGGGTCGTGGAGGTGTTGCAATGCGTCTTCCTTCAACGATCCAAGTGTAGACTGAAAAATGATCGTCGACGGTCTCTATGAGAGCGGGTACGATCCGGGCCAAATACTCCTCGACGGTGTCGTCGAAGTCGAATCCGACGTCAAAGAAAGGAGATCGGAGGATATCCACTCGGCCGAGGTCGTCGTATTCAAACCCGAAATTCCATTCGGGAACCTCCATGCATCCTTGGAGGAGTAGGAAGGTGGTCGCCGCAAGCACGTCTCCAAGGAGGAGAGGAAGGGGGCGGCGGGTAGGAGTTAGGGTGAAGAGGCCGGCGGGTGGTATGGGGTTGAGGAGGAGTGGGTGCAGGAAACAAGTCCAAAACTGAAAGAAATTTCAGTTTTGGAGAAGTCTAGGAGGGAAAATTCGAATTCTCAAGTGGGCGCAATTAATTCCTTAATGGGAATTAATGGGGGAGAGAGGGGGAAGAGGCCGGCGGTGGGAAGAGAGAGGGGGAAGGGGTTAAACTGAAATTATTTCAGTTTTAATCCAATTAGGAGGGAAAATCAATCACTCCTAATTTGAATCTCAAATTAGAATCATGAGATTTAATGGGGCAATCAAGGGGAGCTTGATTGGGGGGAGGCCGGCGGCATGCTCAAGGAGAAAGGGAAATTATGAGGAGAGAGGGGGCGGTTTCTAAACTTGGGTGATGACGTGGATAAGTATTTGAAAACTCCACTATTAAAATAAATTGAAATTGATTCAATCATTCAAACTTTCCTAATTTGGAATTTCAAATTTGGAAAGAATTCAAAATTTGAATCTTCGATTTCAAATTCTCATGCGATGATGGAGTGGAGTTGGCCGGAAGAAGGGAGGGGCGGCGGGAGGTGGTCGGGTGGGCCGTTTGGGATGGCCGACGATTGGGGAAGAACTTAGGGCCGGCGGCAAGGGCAAGACCAAAGGAAATTTTGATGAGCTCTAGAGGAGGAGGAAGATTTAAGCAAACAAAACAAATAATAAACAAGAAAGATAACTAGAGAACTCACTAAGAGATCTCAAAAGGAAGCACTCACCAAGAGAACCTCATGCACTCACAAAGAGAACAAAGCTTGGAAAATTTTTCATTCAATCAGTAATCCCATTACAATGACAAAAAGCCTTATATATAGGCTTGACAAGAAATAAAAGCATAAAGACAAAAATGCCCTTGGGCTACAATAAGTATTACATCCCTCATAGGGGTACAAACGGAAAACATGAAATAATACTAATGAAAAGAAAACTAAAACATCATAAATAAATGCTCTGAATCAAGGCCGTCGATCGTCGTCCCCGGCGATGGTACACATGTCGAAATCTGATGCCCTCATCAAAAGAAACTACTCAATTTCATACTGGGGAAGTACAAAGTGGTCTAGATTTAGAAAAATATGCTTAGCTATGGGGGTTTTAAGGATATGAAGTTCCTGCTGTTTCTAATCATCTATTCATCCGACTGCTATCAGCTTTGAAATTCTATTTCCTTAGTAGCTGATATCTTCAGATTGTTTATTTGGAGAAAAAGACCACTACATCCTTTTTGAGAAAGAATGATTGTATAAAGTTTTTATCAAAAGTTCTTGTTGATCACACGACGTGAATTGTAATGCCTATTTCATCTGCAATGTATTTTATACACGTTAAAAGAGATTGGATGTAACAATAGCTATTTGCTGAAGAAATGTACTATTATTTCAGGATGGTCTATCACTGTCCCTTCTGCAACTTGTGTCGTGTTGGTAGAGGACTTGGCGTGGACTTTTTTCATTGCATGACATGTAACTGTTGCCTTGGAATGAAATTAGTGGATCATAAATGCAGAGAAAAAGGACTTGAAACCAACTGTCCCATTTGCTGTGATTTTCTTTTCACATCAAGTGCTGCTGTAAGAGCTTTACCTTGTGGCCATTTTATGCACTCAGCTTGCTTTCAGGTACTTCCATGACTGAGTAGTATTTTGTGTTTCGCCCCTTGTAGGCATTTTGAGCCAGGTTTCGTTTGGGACGGCTTTCTTACTACTTCTTAAAGTGATTTTCTAGTTCAAAAATTAAAATTTTAATACTAAAAAGCTGCTTTAAGAAGCAGTAAGAAAGCCGACTCAAACGAAGCCCTAGTATTTTTTACTTTTATTTAACTTATATTGTTTGTCTTTTCTTGTGATATGTAGATGATTAAATTAGCTGATGGCTAACGATCTTTACTGTGCTATCTACAGGCATACACTTGCAGCCACTACACCTGTCCTATTTGTAGCAAATCATTAGGAGATATGGCGGTAATTTTTTCAACTTTTGTTACCATTGATGAAAATAGATAGAATGGCTCTAAACCTTGTCAATATCCTGATGTTTTTTTGTATCGTTTCTGTTATACTAAGGATTCTTGTAACCGCTTGCTGGTCTACTCGATTATCCTATTGTATGTGCTCGATCAAGGCTTCATTTGGTACGGCTTTTCTACTTCTTTTTAAAACAGATTTTAGGTATAAAATTTTTAATTTTTTATTATAAAACCGCTTTAAGAAGCAGTAAGAAAGCCGTCGTAAATGAAGCCCAAGTCTAATAATGCAGAGATTTCTCACAAGCCTCTACTTTCCTTTTGGAAATCATTCCCGTAACTAGCTGTATTAGATATTTCATGAACTTTGCCTATCAATTTGTTTGAGTTTTCGGTTTGTTAACTCGAGAATTTCACTCTTTTTGTAACTTTTTTACTTCCATCCTGCTGAAATTACAATCTAATTTAATCTTTTGAATAAAAAAAAGTCATGTATTTTAGATAAAGAAAAATTTGATACTTCTTGATTTTCCCATTATTTGATGTGCTCAATAATGAGCTAAACCACATGTATTCTCTCTATTTGGCCCTACTACATTGTTACTCTCCAAGAATGACCGCATTTTACCCACCATTTTCACTTGCCAAATTGATCATTGTAGCATTTTTATTTTGATATGCGCAGGTATATTTCGGCATGCTCGACGCATTACTGGCAGTTGAAGAGCTTCCTGAGGAATACAGAGATAAGTGCCAGGTGCAAAACTCTCCCATGTGTTAGTAGTTTATCTTAGGCTTCATTTGGGACTGCTTTCTTACTGCTTTTTAAAGCAATGTTTTACTCCAATAAATAAAATTTTTGGGAGATTTACATACATACCATCCTATACTACTATATTTACATATTTAACACCTAAAATTTTAATATTACTTACATACCACCCATAATTCATTTTCATATCAAATATGAGTGGCATATTTGATATTAAAATAATATAGGGTGGTATGTATGTAATATTAAAGTTTTAGGTGTTAGATATGTAAATAGGATTGTATAAAATGATATGTATGTAAATTTTCCTAAAATTATACTGAAAAGCTGCTTTAAGAAGCAGTAAGAAAAGAAGCAGTAAGAAAGCCGTCCCAAACGAAACCTTAAACAGAAATAGTTGCGAGTTTTGCGATTACTAAGAAGGTTCATACTAACTTTCTATTCAGGATATACTGTGCAACGACTGTGACAAGAAGGGAACATCTCGATTCCACTGGCTCTACCACAAATGTAATTTCTGCGGCTCATATAACACTCGGGTGATCAAGACTGAAACTTACTGTTCAGCTTCCAATGCTTGACTTCCAAATGCATTTAACCCAGGTCTGTAAATATGAAATTTACTTCTATGCTTCAGATCAAACTGTATAGAAAATTATAGAAACAGGCATAGCAGATGATCAGAAAGACTTTACTAAATAGGATTATTTAGCTACAAATTGGAGAAATATCAAGAAACAAAATCTATTTCTGTACCATTTGTAGATCTGTAACTCATAATCAGGCTGCTATCCATACTTACACATCAGATTTATAGTGCAAGGTTGCAATTATGGGCTTGAAATAGCTTGTTTTCTTAATCTTTGGGTTATTATAGAAGTTCCATGTCATCTATGAGATTAATTATTCTGTGCGGACATCGGATGGCGACTGGAGACGAATGAAAGCTCTCTCATTCGTCTCCGAACGGTTCATTATCCTTACAGAATGATTTCTTCGTCTATGATCATTAGGAGGGATGTGATATCTCATGGGATTGCCAACAAAATTGTAGCATTAGATAAGGACAATAATGATAACATTATTGTGCACTAAATGTATTTCAATGTTATTCTTAATGAGATAACAAATATTTAGGAATGTTACATTTCAATAAACTAGTTTGAGATTTGGGCTTTGTTTGGGGTGGCTTTTTTACTGCTTTTAAAGTAGCAAATTTTGCTTTAAGAGGTGGTAAGAAAGCGGTCCTAAATGAAGCTTTAATGGATAATAGACAAATTTCACATTGAGGATTTAAGCTCAATGTGCTAATTAATTTGCCAAAATAATAAATTAATGAGCATATTTATGAAGATATAAGGATAGATAACTTTGCATCATGCATACCCGAGGGTGAATTTAGCTTCTTTTTTCAAGGTGGATAAAATTTTAATTAATTAGATAAAAACAATAATAATAATAATAATAATAATAATAATAATAATAATATGTAATAATAATAATAATAATAACATTAAATAGTAATAATAATAAAATAATTTTTTAAAAAAATTTAAACAATATAATGCTATCAAATTTATAAGAAATAAATAGAGAATATTTGGAACTTCGGTTGGATGGGCAAATAATGCGAGATGGGTCATATTAGGGCAAAATTTTATTTTTCAGGGGTGGGCAAAATTTCAAAATTACCCCTCTTATAAATTAAATTTTATTTTTGAGGGTGGGCATATCACATGAGCGGGGATCCGCTCATGTGCATATCCCATAGAGTATCTTTGCTCCATTGAAAGTAGCCTATGATCACGATTTATTAAATTCTCTTATGTGAAATTTACCGCTTCGTTTGTGACATATTTCTTACTGCTTTTTAAAGTAGTTTTTAATAAATTTTTTTAATTTTTTTATTAAAAAGTTGTTTTAAAAAGCAGTATGAAAGTTATCTCAAACAAAATCTTAGTATGTTTAGGTAGTTTAGTGGCAATACTGATCCAAATATGATTATAAGATCAATTTGAATAATCTGATTCCATTAGTCAAATTGTCCATGCCCTTGCTTTTTATATGCATCTCCATATGTTCTAATTATTTTCTAAAATACTTAAAATATTTTTTAGGTATTTAGTGTCACTACAGGAAAATCCGGTATTACCGGCGGGCAAAATCCGCCGGTCATACATAAAATACGACGGAAAGACTGGGTTTCCGGTGCATTTCCGTCGGAATTTCATACGCTGGTTTGATGCGGGTCGGAAAATGTCTTCCGACGGATATAAGACGCCGGTAATTTTTCCTAAATTTGTGATATATAATAAACTTAATTTAAGTTTATGATTTTAGTGAAAAAAATAATAATTTTTTGACCGATTATTAAAAAAATAAAGCTTTAACTATAATGTATGCATGCATTTATTAATCCTTTTTTAAAGACCCTAATCGCATGAAATTAATTTAAAATTATCCAAACCCAACAAAACCCATTATTATTAAAAAGTCAAATCTAACACTTCGATATAATTCCATTTCTCATTTAAAAGCTTATTATATTTTTTATATTTAAATTAATTAAACCTCATATTAGGAGTTAATTAATTAATTAATTAATTAACTAATCAACAAATTATGTTTATTAGAATCATTTCACATGGCTTCTAAAGGTATCAAACCTTCTCATTTTAATAATGGTTGGTGATGCCGCTTGGAATTTTAATTATCAAAGAATACCTTCAATGTATCCAAAGCCCAAAGCCAAAGCTTTGAAGGATATGAAAGTGGTTAGGTTGATAGAGACTTATAAGAAAGTGTAGTTAAGTGCATGCATGGGATTGAAAATAATTTTATTATTAAATTATAGTAAATAATTAAATAAATTATGTCCTCAATGCTTCAAAAATACAAACAATATGTTTTGGATGGTGATGACTTGCATGAACAAGAGGATCCGCATTTTGATTTTAATTCATATAAAAATAGGAGCTTGGTCTAAGGCTTTGTTTAGGGCAGCTTTAGATCACTGTTATTTTATTTTTTGGGGGGAAATTAAGGGCAATAGCTCAATTTTTATTAAAGAGGGAAAAAATCGCTAGTTACATGTGTAAAAAGAAGTAACCAAAAATCAAAATTGTGGAAAGCATAAAAGGGAGAGCTCACCAAGAGGTGCAAAAATATATATGTCGAAAAGAAAAAGGAAGAAAAAGAGCCCCAAAACAGGAACAAAAAACCAGCGGGTGGGGCGCACAAAGGCGTGGACTCAGGAGAAAAGGATTACACCCTCCACTAGTTTCCAGTTTGCGGAATAAAAAATTAGTTGCAAGAGGCCCTGTCAAGGGGAAGAGGATGCAACCCGTACATTATCGCCCCCCAACCGATTGGAAAAACCAACTTGAATCAAATCAGGCGAAGCAAACAGAGCAAAGAAGCAAATCCAAGAGTAAGCAGCATAAGCAGATGCCAAGAAAACCAAAGTGAAAGGCCTACAAAAGGCCTCTGAGAACTTCCACACCCCCTGGTTTAATCCCCACAGCCTTCTTGATAAAAACCTGAATAGTGGAGCACCTTTTATAGCTTTTAGCAAATTTCTCTCCCTTCAGATGGTGTAAACAGTAACCCACAACATTAACAAGTGGAAAGCCAGCCAGCCAGAATCCGAAAAACCCCCACAAGCAAGGAATTCAACAATCTGATAGATTTTTAATATACCACTGTTTTTCCCTTATTTCAATAGATTTTTAAACTAAAAAGTAACTTTACAAAACAATAAGAAAGTCGTCCCAAATGAAACCTTGAGACGAATTTCTTATTGCTTCTTAAATTATATTTTATTATAAAAATTAAAATTTTTATACTAAAAAACTACTTCAATAAGCAGTAAGAAGGCCTTCCCAAACGAAGTCTTAATATTGCCTCCAAATAAGAGCTTTGCTATCATAGGGCATTATAAAAGAAAAAAAAAATCATGCTAATAAAGCAAGACCATCCATTTCAAAGTAGTTTGTCTAGTTTCAATCATGTGGTAGGACCATATGATTGATTTATGGCAACTTTGTCCTAAATAGTAAAAGAAAATGTTAGAAAATTGATAGAAGCTCTTATGTTTTTGTGACATAAATGTGGATAGAGTTTACACTTATCAATTAATATTATTATTATTTTTTAAAGATTTACCTATTAATCAGAAAAGCAAATACAGAGAAAGGCCCAAAATAGGTCAACGAATAAAAAACGACAGAAAACAAGATAACCTGAAAAAACAAAATGACAAAATAAAATAAAGAAGGCCAGGAAGCCAGCTGGATTTAGTACTGCCACACAGTTGCTAGGCAAAGACCATCCATTGACATCCAAAAAAACCCACAGCACGAAGTCCAAGCATCACTGAAGAAACATCCACCAAGGTTGCCTAATTAAGCCCAGGCCATCCAGGGGTGAACAGTAAAACTAATTAAATGTTCTTATTGATGAAGTTGTGGGAAAACATTCTTAGGGTTCATTCTGGGGGACATTAGTCCCAATAGAAAAGAAAGAAATAAAAATAAAATCAGTCAAAAGAATTACAAGAACAATCAAACCTATCAATACACATGTAAAATAGCTTATCATAGCTAATTTCTCACTTAGATAGACTACTAATTTTTTGCATTTGTCAACCAATTTTAAATAAGTATCTTTTAGTGAATTGAAAATTTTCGAGGTTATTTTTGTATTTAAGAAAATATGAAAAAAAAATTGTCATTAATAGATGCAAATGTCTATATATATGGGACTCCTAATAAAAATAATGAATGTATGTAGCTAGGGTTGTAATCGAGCCAAGTTAACTTGCGAGCTGATTTGGGCTTAACTCAATAAATAAATTGTGGGTTGAGCTCAATGAGTTAATGAGTTAGGTTTAAGTAACTAAAGAATTTGGTTTTTAAGAAAAATGTTAGAATAAAATACACTAGTATATATTTGAATTCAATATATTTTGATTAAAATGTTGATATAAAAAATTAAAAATCATATTTTATTATATCAATTGATTTCTTATTATCTCTCATCCAATTTCTTAATTTTTTTGCTATCTTATCATCATATCTGATTGAATCGAAATTATTTACTTTTTTTTTTCATCTTGAACTTGAGCTCAAGCTCTTCGAGCAAGGACTTGAACTTGACTAATTTATCAGGCTCAAACCCAAATTAGAAGTCCAGCTCGACTCATTTACATCCCTCGATGTAGCTTCATTCTAATGATTGTCACGAAAATGTATGTTAGGTTTTGTTTGGGACGGCTTTAGACAATTACTTTTTCTCTTTTAAGAGATTTTTTAACTAAAAATCAGCTTTACAAAATAGCAAAAAAGCTATCCCAAACAAAACCTGCTTGCCTTATATGGAGTAATTCTCTTGCTTTCTGCATGAATTTAATACTTGCAATTAATTTGTTGCTATAAACATCTAAAAGAGCCTTTACATTACTGAATTTATAACAACAAAAGAAGTCTTATAGCTAAGACCAAAAATATGATCAATCAAGAGAATAATCAAGAGGGAATGAGAGAGCTACAGCTACTTCATCACACACTCTTTTGATCTTTGCTTTGCTGACAAGTAATCAAATTTTTTGGTTTTCTTTTTCCTGAAATAAGTTCAGAAGAAATCTGAAATTCCTAACAGATAAGCTTTAGAATTAATGGTGTTCTTATTTTTAAATAATTTCTTGTTAGCTTTCCTTATACTACTGCTACATCTCTCATGAAAACCAGTTCAAATTCAACTAACATGCTGATGAAATGATCGATTAATAAGGGTCTTTTTGGGACAATTTCCTAACTACTTTGTTTTTCATTTCACAATTACATGTCCATTTACCTACTACTTTCTTGTTGCTTTCTGAAAATTTCTGTTGTGGAAAGCCGTTTATTACACCAAAGTTGCTAATGTGTGATTGTTTATAATATAGTACTAATAAATCAGGCTTTCACATCACATTTTAGGATTTACTGTAGCGGTTTAAGTACCTACTAATTTATTTGCAACAGTTTATGAACAACTATGAATACGCTGTATTTGCATTCGCTGGAAAGGCTTTAGCAGCGGTTTTAAGAGTGTTGTTATAGAAAGGCTTTAGTAGCGCTTTTAACAGGTGTTAAAATTAAAAACGCTCCTAAATGATAGAATAGATTAAAAATATATATAATGTCAAAAAAATCACATTTTGTGATAAAATTACATCCAATTTTTTAAAACAGTAACTTCAGTAGTTTCCATGCAAAATTAATAATGACAACAGCTTTTAAATAGTAAGCTCTGCTATAAACTGCTACGAAACATTAACTTTTTGATAGTGACAGCAGCTTTCAAAAAATTACTTTTTTCACAATATTTTCACAAACACCTTTACAGAATAAAACAGATCCTAAGACTCAAAATGACTTGCTAAAGAAGATGATATTATTATAATAACATATTGATAAGATCTGTAAATAGCTAAATGTACTGCTCACTCAACACACACACACAGAGAGAATGCTGCAATAATGAGAAGGAAAATTATTGTCGAAATTCTCTTACTTTTCTTGCCAGATTCATAATGTTTAAAGAGAAAATGGAAGTCTAGGCTAACCATGTTAATTTGTAGCTAGAAGAGTAGTAGATGGGTAACAGCCCTTTTGTATTCAATAATTAATGGGTTCACGTGTCTTGAGGGGCTCTTACTCTATAACTGAAAGAAACCCCTATAGTAGGTTAGGACTCCATAGCTTTAGCTTGAACTCCCTCTCCACTCATGTTAATACCCCAAGCCAAAGAAAATAATTCAAGGGGAGAGAGAGAGAGAGAGAGTATACTTCTTAAGAATATTGTTTTTGCAACATATAGTATTGTTAGCTTTCCTGACGGTTTTAATCGCTACAAAATTGTTTGCAGCCATTTTAAAACTATTGCATGTTCATTGTATTGGTATCCGCTGCAAAGGCATTTTGCAACGGTTCTGAGGGAACCGGCGGAGATGAAGTGAAATACGTTAATTTTCGTTGCGGTTAAAGCTACTGCTAATTTGAAACTTTCGTGGCAGTTTTAAACACATGTAAGTTTAAGTAAGCTTACATGTTGACGTATGAAAGTATCTCTATATATGTCTTATGGATGAAGATAGTCAGAATACTATATGAAAGATTGCTTGTTATTTTTTTATAGCTAGTGAACAGTCTGATTAAGTAACAAAATTCTTGAGTGAATTGTTAGGTGGGGCTATTATTGCTCTAAATCTTAGAATGGCATGCAGAAGAAATAAATAAATAAATAAACCTCAGAAAGCTTGAGAGCTACACACTTAAAACGGTCCATTTTTTTTAAAATTTAGAACTAGGATTGTCCAACTCCTGCAATGAAAGAGACTTCAATACAAATTCATCATAAACTAAGGCAATCCCTGCACTATATTGGATAATTATAACTTGGGGAGTGGTAAATGAGAAAAAAAATGTTATTTCAATCATCCATTAATGCATGTAGAACACATTTATATCTTTTGTATGATTGCTTTTCTTGTAAACTAAGATCATTAGAGGTGATTCCATTCTCATATTTAGCATACATAAAGTTACTACACTATTAAAAAAGGGCTATCGCAGTGCTAAAAATGAATTTTTGCGCTGGTTTTAACCGTCACAAAAATGCTTACAGTGGCTTTAGATGCAACAAACATGTTTGAGGCGGATCTAAAACTGCTAAAAGACTGATGTAATTACTATCTGTGGCAAAGATATTTCACATCAGTCAACAAACTGTTTGGGAAGAATTTTTGAAGTACAAGTTCAAGTAACGGTTTTACATACTAAAAATAGGTGAGAACATATAAAGAAACATAAGCTTTAATTTGCATTGATTACACTATTTACAAACTAACATACATATATTCTTAATTAAATCCATGATATTTGCATAAAATATCAAAGAAAAAATATTAAAGAACGAGATTTCCAAAGTACTAAAAGATAAATTTTCACACCAATTACCATTATTCATTTTGATTTTATGGATGTAGCTAATAGCTTTCCTTTTGGTTCACAAAGCACATAGATATTTCATATATAATTGATCCTGGTTTTGTTTGTGATAGCTTTTTAATTACTTTCTAAATCAGCTTTCTACTAAAAAACTATTTTATAAAGTAATAAGAAAGTTGTCCCAAACAAAATCTTTATCTTGCTTCAACAAATTCACAGTTAAACTAAACATTTCGACAAGATAAATATAAAGATATCAATAATGATCTAATCCGAGCCCAAACGAGACCAAATCCAATAACACCAAGAATGAACATATGAATTGTCACTTTCAATGAATGCATGAAGAGCAATAAAAGAGAATGGATTAGTTGTCCATGCTTGCTTGAAGCAGATCCTGTCCCCATCAGACCTCCCAACACTATTGTATGATGGTCAAAGGTTTTGGCTTTTAATAAGTATATATTCATGTGGATAAACTGTAGGCTTATTTTGGCTATCATTGCATGCACTTTTATAGGAACATTTTCTTTCTCAGATTTGTTAATTCTCAAGGTACTGAGCTTGTCCCTTGTCCACTGTGTTATTCCTATTATTATTATTATTATTTTTGGCTGAGTGGAATGAATAATTGATCCATAGTTCTTTAAATACATAGGAGAAGACTAATGAACCTCTTAATTACATCATGCTATTATTGTCATTGTGATGAAATATTATTATGTGCGTTGTCTGGATGCATCTGAATGCATGGGATGATGTGGAGCGTTCGGATTTGCCTCTGGACGGATTTGGACTCCGCATAGATTAATCTCTCCATTGCGACGCCTTTCGCATTCTCTAGGCACTTCGTTGACAAGTAATCTATCTGAGAAGTTCTGACTTTTGATTCTCTCTTCTATCCCCATACCATGGACTCGAGCTTATGTCCTCTTTCGAGCTCATGATGGCTTGAGCTCAAGTCCATTTCATCATCTAAGGAGATGAGATATTATTTTGTGCAGTGTCCGAATGCATCTGGAGGCTAATTCATATGTGCCACGTCATCCAATACAATGTACAGTGGGTGATGTGGCGCGTCTAAATTGACCTTCGAACTCGTACGGATACCTCAGGTAATAATTTTTCCAGTAAAAGAGAAAGAGGATCAAAAGTGAATAAAATCTACAAATTAGCTTGTCTTGATTGATGAGTATCCAAACAAGCTGTGCTAAACCATCACGACAAGACAAAAGTAATTATAATTAACTCTTAACTAACTCTTTTCTTAATTAATTGCAAGAAGAAGTTAATTATTATAATTAGCTCTAATTAATTTTGCTTCACGGCAAGCTGGTCGCCAAACCATGGAACATTACCCAATTGGAAACAGACAAACAAAACCCGAGACAATCACCATCTAGATCTGATCCCCACTGTTTTTGGCTTATGTCTTTCATAATCTCTCTCTCTATCTCTACTCTCTCTCTCTATCTCTACTCTCTCTCTCTATCTCTACTCTCTCTCTCTATCTCTATCCTCTCTCTCCATCACACAATTATTTAAGCCCAGTTCCAAACTGTGCTGGTCTCTCTTTCCCATTTGAGTCCTTTCAGTTTACTAAAACCGGCCCCCGCTTATAAAAACAAGCACAAACTTCCACACTCTAACCCTTTTCTCTCTCTCTCTAAAAAAACTTCGATCAAAATATTCTGTTCTAATAATTTAAATAAATTTATGTGAAATGTAAATTAAATTAAATGAATTTAAAAAATTCAATTTAAATTAAAAATAAAAAAACCAAAATTTTATTTTAAATTATATAATAAAATGAAAAATGTAAATATATATTTATTTAAGATCAATAAAATAAATATCATATACATATTATGAATAAATATTAATTTTAAAGATTATATATCTATATTAATTAATCATCTCATAATATATTATCATATTTAAGAGAAACTATTTTGTGCGGCCACCGAAAGATCCGGTCGTGAATTATGATGGACCACGTTACTTGGTACATAATGGTACACATCATCAGTACACAATGGTACACAATACCGGTACACAACAAAAAAATGACGTGGCGTGCCCTGAGGCAGTGTCCGATGACCACACAAAATAATTTCTCCATATTTAGGGAATGTTTTGAGTTATTTTCTGGCTGCTTTGATTGTCAGACTATGATTATTTGTTTGGCTACTATTTTCTTGTTTTTTTAAATCACTTTATAAATTTTTTTGTGGCCAAAAGCTACTTTGGTAACTAACTATTGATTTTTCTTGTTTTTTTAAAAAAATTTGCACTTATAAGTTTTTTACAACAACTTTAAAACGATAATTTCTCTAGAAAACTTTAAAAAGCAGTAAGAAAGTTGTCCCAAATAAGTCTAAGATTTCATATGGGATGGCTTTCTTACTGCTCTTAAAGCGGCTTTCTAGTAAAAAATAAAATTTTATACTAAAAAACTGCTTTAAAAAACAGTAAGAAAGCTGTCCCAAATGAAAACCTGAATCTATTAGTGTATGAGAACTATAAGAAAGTTACTAACTATTTTTTTTTTTAAAAGAACAAATTTATAATATTCATAATTGCTTTCAATAAAAAGTTATTTTCTCCGCAATTGTTTCACAACCTCATACAAAAAATGGTTTTTTTTAACGGGTGTAATATCCGTTGCCAATCAAAAAGGAGAGCTTAGCAGCATAACTAATCTCTCGGTGGAACCTAGAGAGGCCACCCATCGGCATCAGGCTCACACTTATTTTGCCTTACTTAATGATGTACAGGATTGTGTGCTTATGTGAGCCGGCGGCACAGCATACTCCTGTAACAACCTCCTGCAGTATCCACTACTTTATTTTCCCTTTTTAGTATGGGCTCATTTACTTACAGCTTTTTATTAGTTACACTAATATAGCTATAGTACAATTGGAAGAAATACATATAGGAGAAGAGAAAGAGAGACTGTAGCTTTTATCTTAATCTTTACAGTAGTTATACAAGGAGAATACAGAGGTATTCTTTTCCCTTTTTCCTGTTTGCTTGCTTGCTGTCTTTTGCTCATTGTATCCAGGTACCTCGATCCTGTAGAAGGACATCAGCTTGGTATCAGAGCCAAATATACCTGGAGACGGAAATGACGGAAAGGGGCAAGGAACCGGCGACAGAGGGGGTGCAAACGCTTGAGGCGTTATGGACAAGACAGGAAGACGTCAATCGCCGAATTGACAAAATTGCGGTCGAAATGCAGCGACTAGCAATGGATGTTCGCCGGGAGTTTAATCTCCTTCGAACAAGGCCGGTAAATCCAGTTCGCCACCGGGACGAGGCGAGAGCAAATCAGCCAATGCCCAGGAGAAGAACAGATGGAGAACGCCACGGAAGGCAACACCAGGATACGCGAATTGATCCAACGGACTCGGAGGAAGATCCGCTTCCAGCCAGGGGTTTTACTTCACCATTCTCGAGCGGTGAAGAGGTAGATGATTACGTTAATACAGACCAGCGGCGGAATCGTCGTCCTCAACCATACAGGCAACATCATGGCGAATTCAAGGTAAAAATGGACATTCCATTTTTTGATGGCCATATACACATTGAAGATTTTTTTGATTGGGAAAAATATGTGGAAAATTTTTTTGATTACATGGATATTGATCCGGAGAAAAAGGTTCAATATGTCGCGTGCCGATTGAGGGGCGGAGCGAGCGCATGGTGGGAGCAGACGCTCCAATCACGACGCCGGGAAGGTCGAACTCGTGTCCAAACTTGGACACGAATGAAGCAGTTACTGCGCGCGCAATTTCTTCCCACTGATTTTGAACAAATTTTATATATGAGATATCAACATTGCGTTCAAGGCGCGAGATCCGTCAGCGATTACACCGAAGAATTCAACCGATTGAGTGCCAGGAATGATCTTAACGAGTCAGCCAACCAGTTGGTAGCTCGATATATCGGAGGCCTCAAGGACAGTATCCAAGATCAATTGCAATTGAATTCCGTCTGGTCCCTGCCCCAAGCGGTCAATTTAGCTATGAAAATTGAGGTACATCACAACCGTAAGGCCAAGCTGCCTTACTATCGTCGACATTGGCAGAAACAAAATACCGCCCAGACTAAAAGCCCGTCTCAATCTGGGTCGAAGTCATCACCAAATTCTCTTCCTACAGCAGAATCAGCGGGCGTGAATGTGGAAGATAAGGCGTTGCAGAAACAGAAGGGTGCCAATACGTCCAATCCTTATGTTCGACCCTCAACGCTCAAATGTTTTCGTTGTTTTCAGCCAGGCCACAAGTCCAATGAATGCCCCCAAAGAAAGCAAGTGCAGTTAGCCGAATTTGAGGAATGTACCGACTCCGAAGGTACCGCAGTTGAAATAGCAGACGAAGTGGAAGATGTTCAAGCAGATGTAGGCGAACCATTTGTGGGAGTCATGGGAAAGCTGCTTTTAGCACCGCGTCAAACAGGAATGTCACAACGTCATGCCATTTTTAAAACTCGATGCACTATAAGCGGCAAGGTGTGTGATTTGTTGATAGATAGTGGCTGCACCGAAAATATTGTATCAAAAGCTGTCATTCAGGGATTACAGTTGAAAACCACCAAACACGAAAGTCCCTACAAGATCAGTTGGGTTAAGCGGGGCATGGAGATAGCGGTCACCAACTCATGCCGGGTGAGCTTTTCGATTGGCAAACACTATTCGTGTGAAGTTTTATGTGACGTACTTGATATGGACGTATGCCATCTGATATTGGGCAGACCTTGGCAATTCGATGTGGGTGTGCAATATGATGGAAGGGCTAATGTGTATTCGTTGGATTGGAAAGGTCGAAAATTGCGTCTATTGCCAGGCACTTCCAGTTCATTGTCACGGGGAACCGACCAAGCTCAACGTGCTGCCATCCACTTGGTTTCAGGAAACAATTTGATAAATGAATGGAGGAATCACACTCCAATGTTTGCTCTGCTTGTCACGGAAGTGTCTCCAACTCCCCCACTCCAACAGCTCCCACAGGAGGTATCCGAACTTCTCGAGCAATACCATGATGTCACACCCGAAGAACTACCAGCTGAACTTCCTCCCTTGAGGAATATTCAGCACCAGATTGATTTATCACCTGGTGCATCGTTGCCGAACCTGCCCCATTACCGCCTCAACCCCAAGGAGCAGTTAATTCTTCAGGAATTGATTGACGACTTATTGCGGAAGCAGCTGATTCAAGTAAGTCGCAGCCCATGTGTCACGCCCCGAGATCTAACTTGGAAAGAATGTCGATCAATTCCGCAACAATTTACCAGAGTTATCTATAAACCTTCAATAAGCACTCTATCAAACATCTATAAAATTTAAAACATCAATATACAAGTCGATTCATATCTCAAAACATCATGTACAATACTCAGGAACTACAATATCAATACAAGTAGAGAAATCTATCCTGTCATGAGTACAAAAGAATCATCTATCGATCAAAAGAACTAAAACCTGTCGATCAGAATCAACTCCTATCTCCTGCTCCCGATCCCTGACCTGAAAGATATCAACCACATATAATGAGCTTTACAAAGCCCAGCAGGTCACCTAATACCTATAACTGAAATCAAAGCACGGCAATGCTATCAATATGCATGTCAATCTATTCAATCCATATCAGTCAATGGTCAATGAGTCAATGCAGCGGAAATTCATAGTCAATAAAACCAGTCAATGCAGCGGCAGACAAATCGATAAATCAATTCAATAAATCAATGTTCGTCAATCAAATCGATACGGTCAAATCAGTACGATCTAATCAATGAAGTCAATTGAGAAAAGCGATACGAGACAAGGAATCTATAAAACAGTCAATACGGTGAAGAATAGCAGCAACAGTGAATCTATAAGACTATAGGCAGCAATATCAATGAATCTATAAGCAGTAGTACGATGTCCATGCTATCAATGCAGTATCTATATCCATCCATCTCTATATCAATGCTCAATGTCGATGCACAGAAATCGATCAGTGAAATCAATGAAATCGTACGATCTAGTAAATCCAATCAAAGTCGATAAAGCAGGAATCTATAAAACAATGAAATCTATAAAGCAATACAGTGAACATGCATTTCAATACTATATACTGAACAATGTATAATCAATGGTCATGTTGCTGTTGTAGAATTCATATTGCTGTTGTAGATATCAATACATTGATTCTATGAAAAGAGTCGTCACTCTATTGCCCGTCGGCCGCCCGTCGGCATATAATCTCCTTATGACTCCCATCGTTATATCCATGATCCATGATCTATGATTTAAAGGAAAGCCCGTCGGCCCACCATCCTGTACAGGTATCATCTCCAACCAATGTTCAACCAGGTTATACGTGTTCCAGTATCAATAATCAATTAATAATCAATATTAGAGCAATCATATCAATAATCATATCTATATCGATTCAATCTATCAGTTTCATACAATTCAGGAATCATACGAAAATCGGGCAGCATAACGGTAGTCGGTCAAAATTACACAAAAATCCTGCAAAAAGACATAATATCCAAATCTTTCCAAATTACAAAAGAATATCTATAACATCAATACAAGACTATCGATCTATAGAATCCAAATCAAATCAGGTCCCGATTATTTTCTATTCGATTAAAATCACGTAGAATCAATTCCGACCGGTAAAATCTTCGTAGAATACAGTCAAATCGTGTACAATAATCATATCTATAACATATCAGAAGTTGTGCGGTGGAAGTTGTGTCAAATCGAAATCATGTCGAAAAGTCGACTACGAAAACACAAAACAAATCCCAACTCGGTCAAAACACAACATCTTTGAAAACAGAAACAGGGTTCGGAGTCCTTACCACGAGATCTTCACTTTTCCCAACAGCAGCGTCGGACGAAAAGCGCTCCGCGGTCTCCGAAAACCAGCTTTTCTCTTTTTCCTTTTCTCTTTCTCTCTCCTCAGATATTTCTGATTTTAATTTTGATTTTTCTCTCTCCTCAAAACGAGCTCATTTCCTTATATCATACACTGATCGGCCTGGCCGATCGTCTCGATCGGCCTGGACGATCAGACCAATTCTGGTCGTCCTGGCCGATACTCCAGGGCGATGATCAGGACGATTTTTTTAGGAACAGTGCAGATCGTCCTGGACGATCTCAATATCGTCCTGGACGATCCTGTCCAGAAATAGCTCCAGAAATCAGCTGTTTTCAATGCACTGATCGGCCTGGACGATCCAAACTTCGTCCTGGCCGATTCTGGGAGGAAAATCCAATTCAGAGAGGAACAGTAAGGGAACGAGATATTACAATCTCCCCACCTTAGAAAAATGTCGTCCCGACATTTCCCTACAGGTACGAAGCGAAACAAACAACACAAAACGATTCGATCAAAATCCAAATCCAAATCAAAACTCGTCGAAATCCATACAGAACACACAATGCAATCAATCAAATGTCAATATGCAATGTTCATATGTCAATATCAATCGGTTAGTCAAATCAATCTTACCAGTAAAATCTTCTGGTCGTTGCTGATCCTGGTGCTGTAAACTCTGTAGACTATAAATGCGTGGCACCACTGGAGGAAGTGCAGAAGGTCGTGGCGCAACTGTCTCCCTCTGATCTCTAACAGTCCTATCATCCATCCGGTTCCCTGATCTCTCACTGTAGGCCCTCGAGGCAACAGTCCTCTGTTGTCCTGTACCCGTACCAGAATCAGTCCTTCCGCCCTGTCTTTTTTGAGGACAATCTACTGCTCGGTGCCCTTGCTGTCCACAGTAAAAACACTGTCCCGTCAATAGGTAGCACGAACCTGCATGTCGTTTGCCACAGTGAACGCACGTGCCAGAACCACCAGATGATACTATCGATGCTGATCGTGACGCAGATCCCGATGCAGATCCCTTCGAACCCTCATACCTGCTTCTCTTCTCTCTATCTCTGAAATCATCTCGTCGTACCTCATCTCTCCTCCTCCTGGTATCCTCGTACCTCGATATCGGTGTCGCCAGCTCAATCTCTATCAATCGGGCCCTCTCCACTAGCTCAGAAAACTCATGGATCCGGAAAGGTACTAGTGGTTGCCTCAGCTCTCTGTTCAATCCGTGCAGAAATCTATAACATTTGTCTTCGGCAGTAGGGATCAGATGAGCAGCGTATCTCGCAAGTGCAGTAAACTCGGCCTCGTACTGCATCACTGACTTGCGGCCTTGCTCCAATCTCATGAAAGCTTCCTGCATCTGTCGCTGAGCTGACGGTGGTACAAACCACATCCTGAATACTGCAGTGAACTCATCCCAGGTGATCTCAGCATTGGTCTTCCCCTGAAACTTCTCTCTCTGCTGTCCAATCCACCATCTCTCTGCCTCACTCTCCAACATGAATACTGCCAAAGGTACTTTTCTGTTCCCCGGACACTGCATACTATCAAAAATCTTTTCTATCCTCATTATCCAATCCTCAGCAGCCTGTGGTCCTACAGCCCCTTTGAACAACGGAGGCTTCAGCTTATGAAACATCTGCAAGTGTCTGTCTACCTCTTCTTCCTTGCTCCCACTCATCTTGCTCTGGGCATCCCCCATAACATGTGCAATCGCAGTAGCCAACTGCATCATACTCTCTGACGGTACTGGAGCTGCGCTGTGTTGCTCATTCGGTACACTGGATTCTGCTGGATGATCCATATCTGTTCACCTGCACAATTCAGAACAATAATACACATATGCAATGATGTATGCCAATGAAGCTCTTAAAGCTACCCAATCTACCCAAACTCTCAATCCAAACCTACAACTCTGGTAACAATTCATTCTTCCAATAACCTGGCTCTGATACCAACTTGTCACGCCTCGAGATCTAACTTGGAAAGAATGTCGATCAATTCCGCAACAATTTACCAGAGTTATCTATAAACCTTCAGTAAGCACTCTATCAAACATCTATAAAATTTAAAACATCAATATACAAGTCGATTCATATCTCAAAACATCATGTACAATACTCAGGAACTACAATATCAATACAAGTAGAGAAATCTATCCTGTCCTGAGTACAAAAGAATCATCTATCGATCAAAAGAACTAAAACCTGTCGATCAGAATCAACTCCTATCTCCTGCTCCCGATCCCTGACCTGAAAGATATCAACCACATATAATGAGCTTTACAAAGCCCAGCAGGTCACCTAATACCTATAACTGAAATCAAAGCACGGCAATGCTATCAATATGCATGTCAATCTATTCAATCCATATCAGTCAATGGTCAATGAGTCAATGCAGCGGAAATTCATAGTCAATAAAACCAGTCAATGCAGCGGCAGACAAATCGATAAATCAATGTTCGTCAATCAAATCGATACGGTCAAATCAGTACGATCTAATCAATGAAGTCAATTGAGAAAAGCGATACGAGACAAGGAATCTATAAAACAGTCAATACGGTGAAGAATAGCAGCAACAGTGAATCTATAAGTCTATAGGCAGCAATATCAATGAATCTATAAGCAGTAGTACGATGTCTATGCTATCAATGCAGTATCTATATCCATCCATCTCTATATCAATGCTCAATATCGATGCACAGAAATCGATCAGTGAAATCAATGAAATCATACGATCTAGTAAATCCAATCAAAGTTGATAAAGCAGGAATCTATAAAACAATGAAATCTATAAAGCAATACAGTGAACATGCATTTCAATACTATATACTGAACAATGTATAATTAATGGTCATGTTGCTGTTGTAGAATTCATATTGCTGTTGTAGATATCAATACATTGGTTCTATGAAAAGAGTCGTCACTCTATTGCCCGTCGGCCGCCCGTCGGCATATAATCTCCTTATGACTCCCATCGTTATATCCATGATCCATGATCTATGATTTAAAGGAAAGCCCGTCGGCCCACCATCCTGTACAGGTATCATCTCCAACCAATGTTCAACCAGGTTATACGTATTCCAGTATCAATAATCAATCAATAATCAATATTAGAGCAATCATATCAATAATCATATCTATATCGATTCAATCTATCAGTTTCATACAATTCAGGAATCATACGAAAATCGGGCAGCATAACGGTAGTCGGTCAAAATTACACAAAAATCCTGCAAAAAGACATAATATCCAAATCTTTCCAAATTACAAAAGAATATCTATAACATCAATACAAGACTATCGATCTATAGAATCCAAATCAAATCAGGTCCCGATTATTTTCTATTCGATTAAAATCACGTAGAATCAATTCCGACCGGTAAAATCTTCGTAGAATACAGTCAAATCGTGTACAATAATCATATCTATAACATATCAGAAGTTGTGCGGTGGAAGTTGTGTCAAATCGAAATCATGTCGAAAAGTCGACTACGAAAACACAAAACAAATCCCAACTCGGTCAAAACACAACATCTTTGAAAACAGAAACAGGGTTCGGAGTCCTTACCACGAGATCTTCACTTTTCCCAACAGCAGCGTCGGACGAAAAGCGCTCCGCGGTCTCCGAAAACCAGCTTTTCTCTTTTTCCTTTTCTCTTTCTCTCTCCTCAGATATTTCTGATTTTAATTTTGATTTTTCTCTCTCCTCAAAACGAGCTCATTTCCTTATATCATACACTGATCGGCCTGGCCGATCGTCTCGATCGGCCTGGACGATCAGACCAATTCTGGTCGTCCTGGCCGATACTCCAGGGCGATGATCAGGACGATTTTTTTTAGGAACAGTGCAGATCGTCCTGGACGATCTCAATATCGTCCTGGACGATCCTGTCCAGAAATAGCTCCAGAAATCAGCTGTTTTCAATGCACTGATCGGCCTGGACGATCCAAACTTCGTCCTGGCCGATTCTGGGAGGAAAATCCAATTCAGAGAGGAACAGTAAGGGAACGAGATATTACACCATGTGCTGTACCGGCACTGTTGGTACCGAAGAAAGATGGTAATTGGCGGATGTGTGTCGATAGTAGAGCTGTCAATAAAATCACTATCAAATACCGCTTTCCTATGCCACGCATCGACGAGTTACTGGACCAGCTCACTGGTGCTACCATCTTTTCCAAGTTAGATCTGAGAAGCGGATATCATCAGATCCGTATCCGACCAGGCGACGAGTGGAAGACGGCATTCAAAACGCCACAGGGTCTCTACGAATGGAAAGTAATGCCATTCGGTTTGTGTAATGCACCGTCGACGTTCATGAGGATGATGAACGAGATCTTGAAGCCTCACTTGGGAAGATTTTGCATCGTCTACTTTGACGACATCCTGGTTTATAGTTCGGACCGTTTCCAACATTTGCAGCATTTAAAAGTTCTGCTTGAGATCCTCCGAGAACAGAAACTGTTTGTTAATCTACCAAAATGTGAGCTGGCAAAGGCTAGTGTTAAATTTCTAGGTTTCATCATTTCTGATGGTGGAATTCTTGTGGATCCACTAAAAATTTCGGCTATCAAAGATTGGCCACAACCTAAGTCTTTTTTTGATATACGAAGCTTTCATGGTTTGGCCAATTTCTACCGTCGATTTATTAGAAATTTCAGCGTCATTATGGCCCCAATCACTGATTGCCTCAAGCTGAAGTCTTTTCGTTGGGAGGCCGACCAACAACACAGTTTCGAGACCATCAAGGAAGCCCTCACGACAGCGCCCATTCTGGCTCTTCCAAGCTTCGATATACCCTTTATGGTAGACACTGACGCATCATCAATTGGCATAGGTGCGGTGCTCTCGCAACTGGGAAAGCCTATCGCCTTCTTTAGTGAAAAACTGTGTCCGGCACGAAGTAAATGGGCGGCATACGAGCAAGAGCTATACGCCATAATCCGTGCTCTCAAACAATGGGAGTCGTACCTTTTGCATCAAGACTTTATTTTATGTAGCGATAACAAAGCATTGCAGTATATAAATACTCAAAAAAATATTAGCCGTATGCATGCTAGATGGATAGTTTTCCTACAGCGCTTCTCATTCACATTGAAGCATAAGCCGGGTGTCGAGAACACCGTGGCCGATGCCCTTAGCAGAAGGGCTGTCTTACTCACAACACTGCAGGCGGAACTTGTGGGGCTGGAACACTTGAAAGAATTGTACGCAGAGGATGAAGAATTCGGAGCCATTTGGGATAAATGCCAGGCCACATTACAGTGTGATGACTATTCTATCCGCCACGGCTTCCTTTTCAAACAGGATTTATTGTGTATTCCTATCTCTTCATGGCGACAGCACTTAATTCGAGAGACACATTGCGGAGGCCTTGCGGCACACCTGGGACAAAACAACACTCTCCGACAACTACAATCTCGTTTCTTTTGGCCGCGCTTATGACGTGATACATTACAATTTGTAGCAAGTTGTCCCATTTGTCAGGCTTTCAAAGGCGGTTCGCAAAGCAGTGGCTTGTACATGCCATTGCCAGTTCCAAATTCAATATGGGAGGATGTGAGCATGGATTTCATTCTTGGACTACCGCGGACACGGCGAGGTAACGACTCGATACTAGTAGTCGTCGACAGGTTTTCTAAAATGAGTCATTTTCTCTCTTGTAAGAAAACCTCCAATGCTATGAATGTCGCTACTCTTTTTTTTAACGAAATTGTTCGTTTACATGGGGTGCCTAAAAGTATCACCTCTGACCGCGATGTCAAATTCATAAGCCATTTTTGGCGTGAACTGTGGAAGCGCCTTGGAACCGACCTAAGATTCAGCTCCGCCTACCATCCTCAGTCTGACGGTCAGACTGAAGTTGTAAACAGGACGTTGGGCAACATGCTTAGATGCCTGGTGCAGGAACAATCGAAGCACTGGGAAGAAGTTCTCTCACGGGCTGAATTCGCTTTCAATGCGATGACCAACCGCTCAACTGGAAAGGCACCATTTGCCATAGTCTACACTAAAGCTCCAAATACTGTTATTGACCTTTCCAATATTCCTAATTGTCATTCTGCTGCAGCCGCCTCTTTTACCAAAGATTACTCCACCATGCTAGCTGACATTCGACAACAGATTATCAAATCAAACAGTCGCTACAAGGAAGCTGCCGATGTGCATCGCCGAGAACGTCATTTCCAGGTCGGGGATCTAGTCATGGTCCGCCTCCGCCGCGAGCGTTTTCCACCAGGAACATACTCCAAGCTCGCTAGACACAAACTCGGCCCAGTACCAATTATTGCAAAAATTAATGATAATGCTTATAGTATTGGGTTACCCGCAGATTGCAATACATCATCCACCTTCAATGTGTCTGATATCTCTGCATACAAACCAGCTGATGACGCAGTTGTTTCTATCAGCTCGTCGGAGTCGAGCTCTTCTGAAGCCGGGGAGGACTGATGTACAGGATTGTGTGCTTATGTGAGCCGGCGGCACAGCATACTCCTGTAACAACCTCCTGCAGTATCCACTACTTTATTTTCCCTTTTTAGTATGGGCTCATTTACTTACAGCTTTTTATTAGTTACACTAATATAGCTATAGTACAATTGGAAGAAATACATATAGGAGAAGAGAAAGAGAAACTGTAGCTTTTATCTTAATCTTTACAGTAGTTATACAAGGAGAATACAGAGGTATTATTTTCCCTTTTTCCTGTTTGCTTGCTTGCTGTCTTTTGCTCATTGTATCCAGGTACCTCGATCCTGTAGAAGGACATCACTTAAGAGGCGAGGCTGTATTAGAGGGGATTCAAATTAGGGATGGGGGATTCCAAATCGTGCTCGCCCACCAACCACTCTAAGCCTAGGTGGGTAAAAAATGAAGATATTTGATATTAATGAATTTGTGCATGTCATTTTAATAATAATAGTAATAATAAAATAAAAACTAAAGAATAATAAGTGTTAATTCTTTCCTATATATATATCCCTTATCCATCCGCTGCTTCTAAGATGGCGTCCGCTACGCCCACTCTTAAAATATTCGGCATCCACGTCACCCATGGCGAGGCAGTGGGCCCACTTGACTCCTCCATCTCCCCGGCGGCGGCCGCCACCGACGCCGGCAACGGCAGAAAATACGAATGCCAGTACTGCTGTCGCGAGTTTGTCAACTCCCAGGCTCTCGGAGGCCACCAGAACGCCCATAAGAAGGAACGTCAACAGCTCAAACGCGCCGCCGCCGCCGCGGCAGCAGCGGCCGCAGCTGCTGCCGCCACCGCAGCCAACTGCAGTCCCCTTTCCCCGTCATTCTACCCCTCTCTTCCTTCCGCCGCCGCCGTCGGCAAGTTGGTCTACCTAATCCGACCAACCGCGCCACTCCACCTGTCGCACGGCTGCGCCATCCGTACCGCTCCATACACGTATCCATTCCTGTACGATTCCGCGGTGGGTAACGGCGGCGAGAAACCCGTTAGCGCTGCGACGGTTGGGCCTCTAGTCGTCGCCGGCGGCGATGATGGTTGCGGGGTTGACTTGCATCTAAGCCTCGGTACGGCCCGGCCTGAGTAGACCGGGCCGGGCCAGTTCCATGGATTTCGTAAGGTTTGGACTTTGGATACAATTTGTTCCATTCCATCTAATTTATGCTCTGTTGGATAAAAAAAAAATGTAAATTTCGTTTTTATTTCAGTTGAATTATGGGTGGTTGATTTCAATGTAATCATATTTTATTTTATTATTTTGTATTTTAATATTTATTTTTGAGATATTTATTCATTAGTTTGATTAATTATTAAAAATGTTGATTTTTCTAATCTAAAAGCAATGAAATGAACCCTAACATTCTTCGTTGATTTTTGAACAATTTTGATGTTTTAATGTCGTTGTTTGTTCCTTCTTCGTCTCTCTATCTCTTTTTCTCATTCTCTCTCGTGCTCTCTTTATATATAGAGATAGAATATCTCTCTCTATACATAGAGAGAAGTATGAAAGTAGAATAGTAAGAGAAATAGAGAGATTCTAATTGCTTTAGTATCAAATAAATAAAGTATACCATATAAGATTTTTTATGTAAAAATTAGAAGAAAAAAAAAAAGCAAAAATCATCTTTGTTGGAACATTTTCTATCAATAATAGGTATGATTTATAAAAGGTCATGATCCTTTCACAATCCTAGAAAAGTTGGTTGTTATAAGCATACCAATGATAATGGTGATATGAGAAAGCTATTGAGGTAAATGTAGGTGATCCCATCAATGCCCTTTCTAGAGGTAAAAGCAACATGTCCTCTAGGAATATATATTATCGTTATGCATATGCAGTTCGTCTCTATCTCTTGGTTGGGAGCTTTGGTCATGACCAACCAAGAGGCCTTTAGTTTGAGTCCGAGGTTGCTTTAATTGACCTAAACATCCAAAAAAAAATCTTCATGCATAGAAAATAGCTTTGAAGGATTTTATGCAGCTTTTAGGGCTGTCAAAAAAGCTCATCATTTATTTTATGTTCGTTCGTTAGTCTAACTGGTTGATATTAAAAGAATATTTTATGCTTATTTTCTTAATGAGTTGAACATAAACAAAGCTCATCATGTAATGTGAATGCAATAAATTGAGTAATATTTAAGACCTTTTTAAATAGAAAAATCTATATAATAAAAAATAAAATAACAAAATGCCTTAAATAAAGCTTGAAACTCATGAGAGCTAATTCTATAAGAAAATTATTTTTTTAAAGTAATCAAAATAATTCACCTATAATTATTGATTTCATAAACATTTCTATGCTTATAGGCTTCTAAATAGTCCACCCTAATTTAATATATTATAATACATCTCTAAAAATAAATAATTAATTAATAATACTATTTAAAATACAATTATATTTACTATTTGTGACATGCTAGCTAAAATAGGGCATTAAAGGAACCTCCTTTGGATAACATATAATAATATGTTGAGATCAAATAGCTATGAACCCAAAGAAGAGGGAGTCCTCTTAAAGGCCACCCTACTCTATCAATTCTTACTATAAAACCCTAATGGCTCCACCAAATTTCCATCACATTTAAGAAAAAAAAAAAAAAAGATAGTAAGAGAAAAATAAATATTTTTTATTAAAATTTTAGTAGAGGAAAAAATATTTTTAAAAGTGATGAAATTGATTTAAATTTTATTAAAATATTTAATTTTAGTAAATTTTTATCACTAAGATTGTATTGAATACCACCTAAGCCTTCCCAACATAAAATCATCAACATATATAGTCCTACCTACTTTATTGTCACATCACATCATTTAAATCAGATCAATAATTTCCAATTTCTTATATTTTTGCCATTTGAACCAACAAATTGGGACCATGAGAATGATTTGCAATGAAATTTTTTTCTATATCATTAATATAATTTTCTATTTTAAACATAATAATTTAAAATTAATAATTATGAAAATAAATTATTCCAAATTTTTCATAGGAAAAATATAAAAAATTTAGGTCAAAACTTGAAAAAAAAATTAATTAGAATATTCAGATCAAAATCTAATTAGGATGGTCCATACAATTATTAAATTTATTTTGAGTTGAGAGTAATATAAATTTTGATTAATTGCTGGTATATTAAATATAATTAAAAAAACTTAATCTAAAATTAATTTGAGTTTCATTCAATATTTTATTTATTTATTAAGAAATATATATTGTCTTGTATATATACATAATTTCATACAATTATCAATATACTTAATACATATATTGTTATAACTATAATATGTGAAATAAATTTTATTGAAAACAGATGTAAAAGATTAGTCACCACTTACAATGAATTGAATAAAATTTGTAACATGAAAGGCAGACAGATATGATCCAAAGGCTTTTATCTCTCTTCTCTATTCTTCCTCTTTCAATTTCTTCGTAGCCAAACAATCAAGTTAGGTAGTCGGTGGGGTGAGGCAATTATATATATACTGTTCGTGGCCTACCACTACAACGCTCACCATATCGAAGCCAAAGCACTTTACTTCAGAATTTTCATATTTTTCAAAAAATTGATTTCACATATTTGATATATACCAGATTGAACAAGCCATTATTCATATGTGTTTATCCCATTAAGTATAAGAGCTTATAAAAATTAATCGAATTCAAGCTATTATTGAATAAAAAACAATCCAATATGAATGAGATTCAGCCAACATCATAATTCCTTTTTGCAAAGATTACTATTTTCTTTCCAAAAAAGAAGAAATAAAAAGAAGTGAAGGAGATAGTTAGCTACAAGAAACTCAAATGCCTTGAATTTCCAAACAAACCAAAAGAAAGCATGCATGGCCACACTTTCCATTGAAATCTCTTCTTATGCAAGGCTAGTTTGAACAATATTACTACCTTCTTATGACCATATGGACATTATTAGCTTAATGATAAGCAATTAAAAGTTATATCATAGGCTTGAGGAGGTTTAATTTATATATATTTTCTTTATTTTATTATTAGAATTTCTAAATGATATTTTTAATCATTATTTGTTTATATTTTGTTTCTCTAAAAGAAGTTAAAGAAAAGTGAGAAAGTTCTTTTTTTTCTTCTTCATATTTTATTAATGAGATTCTTTCTTAAGCTCATTTCTAATTACTTAGTTAAAAAGATTTCATTAGTGATTGGTTAGCTAAATTAGAATTATGTTTCATAAGCTTTCTTTGAGAAGAAAGAGATAATTGTATGAAAAATTCTTAAGCAAACTACATATTATCTAAGATTCCACACAATGTGCTCAATTAAGCAACAAGCAAACAAACTTAATTAAACAATAAATGAGGCCATATCAATTAATTATCTTTTATAGCATTAATTGTGCATTGGAGGATTTTGGGGAGTATTTATAAAGCTAAGTTTTCTTAGGAATCATGGCCCATTGGTTAATAGAGATGGTTGTAGTTCAAGGTCAAAGATTCATGCTTCCCGTTTGGGAGTGCTTTCTAAAACAGCTTTCTAATATAAAAATTTCTAATTTTAAGAAATTTTTGTACAAAAAAATTGCTTCAGAAAGCATTAATAAAGCTATCCTAAAAGAAGCCTCAAACCCGTACTTGATGGTTTATCCAATGATTCAATATCAAAAATAAAGAAATAAATAGATAAAAGGAAAGTTGAGCGAGTAAATAGTATTTCTTCAACCCATCTCATGTGAATAATAAGTAAATAAACACTAAATCTTATAAAATAGTGGAATATCCCAAGGGTAATTAAGTATAAAGCATTAACAAAACAATAACTTGCATGAATTAATTAAGTAAATCATAATTAGCAATATTTCTTCATTACAAGTCCTAGAAAAATAATACAAACCCATAAACCATTTGGAAATCATAATTAGTTTTCATTTGGAACAACTTTCTTACCGCTTTATAAAACAGCTTTTTAGTATAAAAACTTCTAGTTAATTAAAAAAAATTGTACTACGAATTTGATTTAAAAAATAGTAAAAAAATTATCCCAAATAAAACCTTAGTCAGTCATTAATCATATAACTCAAAATTTGATTGAATATTATATCAGAAGCATAGGAAAAACTCAAAATAGTATGACATTTTTCTTAAAATTACATTTTTATATACATGACATTTTTTTTTGCAAGATTGCAAACACTTCTTTTACCTGAACAAGCAAAATAGTTTGAATTATATATGAAGATTATTATTCATAGTATATATCCAATAGTGATTTTATATAATTAATTGATTATTTTTAAGTATAAAATGTGCAAATTATGATCAATCATAGGGCCTTAGAATAAAATTCCCCTTAATTTTGTTTAATTTATTAAATCCCAAACCAATCAAATAACACTGAAAATTGAAATTTAATTGAATTGAAACAAATCTGCCTCAGATTTTGCATGATTCAAAGATTCCAGAATTAGGCCTGGGCCCTGGGCGGGGCGGGCTGGACTTGGGCTGGTCATTTCGAATCGGCCTGATAGCTTAAAAAAAGTCCAATTTCGGCCTTCTAGATTGATCGTCCTGCTACATTTTTGGGCCAAGCCCATATTTGGTCATGCAAGCCCGGTAAAAAACAAATACTGAAAGATGTGTGTATATATGGTGGCAAGTATGTAAATTTTATTTTAAATTATTTTAAGATATATCTAAATATTTTTATTTTACTATCAGATACAGAATTTCATCTAATAGCTAATATATCTTCATTATTTTTCATGTTCAGCACTTTTAAAACTTGGTTTGTTCTTATTCGACTCATCTTTGAAATTATTCGTGTACAAAGGGTTCGTGTTAAATCTCGTTCAAATGAGCCATTTTCAAAAAAATGTAAATAAATATACAACGAGCCGAAAAAATATAATCGTTGCTTATCTACTAATCAATTAAATCATATATATATATTGAAGATAATATACAAGTGTTTGGCTCATTTTAAGATTGAGCTAGCTCAAAATATTTGTTAGTGTTCAGCTTGCTTGCTTAATAAACGAATTGAATGCGAGCATCTTAACGAGCTTAAAAGAAGCTATTCGAGAATGATAAGTTGTTTTGACAATCCTAAGATCATCTCCAACCGAAAAACTCATTTTCCACTCCAAAATACAGTAGTACTTCAAAAATGCAATAATTCATCTCCAACCAAACTCTATTTCTTAATACAAAAGAAAATATTCCATGTATATTCTTTCCCACACGCATTAGGCTTTCTCCCCTCCACTTTCTTTATTTGCACAAAAAATGCATTAGTGATTAGTCACTACAAGAAAATTGTTCATTACCAGTGACGATTTTCGGCATTATACATCAATCTTCCGGCAGTTTCAAAACCTCTAGAATAATCCGCGTAGAAAATGGAAACCGGCAGTAAATTTCCGGTGGTAATTTTTCCAATAGTTTTTCGGTGATTATAACAGACGAAAATTAATATTCTCAAAATTACGAGTAAACTGTTGGAATAATCTAGCGCAAATACCGGTGGCTAATCGCCGGTCATTTACCAGTGGCCAAACCACCGGCTATTCCATTGGCCAATATTGATGTCGCGCTGTTCACGAACTAGAGAATGACGACTTTTATCATTCAATTGAAGAATTCCCGAATGCCAAACAAGGGTATAGAGTTAGGTTGGAAATGCCTTAATAGAGGCTGCTTTTTATTTAGCATGAGACCATGATGCAATTCATTTATTTTAATGAAGAAAATTAGGCATCAAAATGCTTTTTTTTTTTTTCAACAATTCAACCTTTATTTTAATTTGAATTCATAGTTTCTCAATATTACAATTACACAATATTAATCAATTTATGTGTATTAATTTCATTAAAAATGATTAATATATCCTGATACTATTTTTATTTAGGAAAAATTCTAAAAATAGAAAGAGAGACTTTTTTTTTAAATTATTAGTTTTTTAAATATAAAAATTAAATAAATATTTATCCTGACAATTAAAAAATATCAACATGATATATATATTTTTTTAATGAAAGCTTTGATTGAATATATTTCATTTTTGTTTTATAGTAATCAAATGGATGATTAAAGTTTTAAATGATTCTTAGTTAGGTTATAGTTTTTTTGTCATGACTTAGCATTTCATAATAAATATTTGTCTATTTGGGTTTACGAGGTCTAATAAGTTCAGCTAATTTGGATGTCTCGTGCAATTTGGTTCAATCGAACCCAATTAGATTCAACAAAGTAAACTGGCCGCAATTGGTCGAGCTAAGTTCCATCGGATGGGTTAATTGAGGGTAATAAGTCCAATTGGGTTAAAAGATTCCTAGTGGGTTTAGGGTTGACTAAATTAGAATCAAGGGATTTCAATTAACCAAAGCAAAGAATCATTGAGTCTATTTTAACTATGGCGAGTTTACTCAAGTAAATTTAAATATGATCAAATTGATCAATTTGGTCTAAAAGTTTCATTTAGATTAAATTGTGTAAAATGAGTCAATTTTGAAGGTCACTAAAGCTCAAGTAGCCTATAGTTAATCAATTGAAGGGGTTTATAAAAGTTAGCTCGGTTCAATTTGATTGAATTGGTCAAATTGGTTGAATGACATTAACGATCAAATTGGGTCAATTTGAGCTAAGGAAAATCGATTGTTGGACATGAGGAAGTTGATCAAGTACTCTGTCATAACCAATAGGTGTAATGTCTTTCACAAAATTAATAATAGATAATAATAATATCAACTTTCCAATAGTTCTAATTTTAAAATTAATTAAATTTTGTAAGAAAAAGATATACATAGGAATTATATATGACATTTTAAAAAAAAACTTAATATTAGTAGGCTAATCATAAATAGGGACGTTAATAAATGTCCTGATCGAACATTCTGACCCTCAAAATTCATAATTTACATTGACCTATTAATAAACGAGATTTGTTCGAGTCTGAAATTTTGACTCATTTAATTGGTAGGTCAGATCCAAGTTACTCACTAATCCGATTTTGACTTGATAGCAACTTGTTTATTTTTTTCTAAATTATTTTTACTTATTGGTATACTTTGCTTAGTTTTATCAAATAACATAATTTTTATAGTCAACAAGTTACAATTAAAAAAAATAAAAATGGGTTATCTAGTCATGTTTGAATAATTTTGGTTACCAATGGATTGTATTTGGTCCACCTTTCAAATCGTGTTGGATTTGGGTCAACTATATTCAAATTGGGTTAATTACGAGCCAGATTCGAACCCAACCTATTAATCAAATCCATGTTAACACCTCTACGAATTATAATATGTGATACCCAAAAAAAAGAAGAAGCATATTAATTAAGAAAAAGATAAATATATTACTCAATATTTATATATTTAAATACTTAATACATTAACTTTTTAAATTTATTTATATAACACTTAAATATTTTAATAATATAAAAAATATAGTTTATTAAAATCATAAAATATTAATGATATTTTTAACATCATTTAAAAATTAAAATACATAAATCCCCTTTATAAAATAAGTTACTAAAAAAACAGAGGTACTTAATTTAGATTAGTTAGTGGCACTTAATAATGCGAGCCGCTCCACCAATCAAATGGCTCTGAAAGAGCAGCCAATTGAAAACAATTCCGGCGACGATCGCGACATCTTACCTCTCTCTCCCTCTCACCTTCAAATCCTCTTAGCTTCAAAACTTAATAGCTAAACAATTAATTAATTACTTTTTTTTTTTTAGATTTGCATATTTATAATAGGCTACTTTTAAATTATATAAAAGTGCTATTAATATTAAGGGAATTTACAAACATACCACTTTATATCATTTTATTTACATATCAAACATCCAAAATTTTATATTTATCAACCATAGATCAAATATAGGTGCAATGAATGAAATATTAAAGTTTATAGGATGATATGAGTGAACGGAATTAAATATACGAGTGACATTTGATATTAAAATTAGGTGTTAGATATGTAAATAACATGATATAAAATGGTATGTATGTAAATCTTCCTAGTATTAACTACAATAGAATAAAATTATTCTTTTATATGTATATATCCGATGTCGGGTGTAATAACTCAAATGTTTGAAATAAACTTATTTGAAAAAGATAAATATTCTGAAGTAGAGTTTTTTTATGCTGATTTGGTGAGCACTGTAAATATTGTTCATGGCCTAACTCTGCAGTGCTCATCAAATCAGTGTCAAAGCGCTATACTTCAAAGTTTTCATATTTTTTCAAATAAACTTACTTGGGGGTGTCAATTTCGAGTAACGGGTAGGGTCCGAGTCAAACCCAAAATTGACCCACCACTATTCGGGTCAACCCAACACGACCCGAATGACCCAGGCGGACAAAAAATTGTTAGTTTTCAGGTCAATTTCGGGTTACTGGGTCAACCCGAACCCGACTTGATTTTTGAAATGAGTCGATTTGATGAACCCGAACCCGACCCATTTCGGGTCCGGGTTGACTCTAACATGGAATTTTCGGGTCGAGTTTGATTCGGGTTTTCGGGTCATGTCAAATATTGACACCCCTAAACTTACTTCAAATATTTGATTTATTACATCGAGTCTCTAAATGAGAAAATTAGAGGATTGCATTAGATATTTTGATGATCGATAGCCACTTTAAAATTTATCGAACAATCATGACATGTATCTTTTAATACATCGTGTTAATTCTATTACATTTCTTGGACTTAGTAGGATAGAATAAAAAGAAAAAATATCTTGATGTTGCAATTCTTGTTGTTAATGTAAATATTAAAATGTTATAGAAATTAATGTAAATATATATAAAAATTCCAAATGAGAAACAATATAAAATTCCAAATATAAACGATACAAAGTGAGCTAAAGTTACCTTCCTTATAGAGAATCATTCTTCTTCAAGATTTAATCCTAATTGCTATATGCCTATATATGATCAACGAGAAAGAGGGGTAAGATACCGTCACCGAATGGTAAGAATAACTTCGCCGGTAAAAGCACTATTCCGGCACCCTGTATAGCTCCGGCGTGATCTCAGACAGCCATAAGCCCGGAAAGATCGCCTGAAAAGGAGAGTAGAAGCCTTAAGAAGTTGAGAGGAGGTGAAAGAAGAGGAGATCTCAGTTTTGGCCTTACGTCGAGTTGCCGTTGAACGATCCTGGCCCGTTTCTTCGGACGGCGGCGCGGACGAGATCCTGTCAGTGCGAAGACGTCTTCATCGATCTCTTCCTGTGTGAGGGAGACAGAAAACTTCTGCGGCTCTTTTTCCGAATCCTTGTACCTCAGACGGATCATCCTGTCCGTCGATGGAGCCTGCGCCTGCGCCGCTTCATTCCGCGAAGCCCTTTTGCTTCTGAGATTCCAGGGTATTGCGTCAGCAGCCGGAGCGGCGGTGGACCGCACAGCCTCCGGAGATCCGGAGGCCGACGGATCGATGCGAGGTACTTCGACTTTCATCCTGCCGGCGACTTCCCGGAGATGTCCGAGTAGCTTCTCACGGAGTTCCTCGAGACCAGATTCTTCGTTTCCGATAGCGATTTCAGGGGCGTCGGCGGGAGGGAGACGCCGCCGATCATCCCGCGGCAGAATCGATCTGTGTTTTCCAGTTACAATATGTTCGTTTCCATCAACTGCATCACATCGGAGGAGGCGATGGTTTCCCCAAGACTTCAGTACCGGCGATGGAAAATCGCGGTGGAGATGCGACTGTGACTTCCCCCGTTGAGTCGCCGTGGCTGCCATGACGCCGACGGAGATTCCACCATGCGCAGGCTGAACGACGCTTAATGGATTCGCTGAACACGAAGGCGTCGCCGGCGGCAGATCGGTGGCGGCCGCAACCGCTTGGGGCTTCGATTAGCCGACGCGAGAGAAATTAGACTGCGAGAGAAATTTCGGGTACATAATACAATTTTACGAATAAATAATGACTTTATATATTTCTTGGGGGTAGGCCAGGGGTATTTTGGGAATATCATTAAAATGGAATGCGCGCATAGGGCTTTCAAATGAAATAAAATATTTATATATATTAATGGAATTTATAGTAGGATGCGCTTAAATATCTTTAATTTTCTTTAAGATTAGTGCGTTGTCATATATAAAAGCACTCGTAGCATCATAAATTCAAGTCCATCTTCATGTAAATTATCTCAAAATATATTTTACATATATATATATATATATATATATATAAATTAAAAAATATAATTTAATTTAATTATTTATCTAATAAGTAATAATTATATGTATTATTATTTATGCGTGCATATATAATGCTAGTTTTTATCCGCAGACGACGTCGTGGGGGAGCAATTATTAGGTCCTTTCACTGGATGTAGAGGAAGGTTCGGTTTTAGGCAAAAATAGGTCAAAAAGTGAAAATACCAAGTTTTTTGAAAACTCGGTATTTTTTTCAAAAAAACTCGGTATTTGCACTTTTTTAGGCAAAACCGAACCTTCCTTTAGGTCCTTGCACCGGACCAAATAAAAGTTCGTCGTGGGGTGGGCGGTTGGGGGTTTTTTGTTATTTTTATTTGTTACACGTAATTATCTGACCGACAAAAGAAACCCACATACAACCTGTCGGTGTGGTTTTGGGTGAAACTTGAGATAATTTTAATATTTATCACAAGGGCCATGTAACTCTGTTTCTCCGGTTTCGTTACAATTGAACTAGCACGTGCTGAGCACATGATCGGAGGGGTTTTTTAGTCTTTTTCATGCGTGGCAAATGGTCATGCTTTAGCCTGAGTCAGCTCGCAAATAAGAGAAATTATTTTGTGCGGAAACCGAACACAGCTCTACATCCAGAGACCAACGAACATCAGCAATAGCGAGCACTTTACCGACGTGGCTCATTCTGATTGGTCTCTGGGCGACATTCGGCATCCGCACAGAATAATAGCTCGAGTTCAACCTAGCTCTGCTAGTAATCTTGCTGAGTCCCTCATTTAAATTAAAATATATTTCAAAACTAATACTAAATACGTTTAATTAGTTCTGGAGTCAAGCTCAAGCTTTCTAAATGAGCTTAGGAATTTTTAAACGAGTCAAATTCGAGCTTAATAAATAAGGTTTAGCTTGGTCAGAATTAAACGAGTTAAGCTCGATCATGCAGATACTCAGACTTAGGCTTCGTTTGGGACGGTTTTTTTACTGCTTTCTAAAATGGAGTTTTAGTACAAAATATTTTATTTTTGTACTAAAACTCCGTTTTAGAAAACAATAAAAAAGCCGTCCCAAACGAAGCCTTACTCTTAATCTCAGCTGCTGGATCTTTCAAGTTGAGAAAGAGAAATTTTCGTATTAATAATATTATTAATATTATTTTCCCTAAGAAAATGTATTATGAATAAATGATATAAATTTTTAATAAATTAATATTTAATTTCGTTAGTATTTGTTGGCTAATATGATAAACTAAGCAGTAGTTTATTGGCGTCTATATCTTCCTATTTCGGCTGTTTTTTTGTTGCATATTTAAAATAAAATATTTCATGCAAATATAAAATTATTTAAATGATAATAATGTTATCACAACAATGTAAATGCATATATATAGACATTGTATGTGATTAGGGGTGTCAATAACACGACAAGAAAATTCGACCCGAACTTGACTCGGAAATTTCGGGTTTGACCCGACCCGATTTTAAAATGGGTCGGATTCAGGTTGACTTGACGGGTTATCGGGTAAACCTAGAAACCTGTTTAAAATGCTTTGCCCGCATCTGCCCAGGTTGCCCGCGCTCTTGCCTCGGCTTCCCGCGCCCTGCCTGCCCAACTGCCCGCGCGAAAAAGCCAGCAGAGCGCCCGCCGAGGCCGTCTGTGCTCACACACGCCTGCCCGAGCACTCGCCGAGATTGCCCGCGGGCGCTCTCGACTGCTCAGCTGCCTACTCAGGCTCGCACCTGCATCCCACAAGCGCACCGCGTCCAGCGCGCACCTTGTCCAGCCCGCGTGCATGCACGTCTGCTTCCCGTGTCGTTAAAAAAAAAAGTTAACGTGTGTGCTATAAAAACCTAAATCTTGAACAATATGAAATATCACATTGCATTTGCAAATGTTGAATAAATCTTATTCCAACCTTATTAAAAAATTTTAGTAAAATTTGGACAACATTTGAGGAAAGTTAGATCAAGTTTACAACCCTATTTAAAAAAGGTTCGAGTAAAGATTGTTCATAAGTCGAAGAAGGTGTGATCGTTTTGAATATGATTTGAATGATATCTTATCATCGATTTGAATCCAAACTTTTTATCCCATTTATTAAGCGGGTCAGATTTGGGTTGACATGATTCAAACTAGGTCAATTTCAGATCGAATCAGAATCCAACCCATTAACCTATTTTGACAACCCAATTTGAAAGTAAATATTTAATCAATATAAGTGGCACTAAATTAGTAAACTAACCCATTCCACTAGTTGAATCCGGATTTTTTTCCACTATAAACAGAATTCTGTTAGAAAAAACCGCTCTACCATCAGACCAAATCCAACTACTGATTTGTTAAAAAATTTTTTTTTCTCGAAACCTCCATAAATAGTTTCAGAGCATCCTCGTTCTGCATATCCGTTCATCTGGCCTCGTCTCTTCTCACTGTCGCCGGTGCCGCCCTCCGACGAGCTCAACGGCTGTTTTCGACGCTTCTGCGGTGACCGTATGCGTATACTGACGATTCTTGAACGCTACATTTACACAGTTTTGCAAGTCCAGAAATTGCGCTTTTGGCTTCCGATAATCCCTTCCTAATTACATTATTATAATTGATATACTTTAATTTCCCAATTAATTATTTTATATGAGCATGTAGATGGTACGAATTCAGATTTAGAAAGTGAAGGCATTATTATTATTATCCATCTCAGCACTGAATCAATAGGTGTATATTTTTCCTAAAATGATACCAAGTTCTATCTAAATATACATTCCAATATTGCTATTATATTAGGAGTGTAATCAATCATATCCATTAGACTGCAAAAAAAAAAGTGATTTGCATATGGTTGTTCTAAATTATGCAGTTATTTTCATTGATCTGTGCTTCAGTTGTTAACTTTTTGAATATCTGAGAATACAATTGTGCTGAACTTATAAGAGGAAACTTTTGATTTCCAGATCGTCAAAGAGGAAGCTTCTGAAGTCATGGCAGATTTGGATAGTTTGCTGCTTGAGGCTGCCGGTCGAACCAGCTCACCAACAAGGAAGAACCAAACCAATGCCCATTCAAGATGGCGAGGAGAAGCTTCTGGTAGTGGATCCAATGAACATATTTAGAATATACACAATAGCTTTCGAAAAAATTATTTTTTCGACAAGAAAATATATATTTATGTATATGCTTTGTAATTTAGATAATGAAATGGTAGATAATAGGGCTTGGTTGGTTTGAAGAATTTAGAATAAAGAAGATTTTTAAATATATAAAGTAAAGTGAATATATGCATTTTAGAAATGGATAAGTTGTTTGGTTGTATGCACATCAAATACAATAATTTTTTTTTATTACGATGCATTTCTAATGTATGCATTGTAGAAATATGGCAGGTGACAACGACGACAAGGGACGAGTGGTGTTGATGGTAGGTGGTGGCAAACTATGGCGGGTAGTGGCGACGACGGAGATTGATGGTGTAGGTGGAGAAGTTAATGAAGTGTATTTGGAAATCGCTCGGATTTCATGATTAAGAAACATGACAACATTTTTTCGATCAATCGGACACCAAATTTTTCAAAAGTTGCCCAAATAGCACCATTAAGATGAGTTATTTAGTGGTGATGTTAACTTGATATCAAAATTACAATATTGAAAAACTCAAACCATTTTTTAAACTCATATATTAAATTATAAAATTATTAAATAAAGTTATTATATATTCAAAATGTTTTTTATATTATAAAATAATAGCATTTAAATATAGTAAGAGTAGCCATCATTCAATTACATCAATAATATTAAGAGAGAAATAGCTCACTCAAATTAGATAACATAATCAAGAGAGAAGTAGCGCTCTCTCTCTCTCTCTCATCAAAAATTAGATAACTTCAATTATTTTCTCATTAATTTATTATTATTATATTTTATATATTAAAATTTTGAAAAAAATTAATTATTATTATTATTTAAATTGATTTGAACTAAAAAAAAGAAGGCATAAGCCAAAAGTTTTGCTCCATCCAATCTTCAAACATATTTCGTGTATAAAAATAAATATTATCTTATTATAAAACATTTTAATATACATATAAATTTATTATATTTATCACAAAATCATTAAAAAAAACTATAAATTAACACCTGAACTGAACATAAAGTAACATTGTAAGGAAATTTTAAAAATTTCAAAGCTATTTTCACTATTTAGACTAAAATTTACCCTAAAAAATATAATAATAATGAAATAAAATTTAACTAAATCATGCCTTCAACTAGCAGTCTAAAGTACCCGAAATGAAACCTCTACGTCTCTTGTAGTCATCAATGCTGAGTGTGAATCCTTTACTTTTTCCATACTTGTCAGGCACTGCATCATGCCCAATGGTTGCTTCTATCTTTCGCTTCCTCTCCATGAAGCCTCGTTGAACACCCTCAGCTCCTCGATATTTGTTCAGAGCAGCCAACGAAATCGGCAAGTCAAAGTTATGCAATGCCATTAATTCTTCACCATGATCAACTGGAGGTCTAGTGTCAATCAGTTTCCCTTCATCTTTAGCCTCCTCCATGGCTGCCACAAGGGCTGCCTTGCCAGCTTCTTCAGGCTTGTTAGTATCATGATCAACATTTGTGGTTTCTTTATTACTATAAACCACACACTGAAGAAGAGGCTTAGTCCATTTTCTGGCAGAAGGATCATAACCTTCTTCACCAAACTTTAAGTTTGTATCAACTGGCTTCATTTCTGATGCTTTTTTATAATTCTCTGCTCTATTTTTACGATTCATTTCCAATAATCTGAAAGACCTTGCATCAGCTGGCTTAATCTGTCTAGACAAATCCTCCAACTCCTTCAGCTTCGCACGCAACCTATCTGCCTCACTTTCTTTCCCATCACTCTCTGCAGTTTCAATGGAAGCCTTCAAACGAATCTTTTCGACTGCAACATTGATTGGCCTTGAAGAAGATGATTTATTTACCTCTATCATCTTCTTCACAATTTTCGGTGAATATACAAAAGTGCCAGTCTTTTTAATTTCTTCTTTCTTCGCATCAATTTCTTGTAGGCAAGGAATCTGTCGTCCATTTCGTTCCATTTCTCTCAGCCATTCCTTGAATTCTTCCTCTGTTGGTGGAGAGTTAGAAACCATAATCATTTGCCATCTCGCTGCTGATGCTTCTTTGCCCCATATACAGTTCAGCCACTTGCAAGTGGTTCGACCTTCGAATTCATACTGTCGATTTTGGTTAGTTGCATCAACATTATTGACAACACAAAACCTGTATTTTGGACCGTTGCGAGTCATCCCAATACCAACTCTAACAAAACATCCAGCAACTATTTTCTCAAAGAAAGGTTCCATATGCCATTTAGCCAGCTTTGATCTACGAATGGTTATTTCTTTCACATCTTCATACCTGATTGGTCTCGACTTAGATGCCATTAAATCATCTAAATTATCATCAATGACGTTATCTTCAGATAATTTGGCTTCTTTTCCATCATCACTACTGTCACTTAAATCAAATTTAGGAACAGTGATTGCAAGTGAGTACTTGCGGTAATAATTTGGTTCTTGCTGCCTCATCCTCTTAGCTCGTAGCTCATTTAATGCATCGATCTTTGCAGCTGGTTTCTCTGTTCTGACAGAAGATTGGTCATGAGAAGGTAACTCTTTTTCAAAATTATCCAGCTTAGTTGATGAGTCTCTTCCTCTCTTCTTCAAGCGATAATCATCCATTTTTTCACTCCTGGTTGCAAGAATCAACTCTCGATTTAGCTCTGAGAGCTTACTCATCTCTTCCTTATCTGCTTCATCTTTGTACAAATCACTTCCAATAGATAGTGCACTATCAGATTCATGACCATTAAACCTTCTATCTTTGTCATTCTCCCAGTTTCTCATATTGCCTTTCTCTGGAGGGTCTCCAACACTCTTCTTCAGAGAGAATCTTGATCCAGAGTGTTTCCACTTATTGAAGTTTGAGTTATCAGAACCATCTTCATTGGATCCACTACCAGAAGCTTCTCCTCGCCATCTTGAATGGGCATTGGTTTGGTTCTTCCTTGTTGGTGAGCTGGTTCGACCGGCAGCCTCAAGCAGCAAACTATCCAAATCTGCCATGACTTCAGAAGCTTCCTCTTTGACGATCTGGAATTCAAAAGTTTCCTCTTAAAAGTTCAGCACAATTGTATTCTCAGATATTCAAAAAGTTAACAACTGAAGCACAGATCTAAGTACATCGCCATTTTATGTAAAAACTATAAAACTTTTTGAAGATGAATTGCAGAAAGAGTACAATTAAATGAAAATAAGTGCATAATTTAGAACAACCATATGCAAATCATTTTTTTTTTTTGCAGTCTAATGGATATAATTGATTACACTCCTAATATAATAGCAATAATGGAATGTATATTTAGATAGAATTTGGTATTATTTTAGGAAAAATATACACCTATTGATTCAGTGCTGAGATGGATAATAATAATAATGCCTTCACTTTCTAAATCTGAATTCGTAGCATCTACATGCTCATATAAAATAATTAATTGGGAAATTAAAGTATATCAATTATAAAAATGTAATTATGAGAGGATTTGTGGACATTAAAGAGAAGTTTAACCTACCCAAAATTTTAACGCTTCATCTCTACCTAACCATGTCATAACTGACCATACAAGCTTCTATATGACAAATAAAATGTCAATTATATTTAAAATTATGGGCTCATTATTGGGTTATTGACTTGGCTCATTAATTAGCATTTTTCTTTGATATCTTCCTTAGGCTTTGGTTTTATCTCTTATAACTGAGCTTTTAACTTGATTATCTTCATCTATATGATGTGCTACATCTTTTACCCTTCATACTTGTTAGTTCCCTCCCTTTATTCTCTCACTCTAGCTTCTTAAACTTGTTAATAGGGTAAGGTGTCGCTCATAGGAAATTCAAGATCCAACAATTATGCTCTCATTTTTTTTTTTTTTGATGCAATCATAAGTATTCTCTATTCAAACAAATATGTTCAAACATTTTTTTGCATATTGATTGTAAACATATTTATTTTTTATTTAGTATTCTATGCTAAAAATAAAATTTTATAACCACAAATATATTCAAAATTGATTTTCTTAAAAATGATTTTTTGATCATAGTTAAATTAATTAAATACATTATTTGAACTTTTAAATATTGCTCAATTGATAATTCTAACAACTCTTGCTCTCAATTAATTGGGAATACTTTAGATTCAGAATGAAAAATTTTATTTTTATGAAAATTTTTTATTTTTGTGTGAAATTTCTTAATTATTCATATTGGGTTGTTTAAATCAAAACAATTGAGGTGGTCTGTGATGGTGACGATCGGCAACAGTGGTCATTTGTGCGTGGCAGATGATGGCGGTGACCGGTGATTGGTAGTGGCGGCGATGACGGGCGGACATAATGTGATTGGCTTGCCGTGAAAAGGAATTTGGTCAAAACTGAGTGAGTCTACGATACATCAAAATGAATCATAAAATGAAAAATGTGTTCACTGGAATTATACAATATATTCCTTTTTTTTTCATCAAATCAAACAATCAATTTTCTCTTTACGTTACATTTCTTTTTACTCTTTCTTCTTTTCAGCAAATCAAATGGCCCCTAAAAAATATATGGAATTTAGAGTTAGCGCTTGAATATTTCTTTGAATTATGAGCCATTTAGATCCTAAACCAAGAAATCAAACAACATTGTCAACAAATTTTCATTGAATAATTCTAACTAAATCAAATTGCCATAATCTAACCGAATCAAATTCGATTAACAGATCAGAGATATTTGAAGAAGACGAATGCGGCAAAGGAGGTAACTCAACCATACCGGCGATCAGTGGCGACAGAGGCGAGAAGACGTCGTAAGGGATTATCGGAAGCCAAAAGCGCAATTTCAGGACTTGCAGAACTGTCTAAATGTAGCCTTCAAGAATCGTTAGTATACGCATACGGTCACCGAAGAAGCGTCGAAAACAACCGTTGAGCTCGTCGGAGGGCGGCACCGGCGACAATGAGAAGAAACAAATCCTGATGAATGGATTTGAGGATGATCTGTAACTATTTATAGATCAGTAGTTGGAACCGGTCTGATGGGAGATTGGTTTTGTGTAACAAAATTCTATTTATAGTGGAAAAAAATCCGGATTCAACTAGTGGAATGGGTTAATTTACTAATTTAGTGGTACTTATATTGATTAAATATTTTCTAATTAAAAATTTTATTTTGAAATAGGATTGTCAAATAGGTTAACGGTTGGATTCTGATCCGATTGAATCCAATCGACCTAAACATGACCCGCTTAATAAATGGGTCAAAAATTTGGATTCGAATCAATGATAAAATCTCATTGAAATCATATTCAAATCTTCTTCGATGTTCGATCGGACCTTCTTCAGATTATGAGCAATCCTTACTTGAACCTTAGTCAAATAAGGTTCTAAATTTGATCTAACTTTTTTCGAATTTTGTTCAAATCTTGCTAAATTTTTTTAATAAGGTTGGAATAAGATTTATTCAACATTTGAAAAATTCGATGTGATATGTCATATTGTTCTAGGTTTTGGTTTTGATAGCGCACACGGTAACTTGAATAATTAGACAGAGTTGGAGATGTAAACTAAGGCTTTGTTTGCGACGGTTTTTTTCCTGCTTCTTAAAGTAGCCTTTTAGTACTAAATTTACATTTTTGTACAAAAAAATAGCTTTGAAAGTTAGGCATTTTGATTCAAGATATATATTTTTTGAGACATAGTTTTTAAGAAAATAAATAAAGGACGTATTTGATAAATTTTAAATATTATAAAAGATATATAGGAAGATATAAACATTGAATTTATTAAAAGAAAATAATATAACAATTTTCACTTATAAGAATATAATTCATTATCATTTCAATATTTTTATGTTTTTCATGAAATATTTTATTTTAAATAAGCAAAAAAAGACGAAATAGGAAGATATAGAGACGCCAATAAACTACTGCAATAGTTTATCATATTAGCCAACAAGTAAGTACTACCTAAATTAAATATTAATTTAAAATTATAATTTATTAAGAAATTTATATTATTTATTCCTAATACATTTCTATTATAGGAAGATAATATTTGTTGCGGACTGGAAAATTTGCGGCGGTAGAGAGATATATACTTTATCGTCCAAGCTTTTTACGAATATCCATCATACATACAAATGAGAGAAAGGGGTGTGAGAGTCATAGGAGACAACATAATTTTTATGTGGAAAACTCTAAAAGAGGGGAAAAAATGAAGCCCTTCCATTGGGGGGGGGGGGGGGGGGGGGGGGGATTAGCATGATGTAGTAAATATACATCATATAGAGCACATTACATGGTAGTGGTTGAAAGAATCCAATGATAAGGAAGACATTCTCAAGAGAAATTTGGCATGTTTATTTGGTTGGCAAGATGAAGGTGGTTGTAAGGACCTTAGTCGACGAACGATGGAGATAGGATGAACTGTAGTCGGCGAGCAACGGTAGTTGGAAGGACCGTAGCCGGTGATCTATGAGTGTCTGAGGGACCATAGTCTGTCAAAGATGTTAGTCGAAGGGACTGTAGTTGACAGGCAACGTGAGTTGGAGGAACTACAGTCGATAGTGGTCCGAGTTAGGGACTATAATTGGCAAGTGGCAGATGTCACAAGGATCATAGTAGATGTGAGACAATGGTAAGAGGAACCCAAATTCTCAATTGACAGGAGATCGAAGGGTATGTAGTCTGCGGGTGATGATGGTCGAAATGATCATAATCGGCGGGCAACGTTGATCGGAGGGTGCATAGCCGGCGGGCAACTTTGGTCGGAGGGGGCGTAGTCGGCGGCCGACGGAGATTAGAGGAACCGTAGTCGGCAAGCTCTTCGAGGGTTAGAAGGGCCATAGTAGGGTGGCGACGATGGTCGAACAAACAGTCGGTGGGTGAAGGTTGTTGTAAGGATCGTAATCGACGAGTGACGTTGGTCGGAGGGACTGTAGTTGGCGGGAGACGGTGGTCAAAAGGACCATAATCGCAAGCAATGATGATCCAGTGATTTTGATGAAGAACAAGCAGGGCCTACCAAGCCGAAGGTGCTAGGTCGCGAAGGAGCTTTCGGTTGCCAACGTCGATGCCGGCACATGATTATGCGAGATCGGGGGTGGGAAGAGGTGGAGGGGGAAGAGGCTTCCCATGGCCATTTCAAGAGAGAGAGAGAGAGAGATAGAGGGATTTGATTTCTTCTGATTTTCCCTCGGCCAAATTTTATAAAGAAGCAGGTTAATGATCAAAATTAGTAGGAGCATATATTAAAAAAAAAATTAATTAGGAGCAGATACGCCAAAATAAATGACACAGTGAGAATAAGCCATTTAATTTGGCGTCAAAAGAGAGAGAGAAAGTGGTAGAGAGAATGGGAGAGAGAAAGGAAGAAAGATATGACACCGGAGAGAGAGGAGAGAGGACATGGCAGCAAAGAAAATAGAAAAAAAGGAGGAGAGAGAGAGAGAGAGTAGAGAGAAAATTTAAATATTAATTTATAACAACTTATAATAATTAATTATTTAAATATAATAATTTAAATATAATTATTTAATTTATATTAATTTACTTTTAAAACGGAAACTGAACATTTATAAGATATTATAAGTTAATAAATATTAAATATAAGTTTTATTTATTTTTAGTTTTAATAAATTTTTAGTTATATATAAATTATTTATAAATAATTAATTAAATAAATTTGTTTGTTAATTATTATATCTATGTAGTTATATACTTATATATAAATTTTTAGTTATAGATAAATTATTTATAATTAATTAATTAATTAAATTTGTTAGTTCATTATTAATGTAGTTATGTATAAATTTTTTAGTTATATTAAATAGTTTTTTATAAATTATTATATTTAATTAAAACTTTAAGTTTTATATATTTTTAGTTAAAATTATTAAATAAATGTATAATAATAATAAATAATAAATATTATATTTTTAAACTATTTAATTTAGCCTTTAAATAATAAATAAAAATTAAATTAGAATTTAAAATAGAAATTAAAAACTTATAAGTTATTATAAATTAATATTTAAATTCTTTATCTCCTCTCTCTCTCCCCTTCTCATTTTCTTTGCTGTCATGCCCTCTTCCTCCTCTCTCTCCCCGCTGTATCTCTCTTCCTTTCTCTCACCTCTCTCTCTCTCCCACCTTCTCTCTTTTGCTAAGAAGAATACGCCAAATTAAATGGTTTATTCTCCATGCGCTATTTATTTAGGCGTATTCTTAAATACGCCATTTAATATAATGTATTTGCTCCTAATTAAATTTTTTTGCTCTATGATCCTTCTACTAATTTTCATCATTACCTTGCTTCTTTATAACATTTGGCCTTTTCCCTCTCTGCATTGGGATTTGACGTTGGAAGAAGGAGATAATGGAGGGGAAAACGAAGGGAGTGGTGTGTTGGACGATAGCTCGTGCAATAACTCTACTATGCAATAAACCGCAATGTCCATAACAACACTGGGAGACTCTATCAGACTTAGCTGGGTTGGTTGACGATCATGATTGGTAACCCTCCAACTCATGCTCGATTCACCTCTCATGCGACTGAGAATATTTTTTTTATGATGCATTTGTATACGCATTGTAGAAATATGGCAGGTGACAACGACGACAAGCGACTGGTGGAGGCAGCCGATGTGGATGTTAGGTGGTGGCAAATTATGACGAGCAGTGGCGATGAGATGGAGGGTGGTAGCGTAAGTGGGGAAGTTAATACTGTGCATTCAAAAATCGCTTGAATTTCATGATTATGGAACATGACAAAAACGAACTAAATTATGAATTTCAAATATATCAACAAATTATTTTGGATTTATTTTTCATCCAATCACACAAATTTTCAAAAGTCGTGCAAATGGCGCCATTAAGATGATTTACTTAGTGGTGATGCCCTACAAACAAATTTTGAATATCAAGTCTTGAATATTAACTTGATATCAAAATTAAAGGTAATTCAAGTCTTGAATATTAAATTATATAATTATTAAATAAAATTATTATCTATTTAAATATATAATATATTATAAAATAATACTATTAAAATATTGTAAGAGTAGCCATCATTCAATTACATTATTAATATTAAGAGAGAAATAAGTCACTCAAATTAGATAACAAAATTAAGAGAGAAGTCTGTCTCTCTCTCTCTCTTATTATTATATTATATTTTATATATATTAAAATTTGAAATTAAAATTATTCTATTATATTTAATAACGACCAACTCTTGCTGTAAAAAATAACTTTTTATTAATTAAATTTTAAAATAGTCATCTAACTACTAATTTATGATCATTTTAGTCCCAAAGTATATTGTTACTCAAATTTAATTTGGGACACAAAATATGAATTAATTTTGTAAAGTCGAGAACTAAATTAGTCATAACCGATAATCTTAGGACTAACTTAAATTATTTTAATTTTTACATAAATTCTCAAAAAAAAATAATAATAAAATAATCAATAAAATTCTGATTATATTTAAAAAATAAAATAAAATAGTAAAAAAAATTATTGCAAAACATAACCTTAATGATTTTTTTGGAATGGGCATATACACTGGCCGCCATCCCTTAGGAGGTGCATGGCGGTGTAAATAATCCCTCGTCGAGCCTACCATCAACCAGCCCCACAGGTGCAAGACCTACTATTATTTTCTCCCTATTTAAGAGGTTCCACCCCATGAGAGGGTAATACAACATGATTTAGGGGTTTCCAATCATGCCCCCCACCAATCCAGCTAAGCCCGATGGGATCCTACCCGTAATGTTATGAAGTACAATATTCTCCCACTATTGATGTGGACATTGCCTTAAGTGGTGGTCCGGCGGAGCAACGACGTCAGATGATGGTCCGGCGGAGGTGAGGGCCTCAAGTGGTGGTCCGGAGGAGCAACAACGACAGGCGGTGGTCCGACGGAGACGAGGGCCATAAGTGGTGGTCCGGCGGAGCAACAGAGTTAGGCGGTGGTCCAACGGAGGCGAGGGCCTTAAGTGGTGGTCTGGTGGAGTAACAGCGTCAGGCGGTGGTCCTACAGAGGCGAGGGCCTTAAGTGGTGGCCCGACGGAGCAACGACGTCAGGCGGTGGTCCGGCGGAGGCGAGGGCTTTAAGTGGTGGTCCGGCGGAGCAACGACGTCAGGCGGTGGTCCGGCGGAGGTGAGGGCCTCAAGTGGTGATCCGACGGAACTCCTGCGGTGGTCGAGGAGGCAAGGAAGCAAGAGCGATCTCCGATCTCTCTCTTTTTTCCTTTGGCTTGGGGTCTCTTTTCATGAGGAGAGGGAGCTCTATTTATAAATTTTGGGAATGACATGGCCTGTAAATAGGTGAGAGATCAAGGGTAAATGGGGAGTGGTCGGATGAACGGCCGATGTTGAATCCCTTGATCATGCATCGTTCTTTAGACATTTGAAGACCTTAATGATGTCGGAATTCAGCGACCTTGGTCTCGTTGGATTTTTCTCGTCAAGCCGCTCGATTCGAATATAATCTTGTTATGTTTGGAAACCGTTTGATAATCCAAATTGTGGTTTGAACCTTCCAACAGCACTTCGGGTCTTTGATTTGGATCCATTTGGGTTCAGATTGAGTCTAATTTGGTGTCATTGGGTTCGTATTTCCGAGACGCTCAGTTCAACAGTAAGTTTCCTGAAATCGGAGTTTGAATGGTCTCCGAATTAATTTTTGAATTTTCCAATTTGATTTTGCATTTAGATTCGCGCCCAATATAGATAATTTTTTGACGACGGATCATGTCTGAAAATATATATATCTTGAATCAAAATGCCTAACTTTTAAAATATAAAATTCAAAGGGAACATCAAGCAGTCAATCACACAAACTTTCGAGCTGGTAGTTTTTCAACACTTCTTCTTCCTATTGTATTCCACGTCTCTGTTGATTGCCGTTCATGTAAGATCAGCCTTCGGCAAAATTCAAGGCAAAGGTTTTGTTTGGGACTTACTGCCTTATAAAAACCTAGAACAATATGACATATCACATTGCAGTTTTCAAATGTTGAATAAATCTTATTCCAACCTTATTCAAAATTTTTAGTAAGATTTGAACAATATTTAAAAAAAGTTAGATCAAATTTAGAATCCGATTTGACTAAGGTTCGAGTAATGATTGCTCATAATTTGAAGAAGGTCCAATCGAACATCGAAGAAGATTCGAATATGATCTGAAGGAGATCTTATCATTGGTTTGAATCCAAATTTTGGACCCATTTATTAAGCGGGTCATGTTTGGGTCGATTGGATTCAGATTGGATCAGAATCCGACTAGTTAACCTTTTTTGACAATCCTATTTGAAAATTAAATCTTTAATTAGAAAATATTTAATCAATATAAGGTGGACTAAATTAGTAAATTAACCCATTCCACTAGTTGAATCCGGATTTTTTTCCACTATAAACAGAATTCTGTTACACAAAACCGCTCTCCCATCAGACCGGTTCCAACTACTGATCTATGTGGACCTCTGAAAGAGCACCGCGCGAACGGGTCAATTGGAAGGAACAGATTGGATCGTGCATACGACTAACCATTGAGGATAGAGGCTATCGCTGACACACCTCGATGGGTAGTGATATACACGACCTAATCACGGGTTTCCCCCATCCGATGCAAGAGCTCGAATGGGGTTTAGTAGATGTGGGACCGAGTTTCCCACGGGCGCAAGCCCCCATGGTTAATTACATCCCAGGTCGGAGCCTGAGAAAACTCTCGATTAAGGATCCAATATTATTCTTCCCAAACAAGGGAGATTGGCATACAAAAAAAGGAGACTATGAAATCCTACTCAATAGAAAGATAGATTCAAATGGTTTAATCAACATGCAAGGCTCACATCCACACTCGGAGGGATTGAGGCAGTTGAGGAGAAGCAGAAAATCATACACTCAAGACATACAGAGAGAAAGGATGGAATTGGCGCCATCTATGTGACGCAGATAAGCAGGATTTATAGTCCCTGAAGATAAGGGACCTACCCACTATTTAGACATACTACGAGACACCCGATGTAGTAGCCTTGAACCCTAAATCCAAGATGGCACGAATCCTAGAAAAATGTGTCACTAAGTTTTCTATGTTTTAAAGTCTCTATCCTAAAAGGAACATATACCCTAAGTCTATGTTATCTAAGACTCGGTCCTTAATTTTTGTCCTTATGTGTCACTAAAGTTATGAGACGAAAAAAAGAAGAAGTTTTTCTAACCCTTAGGACAATCTCGCAAGACACAGAAAAGCAAAGGGTTGCATTAGCTAGAGCACGTTCTATAAGATAAGAAAATAATATCAAAATGAAAGTGCAAATTAAATAAGAACGTACCTCTTTATCATTTGCACATCGGATGGTTCACTTGCTATTTTGGTTTTCTTATTCTTTTGCGAGCATTCAACTTTAGAGCAAAAAAAAAAAAGAAAGACAACGAAAATTCTAAAAGCAAAGAAAGATGCGGCAGAATGCAGTGGAATAAAAGAAAAGAATCAAAATCAAAATGAAAGGAATGTAGGCATCGCTATTGTTGGGCACACTTCTTTGAAGCCAAGTGTGCCACTAAAACGACCTTCACCCCAATTCAATATGATATGAATAGGGAGGAAGGAGTTTTCAATGCCCTTTGCTGTCCCTACGTTCCAAATAAAGCACTCGAATAATACTCAACTCAAATAACCAAACTACTTCCTAAATAAAGCTCAAAGTGACAAAAGGGGAACAAGCTCCCCAAACTAAAATCAAAATAAGCTTTCAACTCACATTTATCAAAAAAAAAAAAAAGAACTCAATTATGGAAGTAAACATAAAGAGAGGAAAAATAATTCAAATACGAAGTATGATTTCGTTCCAAAAAAAAGACAAAGAGAGCCTCCAACACGAAGCAAAACATGAAACTCTAAACCCCAAAAACAAGTTATAAAATCTCCAAACAAAACAACCCCAAAACCCTTCTTTTTTTTTTTTAATAAGAAACCCCCAAAAGCCTTATCCGACACAAAATCACCGAGTGCTCTTATATTTGACGTGGGGTAAAATCGTGAAAGTTTCTCAATGAGAAGGCATTGTGAAACCTTTCATCATAAAACTTATCACAAAAAAAACGACTCAAAAGCTTTCGTTATAAACAACACACGAAACTTTTCACAAAAACAACTCAGAACACAAAAATAGTGAAAAAAAAAACTGCATATAGATCGTTCCCAAATCAACTCGGGACACAAAAACAGTGAAAAAATGCATAAAAGATGTAGGAATTTTCACAGAAAAAAGCAATAAAAGATTCACCCAAAAATACCCTTCATCATTTGTAAACTTCTCTAAATGACTAATGAAATCTCTCAACATAAAACATAAAGCCCTGAGGATATCTTCCAACTTAATTGCCAACATGATTAGTCACATAAATTCAGAAAGAGAATAAAAAAAATGATTAAATAAAAGCACTCCATCACTTGTATCAATTTTTGGAGCCAAACATATTCCTAACCCGTTGTCATTCAAATTTGAAAGAAGGAAATATAAACTTCATCACCCTCTTCCTACCTAGAATCCGTCTTAATGCAAAGAAGACCTCAAACCATCACTCCTTGATTTCAACAATACAATGAGAATCATCAATCTCTCTTTTGAAGATAGGAAACAAGCTCTACCACAAACAACGCATATTCATATTTTGATGAGTGCAAGTCTTACACACATAGAGGTGATTTCAAATTAACAACCCAGATTTAATTCATTGATCTCTAGGTGCCATACCAAACAATGAAATTTTAGCCAAGCAATTTTGACACAACATACAGATAAAGAAGTGACCCAATCTTCAAGCCAAATGCAAATAAATAAAAGAAAATTTTGCGAAAAGCTATTTCCACCCCAAGAGAACCCACCGAATTCTCTTACTATCAAACACACATTACTATACTGGCTAAGAATTCAAGGACAGCCCCTTAAGGAACAGGAAAATCGCATGGCTACCAAAGCAATGTAACCCAAAAGTCCATCAAGATGAATCATGCATGCTTCCATATATTTCCACATATCTTTTTGTCATCTCCCTACTTACCGAGAGGGAAGACAAAGGGAAGATCTCTTCTCAGATTTTAGAAACCTCATAAGCTTCCCTATAAACAAAGCAACAGTGAAGACAAATGGGCAAAGATAGTGGACAATCTTTCAAAGAAAAATCAGTAAACCCTTATTGAAGATGTAGGCATGGTGTAGATATGAATAAGTGTGATGTGCTTACCATGAAATGCATATCGATATCCTTGTACACATTTGCATTGAATGCAATAATACTAGCAAAAATATGAGAACAATATATAGCCTTGGAACACATTCATAAACTTAAGCTTCTCCGACTATAATCATAACTGAATATTCATATAATATCCAAAAATAAAATAAAAGTATATATGTTCATGAATAAGAAAGAGACACGTGCCTATGATTTCATATAAAATTCTAACACACAAAAAGCCACAAAAGCTCAAAATTTTTGTTTTCAAATTTATCGCAAAAATCAAGCATCGGCAAGGCTCAAATAAACCAATTGAAGGAAAAACTCTGAGATTTTTTTTTTTTTTTTTTTGAGAATCCAAACAAACTACCCATCAACACTCTTTATATATATATATATATATATATATATATATATATATATATATATATATATATATATATATATATATATATATATATATATATATATATATATATATATATATATATATATATAACTTTCATAAGAATTAAGTAGTTAATAGCTTCAGCCGACAAGTAAATGCAAATGAAAATGATTTCCAAGGCCTCACAGAATTGATCGGAGTTACCTTAAGTATGGAAATTTGCGACTTTATGAAAATATAGAGGTAAATCACAGCCATAACAAATGAGTACATATATAATGTTAGCTTTCACCATCAAGATCACCACTGAATCGACAAAACTGGTGAAGAAATTTATCATAGAGAAATTCATCAACATCCACAGATATTACATTCTATGATCCCAATGGCTCTCTGATAACCGCGAATAATTCCATACAAACTTTCCTTCAACGAAAATACTCACAAGGCCGATGCACTACAACTTGAATATATATATATTAAAGAATTGTAGCTCCCAGCACTCCAACAATTGAAACTCTATAGTTTTTGGGATTACCATGAGACTTTAACCTATCAACGTCCTCTGTCATATTGCACAATACCTCAGGAAAATGACCAATAGATATCGGGTCCATGAGCTCTATCTAAAGTTGGAAACTTTAATACAGGAATCCACTTAAAATTCCTCATTTGTTTTACAAACCTAAGTAAAGATGAGTCTATATTCTAGAAAGAAATCCCATTTCCCATCATACAGATACATTACGGCATGGGACCAGTGCAATCAAAATTTTCAATGAATATTAAACCAGGGAAATATTAAACTACTTTGGATCCCTATCTTGAAATTTAATTAATGCACTGAAGCATTTATACAAATGGATAGCAAAACCAAACAGTTTGAACAGGAAACTTATCACGGTATATTTCACAAACAGTTAAGGACATAGAGCCACCTCCTAATTCCAACTCAATAGACTTATCCCGTGAGCCCCCTAAATTTCCTACATATTATGCATATCTCGTATCTTACAAAATAAGGTCATGAAGAGAAAAAAAAAAATCTTATATAGAGATAGGGATTTTGGATCATTTCAAATTACCGTGGTTAATGCACAATGTTTCAAGAGAAAGAGAGAAAGACCAACTTATCTGCTAAAATCCACGGTAGAGAAATGTGAGAAGCTTTTGCTCCATCCGCTCAAAACAAGGAAAAGCTTGACATGGAGGATTCACTGTTGGAGAGAGGAGTTCAAGCTCGGATAGGGCAAGTTGGAGGCGAGGCTGCCCGGTTTGGCTTCTGCGAATAGGAACGACGGCAGGAGGAGGGGATCTTTGCCTGGGCCCGTTCGGGCAGAAGGGAAGTTTCCAAAATCTCGAGGTCCCCCTCGGGCCGTTGCCCATGCTCGAAGTAAATCCCCCCTCCAAGCCGAGAAAAAGGTAGCCGCTCCAAATCTGCTCATGCCTTCAAAGCGAGCATATTACGCGAGTGGATCAAAGCAACGGCTAGTATTTGAATTTTGATGGAATCACAGCCGTTAGTTTGATTTCTTGAATTAGGAACACATTTAAACCCATGAGAAAGTCAATTAAATTTTAATTGGATTTAAATTAAACAAATCGAGCTAAAAATAGGTTCAAATCGGATCTGATTTGAGTCAATTTGGATTCAGTTTGATTTGATCAAATTAATACAATTAAAATTAAATAGAACGACCACTCAAATCATATCAAACTTGACGCAGCTAAGACAGACTAATTGGGCTTAATCAAGCACGCTCGAGTCTAATTCGACTCAATACGAGCCTATTCAGGTTTGATTCAATTTAATTAAATTAATTTGGCATAATCGATGCCGAGTTAGATCAAATAGTGCTCAAAGAGGCTAACGGGTGTTAATCACATTTATTCGAACTTCGTCGAGTCTAATTTGACCCAACTCGAGTTGATTTGAGTTTGAATTGGACCTAACGGGGCTCGATTAAATCAATTAAATGCCCTCGAGGGTGCTCGAGCTAAAATTGAGGTCAACTATCTATAAATAGTTACAGAGCATCCTCAAATCCATTCATCAGGATTTGTCTCTTCTCATTGTCGCCGGTGCCGCCCTCCGACGAGCTCAACGGCAGTGCTCAACGCTTCTCCGGTGACCATATGCGTATACTGATGATTCTTGAAGGCTACATTTGCACAGTTCTGCAAGTCCTGAAATTGCGCTCTTGGCTTCTGATAAACCCTTACAAGTGTCTTCTCGCCTACGCCACCACTGATCGCCGGTATGGTTGAGTTACCTCCTTTGCCGCATTTGTCTTCTTCAAATATCTCTGATCTGTTAATCGAGTTTGATTCAGTTAGATTTTGGCAATTTGATTTGGTTAGAATTATTCAATGAAAATCTGTTGACAATGTTGTTTGATTTCTTGGTTTAGGATCTAAATGGCTCATAATTCAACGAAATATTCAAGCGCTAACTCTAAATTTCAGATTTTTTTTAGGGGCCATTTGATTTGCCGAAAAGAAGAAAGAGTAAAAAGAAATGTAACTTAAAAGAAAAATTGATGGTTTGATTTGATGAAAAAAAGGATTATATTGTATGATTCCAATTAACACATTTTTCATTTTATGATTCCATTTGATGTATCGTAAACTCACTCAGTTTTGACCAAATTCCTTTTCACGGCAAGCCAATCACATTATGTCCGCCCGTCATCGCCGCCACTACCAATCACCGGTCACTGCCACTATCTGCCATGCACAAATGACCACCATTGCGGATCGTTACCATTGCCGGCCACCTCAATTGTTTTGATTTAAACAACCCCAACATGAATACTTAAGAAATTTCACACAAAAATAAATAAAAAATTCATGAAAATATTTTTTTTCATTCTGAATCTGAAATATTCCACCTAATTACATTATTATAATTGATATACTTTAATTTCCCAATTAATTATTTTGACAACCAATTTGAAAAAAAAAATATTTAACCAATATAAGTGGCACTAAATTAGTAAATTATCCCGTTACACCATATGAACAGAATTCTGTTACACAAAACCGCTCTGCCATAAGACCAAATCCAACTACTGATCATCAAAATTTTTTTTTTATTCGAAGCCTCTATAAATTGTTTCAGAGCATCCTCGTTCCTCATATCCGTTCATCTAGCCTCGTCTCTTCTCACTGTCGCCGGTGCCGCCCTCCGACGAGCTCAACGGCCATTTTCGACGCTTCTCCGGTGACCGTATGCGTATACTGACGATTCTTGAAGGCTACATTTGCACAGTTCTGCAAGTCCTGAAATTGCGCTCTTGGCTTCCGATAAACTCTTACAGGCGACTTCTCGCCTCCGCCGCCACTGATCGCCGGTATGGTTGAGTTATCTCCTTTGCCGCATTTGCCGTCTTCTACAAATATCTCTGATCTGTTAATGGTGTTTGATTCGGTTAGATTCAGGGAATTTGATTCGGTTAGAATTATTCATTGAACAATGTTGTTTGTTTTCTTGGTTTAGGATCTAAATGACTCGTAATTCAAAGAAATATTTTATGATCTTGGTAGAACATTCCAGTTTTTTTTAGGAGATATTTGAATTGATGAAAAAACTAAATATATTGTAAAATTTCAGTCAACACATTTTTAATTTTCTGATTCATTTTGATGTATTGTTAACTCACTTATTTTTGTCCAAATTCCTTTTCACTGCAAGCCAACCACATTATAATCGCCTGTCATTGCCGCGGCTACTAGCCACCAACCACCGCCACCATCTTCCATGTACAAACAGCCACCGTTGTCTATCGTCGCCGTCGCCAGCCACCTCTATTGTTTTGCATTAAATACCCCAATATGATTAATCAAGAAATTTCACACAAAAAAAATTCATGAAAATAAATTTCTTCTATTTTAATCTAAGGTATTCCACCTAATTATCTAATTATAAACTTTAATTTCCCAATTAAATATTTTATATGAGCATGTAGATGCTGCGAATTTAGATTTAGAAAGTGAAGGCATTATTATTATCCATCTCACCACTGAATCAATAGGTGTATATTTTTCATAAAATCATAAAGTGAAGGCATTAATATTCTTATTATATTAGGAATGTAATCAATCATATCCATCAGACTGAAAAAAAAGTATGATTTGCATATGGTTGTTCTAAATTATGCACTTATTTTCATTTAATTGTACTTTTTCTGCAATTCATCGTCAAAGATTTTTATAGTTTTTACATAAAATGGCGATGTACTTAGATATGTGCTTCAGTTGTTAACTTTCTGAATATCTGAGAATACAATTGTACTGAACTTTTAAGAGGAAGCTTTTGAATTCCAGATCTTCAAAGAGGAAGCTTTGGAAGTCATGGCAGATTTGGATAGTTTGCTGCTTGAGGCTGCCGGTCGGACCAGCACACCGACAAGGAAGAACCAAACCAATGCCCATTCAATATGGAGAGGAGAAGCTTCTGGTAGTGGATCCAATGAAGATGGTAACTCAAATTTCAATAAGTGGAAACACTCTGGATCAAGAATCTCTCTGAAGAAGAGTGTTGGAGGCCATTCGGAAAAAGGCAAGATTGGAAGCTGGGGGACTGGTAAAGATAGAAGGTTTAATGATGTTAAATCTGACAGAGCACTATCTATTGAAAGTGATTTGTACAAAGATGAAGCAGATAAGGAAGAGATAAGTAAGCTGTCTGAGCTAAATCGAGAGTTGATTCTTGCAACCAGGAGTGCAAAAATGAATGATTATCACTTGAGGAAGAGAGGAAGAGACTCATCAACTACGGTGGAGAATTATGAAAAAGAGCTCCCTCCACCTTTTCCTTCTCATTGCCAATCTTCTGTCACAACAGAGAAACCAGCTGCAAAGATCGACGCATTAAACGAGCTACGAGCTAAGAGGATGAGGCAGCAAGAACCAAATTCTTACCGCAAGTATTCACTTGCAATCACTGTTCCTAAATTTGATTCAAGTGACAATAGTGATGATGGAAAAGAAGACAAATTATCTGAAGATAACGACATTGATGATAATTTAGATTATTTAATGGCATCTAAGTCGAGACCAATCAGGTATGAAGATGTAAAAGAAATAACCATTCGTAGATCAAAGTTGGCTAAATGGCATATGGAACCTTTCTTTGAGAAAATAGTTGCAGGATGTTTTGTTAGAGTTGGTATTGGGATGACTTGCAACGGTAAAAAATACAGGCTTTGTGTAGTCAATAATGTCGATGCAACTAGTCAAAATCGACAGTATGAATTCGAAGGTCGAACCACTTGCAAATGGCTGAACTGTATATGGGGCAGCGAAGCATCAGCAGCCAGATGGCAAATGATTATGGTTTCTAACTCTCCACCAACAGAGGAAGAATTCAAGGAATGGCTGAGAGAAATGGAACATAATGGAAGGCACATTCCTTGTCTGCAAGAAGTTGATGAGAAGAAGGAAGAAATTCAAAATACGAACACTTTTGTATATTCACCGAGAACTGTGAAGAAGATGATAGAGGTGAATAAATCATCTTCTTCAAGGCCAATCAATGTCGCAGTCGAAAAGATCCGTTTGAAGGTTTCTATTGAAACTGCAGAGAGTGCTGGGAAAGAAAGTGAGGCAGATAGGTTGCGTGCGAAGCTGAAGGAGTTGGAGGAATTGTCTAGACAAATTAAGCCAGCTGATGTAAGATCTTTCAGATTGTTGGAAATGAACCGTAAAAATAGAGCAGAGAATTATAAAAGAGCATCAGAAATGAAGCCAGTTGATACAAACTTAAAGTTTGGTGAAGAAGGTTATGATCCTTCTGTGAGAAAATGGACTAAGCCTCTTCTTCAGTGTGTGGTTTATAGTAATAAAGAAATCACAAATGTTGATCATGATACTAACAAGCCTGAAGAAGCTGGCAAAGCAGCCTTTGTGGCAGTACTATTTCAAAATTTAGGCTCGTTTGGGACAAACTTTTACTTTCTAAAACAACTCTGAAGTACACAAATTTCTTATATTAGAAAATTTTATACTAAAAATTTATTTTAGAAAGCAGTACAAAAGCTGTCTCAAACGAAAATAAAAAACATCCATGCTAAAAAAAATTTCCCATATGCAAATACATAATCTATTATTATTTAGCACAAAAACATTAAAAAAACTATAAATTAGCACCTGAAGTTAACATAGAGTAGCATTGTGAGAAAATTTCTATGCTATTTTCACTATTTAGACTAAAATCTACCGTAAAAAAGATAATAATAAAGAAATAAATTTTGACTAAAGCTGAATGGAATGAACATGCATAGCTCAACTACCAAATTAAGTACCCAAAATGAAACTTTTGCGTCTCTTGTAGTCACTGATGTTGAGTGTGAATCCTTTACTTTTTCCATATTCGTCAGGCACTGCATGCCCAATGGTTGCTTCTATCTTCCGCTTCCTTTCCATGAAGCCACGTTGAACACCCTCAGCTCCTCGATATTTGTTCAGAGCTGCCAACGAAATCGACAAGTCAAAATTATGCAGAGCAATTAGTTCTTCACCATGATCAACCGGAGGTCTGGTGTCAATCAATTTTCCTTCATCTTTAGTCTCCTCCATGGCTGCCACAAGGGCTGCTTTGCCAGCTTCTTCAGGCTTGTTAGTATCATGATCAACATTTGTGGTTTCTTTATTACTATAAACCACACACTGAAGAAGAGGCTTAGTCCATTTTCTGGCGGAAGGATCATAACCTTCTTCACCAAACTTTAAGTTTGTATCAACTGGCTTCATTTCTGGTGCTTTTTTATAATTCTCTACTCTATTTTTACGGTTCGTTTCCAACAATCTGAAAGACCTTGCATCAGCTGGCTTAATTTGTCTAGAAAAATCCTCCAACTCCTTCAGCTTCGCACGCAACCTATTTGCCTCACTTTCTTTCCCAGCACTCTCTGCAGTTTCAATCGAAGCCTTCAAACGGATCTTTTTGACTGCAACATTGATTGGCCTTGAAGAAGATGATTTATTTATCTCTATCATCTTCTTCACAGTTCTCAGTGAATATACAAAAGTGTCAGTCTTTTTAATTTCTTCTTTCTTCGCATCAATTTCTTGTAGGCAAGGAATCTACCTTCCATTACGTTCCATTTCTCTCAGGCTTTCCTTGAATTCCTCCTCTGTTGGTGGAGAGTTAGAAATCATAATCATTTGTCATCTGGCTGCTGATGCATCGCTGCCCCATATACAGTTCAGCCATTTACAAGTGGTTCGACCTTCGAATTCATACTATCGATTTTGGTTAGTTGCATCGACATTATTGACTACACAAAGCCTGTATTTTGGACCTTTGCGAGTCATCCCTATACCAACTCTAACAAAACATCCTGCAACTTTTTTATCAAAGAAAGGTTCCATATGTCATTTAACCAGCTTTGATCTACGAATGGTTATTTCTTTTACATCTTCATACCTGATTGGTCTCAACTTAGATGCCATTAAATCATCTAAATTATCATCAATGTTGTTATCTTCAGATAATTTGTCTTCTTTTCCATCATCACTATTGTCACTTGAATCAAATTTAGGAACAGTGATTGCAAGTGAATACTTGCGGTAAGAATTTGGTTCTTGCTGCCTCATCCTCTTAGCTCGTAGCTCGTTTAATGCATTGATTTTTGCAGGAGGTTTGTCAGTTCTGATAGAAGAATGGCCATGAGAAGGAAAAGGTGGAGGGAACTCTTTTTCAGAATTCTCCACCTTAGTTGATGAGTATCTTCCTCTCTTCTTCAAGCGATAATCATCCATATTTTCACTCCTGGTTGCAAGAATCAACTCTCGATTTAGCTCTGAGAGCTTACTCATATCTTCCTTATATGCTTCATTTTTGTACAAATCACTTCCAATAGATAGTGCACTATCAGATTCATGACCATTAAACCTTATATCTTTGTCATTCTCCCAGTTTCTCATCTTGCCTTTCTCTGGAGGGTCTCCAACACTCTTCTTCAGAGAGAATCTTCATCTAGAGTGTTTCCACTTATTGAACTTTGAGTTATCAGAACCATCTTCATTGGATCCACTACCAGAAGCTTCTCCTCGCCATCTTGAATGGGCATTGGTTTGGTTCTTCCTTGTTGGTGAGCTCGTTCGACCGGCAGCCTCAAGCAGCAAACTATCCAAATCTGCCATAACTTCAAAAGCTTCCTCTTTGAAGATCTGGAATTCAAAAGCTTCCTCTTAAAAGTTCAGCACGGTTGTATTCTCAGATATTCATAAAATTAACAACTGAAGCACAGATCTAAGTACATCGTCATTTTATGTAAAAACTATAAAAATCTTTGAAGATGAATTGCATAAAAAGTACAATTAAATGAAAATAAGTGCTGTTGCGTCCTGGAGTATTCACGGCGGTAGAGACGTATATAGTTTAATGTCTTAGCATTGTACGAAGATCCAACACACACACAGAAAAAGAGAGGGTGTAGCATTCATAAGAGACACTAGAGTTTTTACGTGGAAAACCACTGAAAATGGGGAAAAACCATGGGGCATGGCCCAATTTTAATGAATCCACTAGTATTTGTAGTCGATTACAAATGAGGCCCTTCCTTGGGAGAAGGCCTTGGATTGATGTAGCAAATGTACATCATATTGATTGCATTACATGGTAGGAGTTACATATGTATGTTTGTTTGGCTTGGAGGACTGTAATCGGCAGGAGACTAGGGTTTGAAAGACTATTGTCAGGTGATGTAGGTCGGACGGACCATAGTAGGTGACGAAGGTCGAAAGGATCGTAGTTGGCAGGAGACCGGGGTCAGAAAGACCATTGTCTGTTGATAGAGGTCGGATGGACCATAGTAGGCGACAAAGGTCAGAAGGACCTTAGTCGATAGGAGACCGGGGTCAGAAAGACCGTTGTCTGTTGATAGAGGTCGGATGGACCATAGTTGGCGACGGAGGTCAGGAGGACCGTTGTAGTGAGGCAGTACTTTGGTAGAAGTCTGGACGTCAGATAGTGGCCCAGCAAAAGTCCAGGCCTCAGATGGTGCTCCGGCGAAGCAACGACGTCAGGCGGTAGTCCAACAGAGGAGAGAGCCTCAAGGTGAAGGTGAGGGCCTTTAGCAAAGGTGAGGTCCTCAGGTGAGGGTGAGGGCCTCAGGTGAGGGTGAGGGCCTCTGATGAAGGTGATGGCCTCTGGCGAAGGTGAAGGCCTCAGGTGTTGGTGAGGGCCTTTGACGAATCTGAAGGCCTCAGGTGAAGGTGAGGGCCTCAGGCGGTGGTCCGGCGAAGCTTCGGCGGTGGTTCGGCGAGGCCCGGCTGTAGTCCGGCGAAGTTCCGGCGGTGGTCCAGCGAAGCTCTGGCTGTGGTCCGGCGAGGCTCCTGCGGTAGTCTGGCGAAGTTCCGGCGGTGGTCCGGCGAGGCTCCTGCGATTGTCCGATGAAGTCCCGTCGGTGGTCGAGGAGGAGCTTCTTCATTCTCTTTCTCCTTCTCTTCTTGCTTGGATCCCCCCTTTGTGAAGAATGATGGCTCTATTTATAGATTTTCCGGAGTGGCATAGCTCGTAAATAGGTGTGAGATCAGGGGCGAATAGGGAGTGGTCGAATGGACGGCCGATATCGAATCCTACGATCGTGCACGGTTCGTTGGACATTTGAAGGTCTTAGAGATATCAGAATTTGGTGATCTTGGGCTCGTTGGATTTTTCTTGTCGAGCCGTTCGATTTGAGTATAAGATCGTTAAAATCGGAGACCGTTTGGAAACTCAAATTGTGGTTTGAACCTTCCAACAACGCTTCGGGTCCATAATTCGGACCCATTTCAGCTCGGATTGGGTCGAATTTGGCATCGTTGAGTTTGTATTTCCAAGACGCTCAGTTCGACTATAAGTTTGCTAAAATCGGAGTTTGGGTGCCCCCGAATTTAATTTTTGAAGTTTCAGGGTTGGGTTTTTCCTTGAGATTCACTCCCGATCAAGATAATTTTTGCATGACGTATTAGTTACACCCTCTACGGGATGTACATCATCAAATGGATCTAGTGCCTGGATCATTTTTCCCAAACCGGCCCGCATATCGACTCCGACCCGACGAGCATTTGGAGTTACAACATCAGGTGGATGAGTTGCTTCTTAAGGGCTTTGTCCGGCCGAGTGTTAGTCCGTGTGCAGTACCCGCTCTTTTGGTCCCCAAGAAGGATGGAACGTTTCGCATGTGCATAGACAGCCGGACGATAAAAAAAATAACCATCAAGTACCGATTTCCTATACCTCGTATAGACGACATTTTCGACCAGCTTCATGGAGCGTGTGTATTCTCCAAAATTGATCTAAGGAAAGGATATCACCAAATCCGCATACGTCCCGGAGATGAATGGAATACCGCATTTAAAACGCGGGAAGGGCTGTACGAATGAACCGTTATGCCATTTGGCGTATCTAATGCACTGAGCTCCTTCATGCGGCTTATGAACCAGGTATGAGACCCGACAAAGATACTCTGTTTATGACAAAGAGCTATACACAATAGTAAGAGCCCTTCACCACTGGAGTCACTATTTGCTGTCGCATGAGTTTATTTTGTTCTCCGATCATGAAGCTTTGTGCTTTCTAAACAGCCAGAAAAAGCTAAAAGGGCGATACGCTGCGTGGGTAGAATACTTGGGAGCATTCCATTATGTCCTGAAGCATAAATCTGGTAAGTGTAACCAAGTGGCGGATGCTCTTAGCAGGCGGACGACATTGGTCCAGGCTCTACAAACTAAAGTCATTGGGTTTGATTTGCTGAAAGAATTATATCCTGCGGATGCTGATTTTGGCGAGATCTGGAGTAAATGTCAAGAAAAACCATATCAATTATATCACTGTCAGCAGGGACATTTGTTCCATGGTAATAAGCTGTGTATTCCGCAAGGTTCCACCCGCCTGGCAATTATCAGTGAGTGCCATGAGTCTAATATTGCTGGCCACTTCGGTAGAGACAAGACCCTTGCTTTAGTCCAGGAACAGTTCTTTTGGCCCTTACTCACGCGAGATGTTGACAGATTCATTCGTCGATGCCGGGTTTGTGTTTTGGCAAAAACACAAAGTCAGAAATTGGGCTTGTATACTCCATTACCGATTCACGATGGACCCTGGATTGAGGTTAGCCTAGATTTTGTGCTAGGCTTACCACGGACTCAAAGAAATAAAGACTCTATAATGGTTGTTGTGGATCGCTTTTCTAAAATGGTCCATTTTGTGGCATGCAATAAAACCTTGGACGCCTCTCATGTCGCTGATTTGTACTTCAAGGAGATAGTACGCTTACATGGGATCCCTAAAACCATCACGTCGGACAGCGATGTTAAGTTTTTGAGTCATTTTTGGAGGAAACTATGGGCCAAATTAGGGACCAAACTTCTGTTCAGCTCGACCGCCCATCCACAGACGGACAACCAAACGGAGACGGTCAACATAAGTCTTGGTAATCTCCTCCGACGCTTTGTGGGAAAAAATTTAAAACAGTGGGACCTTATCCTTCCATAGATTGAATTTGCTTTCAACAAATCCACTAATCAAGCAACAGGCTATACTCCGTTTCAAGTAGTTTATGGCAGCAATCCATTGTCCCCATGTGATTTGATCCCTTAGTTACCTATACAAAGTTATAGCTCGGATGGAAGCCAACGCAGCAAAGAAATTCAGCGGCTTCATAAAGATGTGCAGGAACTAATTCAAAAGCATAATCTTAAATGTCAGAAGATAGCCAACAAATCACGGTGGGCAGCACATTTCAAAATTGGAGATCAAGTATGGATCCGGTTACCCAAGGAGCGATTTCCCCCAGGTGCATTCAGCAAGTTGAAGCCTAAAGCCGACGGGCCATTCCGGATCATAAAGAAAATAGGAGACAATGCATATCAAATTGATCTCCCCGGGGACTATAATATTTCGGCAACCTTCAATGTGGCAGACTTGTCCCCATATTACGAACCTGAAGTTCCTCCTACCCTGGACGACTGACGCCGGAGCTCACGGTGGACAGCAGAGAACCCTATTTCTTTCAGAGATTGTATTGCCAAACATCAGCTCATAATTGTTTGATCATTTGTTTCTTAGTGTAGCCAAATATGTGGCTGATACATGTATATAAATAATAAGCTTTACGTAATAAGAGATAGCTTGGTTTTGGTGTTATAGAATTTCTTTCTCTCTCTGTGAGATAAACTGTATCCTGACTCCGTCAGGTGGTGGTGTTCTTCATTGCGTTAGCTGGCTTTAGCTCCGGTGGGGGATCTTGTGTCCAGGTAGTGACGGAAATAGTCACTGAAGCCGCGACTTGTTTCTCAGTCCGGTGTCAAGTGGTATCAGAGTCGGCATCATGCCGCCTCGTCGGAATCCTCAACGGCCTGTTCAAGAAGTCTTGATCGAAGACTTACAATGAGAGATTCCCAATTGCAACAGCGATTGGCGAGATGTGAGCAAAGAGAACCGGCAATGCCTCCAAATGAAGAAGATGACGTCAATCCGTTCCATCAGGAAGACTCGAGTGATGACGACGGGAGAAGAAGAGCTCCGGGTCGGAATCATAGAAAGCCTTCTCACGATTGTGGGATCAAGATCGAATTACCAGAATTTGACGGTAGAATGGATCCGGATGAATTCATAGGTTGGTTACAAACCATAGACCGAGTTCTTGAATTTAAAGAAGTGACCGCGGACAGGATCGTCAAGCTGGTAGCAATAAAGCTGAAGAAAGCCACGTCTCTTTTGTGGGAAAATCTGAAAAAGGTCAAGAAACTGCGAGGGTAGAAGGAAGATTGTCTCGTGGTCGAAGATGAAGAAAGAGGTGCAGTGCGAGTACATCCCTGATCAATATAAGCAGGAGTTATTTTTAAAATTTACTCAATTACATTAGCAGCAAACAACCGTGGAAGAATACATTGCGGAGTTTGAACAACTGTCCATTAAATGTGATGTGGTGGAACCGGAAGAACACAGTAGCTCGATTTTTGGGGGGATTGAATAAAGCAATCTCCAATGTGGTACAGCTGCAGCCTTATTGGACAGTCCAGGACGTCATGAGTTTGTCCTTGAAGGTAGAGAAGCAACAAGTAAGAAACAAGAAACCTTTCCAGAAGAGCTTCATTCCTGATGTCATTTCTGAAAAGGAAAACAAGTCCAACAAATTGGGAACATGACCTAGTCGACTGGCCGAGGAACCTCGGAATCCTCCACGAGGGAACCAACCGCCGAACCCTCTCCTAGCACAAAAATGTTTTAAATGTCAAGGGTTTGGACATATAGCTTCTAACTGCCCCAATCGACGGGTAGTTGTCCTCACGAAGGAGCTGGAGACTGTCATTTACGATCAACCCATTGACGATGAAACTACACCTACTGAACAGGTCTACTTGCAAGGTGATGAAGGGAATTTACTTGTCTTAAGGCAATCTTTGAATGTGCAAAAAGGTGATTCGTGGTTGCGCCATAGTATCTTTCAAACCCGATGCACGGTGAAAGATAGGGTATGCAATGTGATCATTGACAGTGGCAGTTGTGAAAATGTAGTTGCCACCTTGATTGTTGAAAAGTTGCAGCTGGCCACGACGGACCACCCTAAGCCTTACTCGCTTTCGTGGATACAGAAGACGTCAGATGTCCATGTGAACAAACGATGCTTAGTGAACTTTTCAATCGCACATTTCCAAGATCGAGCCTTATATGACGTAATAACCATGGATGCTTGCCATTTGTTGCTGGGACGTCCTTGGCAGTTCGATCATGGCACCATTCACAATGGAACTACGAACACTTATTCTTTTTGGCACGATCAACAATAAATTGTGTTGTTGCCCTCAGCCGTAACTAACCAGGAGGAAGCTTCGCCAACCCGCATGAACAATCCGGCCCAGTTTTTACAAGCTCTGAAAACGGTCCAGTAGGGCCTACTTTTGGTAATGGTGGAGGAGAATTCCCAAGTTCTAGAGGTGCCCGAGTCGATCCGGCCATTATTGCAGCAATATGAGGATGTGTTAGTTCTGGAGTTACCATCAGGTCTACCCCCTCTACGGGATGTACATCATCAAATGGATCTAGTGCCTGGATCAGTTTTTCCAAACCGGCCCGCATATCGACTCTGACCCGACGAGCATTTGGAGTTACAACATCAGGTGGATGAGTTGCTTCTTAAGGGCTTTGTCCGGCCGAGTGCTAGTCCGTGTGCAGTACCCGCTCTTTTGGTCCCCAAGAAGGATGGAACGTTTTGCATGTGCATAGACAGCCAGACGATCAACAAAATAACCATCAAGTACTGATTTCCTATACCTCGTATAGACGACATTTTCGACCAGCTTCATGGAGCGTGCGTATTATCCAAAATTGATCTAAGGAGCGGATATCACCAAATCCGCATACGTCCCGGAGATGAATGGAAGACCGCATTTAAAATGCGGGAAGGGCTGTACGAATGAATCGTTATGCCATTTGGCGTATCTAATGCACCGAGCTCCTTCATGCGGCTTATGAACCAGGTATTCCAGCCCCTCATGAACAAATGTGTCGTCATTTACTTCGACGACATTTTGGTATACAGCCCTTCCATGGAACTTCACCTTGGCCACTTGAGAAACGTTTTTGATATTCTCCGGGAGCAGCAGCTATTCGCCAATCCAAAGAAATGCCAATATCTCACTGACAAAATCTCTTTCTTGGGATTTGTCATCTCAGCTGACTGAATAGAAGAAGATTCCGACAAGGTGGAGGCAATCCTACAATGGACAACGCCTCAATCAATGACCGAAGTTCGTCAATTCTACGGGCTCGCTTCCTTCTACCGCCGATTTATCAAGAATTTTAGTTCTGTAGCTGCACCCCTTACTGAACTTTTGAAGAATGATCAGTTCCAGTGGACTCCGTCAGCGAAAGAAGGGTTTGAGCGACTAAATGAGGCAATCTCGACAGCTCCTGTGTTGGCCCTTCCTGATTTCAACGAAGCTTTTGAAGTAGATTGTGATGCATCGAATGTCGGAATCGGGTCTGTTCTTAGTCAACGGGGTCATCCAATTTCATTTTTAAGTGAAAAACTAAATGAGACCCGACAAAGATACTCTGTTTATGACAAAGATTTATGCGCCATAATCAGAGCCCTTCACCACTGGAGTCACTATTTGCTGTCGCATGAGTTTATTTTGTTCTCTGATCATGAAGCTTTGTGCTTTCTAAACAGCCAGAAAAAGCTAAAAGGGAGACACGCTGCGTGGGTAGAATACTTGGGAGCATTCCATTATGTCCTGAAGCATAAATCTGGTAAGTGTAACCAAGTGGCGGATGCTCTCAGCAGGCGGACGGCATTGGTCCAGGCTCTACAAACGAAAGTCATTGGGTTTGATTTGCTGAAAGAATTATATCCTGCGGATGCTGATTTTGGCGAGATCTGGAGTAAATGTCAAGAAAAACCATATCAATTATTTCACTGTCAGCAGGGACATTTGTTCCATGGTAATAAGCTGTGTATTCCGCAAGGTTCCACCCACCTGGAAATTATCAGTGAGTGCCATGAGTCTAATATTGCTGGCCACTTCGGTAGAGACAAGACCCTTGCTTTAGTCCAGGAACACTTCTTTTGGCCCTTACTCACGCGAGATGTTGACAGATTCATTCGTCGATGCCGGGATTGTGTTTAGGCATAAACACACAGTCAGAAATTGGGCTTGTATACTCCATTACCGATTCCCGATGGACCCTGGATTGAGGTTAGCCTAGATTTTGTGCTAGACTTACCACAGACTCAAAGAAATAAAGACTCTATAATGGTTGTTGTGGATCACTTTTCTAAAATGGTCCATTTTGTGGCATGCAATAAAACCTTGGACACCTCTCATGTCGCTGATTTGTACTTCAAGGAGATAGTACGCTTACATGGGATCCCTAAAACCATCACGTCGGACCGCGATGTTAAGTTTTTGAGTCATTTTTGGAGGAAACTATGGGCCAAATTAGGGACCAAACTTCTGTTCAGCTCGACCGCCCATCCACAGATGGACGGCCAAACAGAGACGGTCAACAGAAGTCTTGGTAATCTCCTCCGATGCTTTGTGGGGAAAAATTTAAAACAGTGGGACCTTATCCTTCCACAGATTGAATTTGCTTTCAACAAATCCACTAATCAAGCAACAGGCCATAGTCTTTTTCAAGTAGTTTATGGCAACAATCCAATATCCCCATTGGATTTGATCCCTCAGTTACCTATACAAAGTTATAGCTCGGATGGAAGCCAACGCAGCAAAGAAATTCAGCGGCTTCATAAAGATGTGCAGGAACTAATTCAAAAGCATAATCTTAAATGTCAGAAGACAGCCAACAAATCACGGTGGGCAGCACATTTCAAAATTGAAGATCAAGTATGGATCCGGTTACGCAAGGAGCGATTTCCCCCAGGTGCATTCAGCAAGTTGAAGCCTAAAGGCGACGAGCCATTCCAGATCATAAAGAAAATAGGACACAATGCATATCCAATTGATCTCCCCGGGGACTATAATATTTCGGCAACCTTCAATGTGGCAGACTTGTCCCCATATTACGAACCTGAAGTTCCTCCTACCCCGGACGACTGACGCTGGAGCTCACGGTGGACAGCAGAGATCCCTATTTCTTTTAGAGATTGTATTGCCAATCTTCAGCTCATAATTGTTTGATCATTTGTTTCTTAGTGTAGCCAAATATGTGGCTGATACATGTATATAAATAATAAGCTTTACGTAGTAAGAGATAGCTTGGTTTTGGTGTTATAAAATTTATTTCTCTTTCTGTGAGATAAACTGTATCCTGACTCCGTCAGGTGGTGGTGTTCTTCATTGCGTTAGCCGGCTTTAGCTCCAGTGGGGGATCTTGTGTCTAGGTAGTGACGAAAATAGTCACTGAAGCCGCGACTTGTTTCTCAGTCCGGTGTCAACGGAGGAGGCTAAAGATGAAGGGAAACTGATTGACACTAGACCTCCGGTTGATCATGGTGAAGAACTAATGGCTCTGCATAATTTTGACTTGCCGATTTTGTTGGCTGCTCTGAACAAATATCGAGGAGCTGAGGGTGTTCAACGAGGCTTCATGGAGAGGAAGCGAAAGATGGAAGCAACGATTGGGCATGCAGTGCCTGACGAGTATGGAAAAAGTAAAGGATTCACACTCAGCATTAGTGACTACAAGAGATGCAAAGGTTTCGTTTTGGGTACTTAGACTGCTAGTTGAGGTATGGAGGTTCATTTCATTCAAGCTTTGGTCAAATTTTATTTCATTATTATTATCTTTTTTAGTGTAGATTTTAGTCTAAATAGTGAAAATAGCTTTGAAATTTCAAAAATTTCCTTACAATGCTACTCTATGTACAGTTCAGGTGCTAATTTATATATATATTTTTTTTTGCGTTTTTGTGCTAAATAATAATAGAATACATATTTAATTTGCATATGGGAAAATTTTGTAGTGTATATTTTTTACTAATGTTTTGTTTGGGACGGATTTTGTTCTTCTTCTTAAATTTGCTTTCTAATAAGAAGAAATTGTTTACTAAAAAGCTGCTTAAAAAATCCATCCCAAAGGAAGTATAAATTTTGATCAGAATGGATTTGAGAGTCATTGAATTTGTCTTTGAGATGAGTGTAATATATGATAAGACAACCAAAATATGTATTGCACTGATCTCAAAGAAAATTTAGGTGCTTTGATATTCAACTTGTTGAAAATTTTGATCATAATATCTTGTTCTGATTGTTTTTTTTTTTTTTTAATTTTGTGTGTGTGATTATTTATGAAATGATAGTGTGACATATATCAATATAAATTTCAATATTATAATATATATGTTGACATATAATAAAATAAATTTATATGTATATTAAAATGTTTTATAATATATATATATATATATATATATATATATATATATATATATATATATATATATATATATATATATATATATATATATATATATATATATATATATATATATATATATATATATATATATATGATGGGTTGAGCAAAAATTTTTTGGGAATATTTGAAATATTTGTAGGATTGACTTATTTCAAAATCAATTAAAATTTTTTTAATATATTTAGCTCTCTCTCTCTTGCCTTCGTCTTTTAGCTCAAATCAATTAAAAAAATTTAATAATTGACTTATTTCAAAATTTTAATATATATAAAATATAATATAATAATAAGAGAGAGAGAGAGAGAGAGAGAGAGAGAGAGAGAGAGAGAGAGAGAGAGAGAGAGAGAGAGAAAGAGAGAGAGAGAGCTACTTCTCTCTTATAATATTTTAATAGTATTATTTTATAATATATAATATATTTAAATAGATAATAATTTTATTTAATAAATATATAATTTAATATACATGACTTGAATTAGCTTAAAAAATGATTAGAATTATTCAATATTGTAATTTTGATATCAAGTTAAGATCAATTTGTTTGTAGGGCATCACCACTAAAGTTTCATTTGGGACGGCTTTCTTACTGTTTCTTAAAGCGTCTTTTTCGTACAAAAATTTTAACTTTTTAACTAGAAAGCCGCTTTAAGAAGCAGGAAGAAAGCCTTCCAAACGAAGCCTAAGTAAATCATCTTAATGGCGCCATTTGCACGACTTTTGAAAATTTGTGTGTGATTGGACGAAAAATAAATCTAAAATAATTTGTTGATCTACTTGAAATTCATAATTTAATTCGTTTTTGTCATGTTTCATAATCATGAAATTCAAGCGATTTTTGAATGCACAGTATTAACTTCCCCATTTATGCTACCACCCTCCATCTCATCGCCACTGCTCTTCATAATTTGCCACCACCTACCATCCACATCGGCTCCCTCCACCAGTCGCTTGTCGTCGTTGTCACCTGCCATATTTCTACAATTTGTATATTAGAAATGCATCATAAAAAAAATATTGAATATAAATACATAAAACTCTTATTTTCAACAAATATATATAATTTAAAATTAATATATTATAATTTTTAACTCTTAGGATTTACTACAAATATTTTGTAAGGAAGAATGTGAAACTATTGCGAAAAATTAGTCATTCACGATAATCTTAGAACTAATTTAAAATTTTTATATTTTTGCATAAAATCTTAAATTAATATAATAAGAATACTAAATTAAATTTTGATTATATTTAAAAATAAAATAGTGAAAAAAGTTATTGCAAAATATACCCTTAATGTTTTTTTTTTTTTTGGAACGGGCGTATATACTCGCTACCACCCACTTAGGAGATGCCTAACGGTGTAACCAATCCCTCAACAAGGCTACCAGCAACCAACCCCACAGGTGCACGACCCGCAGTTATTTTCTCCCCACTTAAGCGGTCACGTCGCATGAGAGGTGAATCGAGTATGAGTTCGAGGGTTACCAATCATGATCATCAACCAGCCCAGCTAAGCCTGATAGAGTCCGACCCTTAATGTTATGAAGTGCAATATTCTCCCCGTGTTGCTGTAGGCATTGCGGTTATTTGCATAGTAGACAACACATCTCATCGGATTGCAGAGTTATTGCACGAGCTATCGTCCAACACAGCACTCGCTCCGTTTTCCCCTCCATTATCTTCTTCTTCCAACGTCAAATCCCAATGCAGAGAGGGAAAATCAGAAGAAATCGAATCCTTCTCTCTCTCTCTCTCTTGAAATGGCAATGGGAAGCCTCTTCCCCCTCCATCACATCTCCACCGCCGGCGCAGCTGCCTCCGACCGCCTCCTCTTCTTCCCACCTCTTCCCCCCCCCCCCCCCCCCCCCCCCCGCCCCCCCCGATCTCGCAAAATCTTGTGCCGGCATCGACGTTGGCAACCGAAAGCTCCTTCGCGACCTTAGCACCTTCAGCTTGGTAGGCCCTGCTTGTTCTTCATCAAAATCACTGGATCATCATTGCCTGCCGATTATGGTCCCTTTGACCACCGTCTCCCGCCAACTACAGTCCCTCCGACCAACGTCACTCGTCGATTACGATCCTTCCAACAACCTTCACCCACCGACTGTTTGTTCGACCATCGTCGCCACCCTACTATGGCCCTTCTAACCCTCGAAGAGCTTGCCGACTACGGTTCCTCTAATCGTCGTCGGCCGCCGATTACGCCCCCTCCGACCAAAGTTGCCCGCCGGCTATGCACCTTCCGATCAACGTTGCCCGCCGATTATGATCATTTCGACCATCATCACCCGTAGACTACATACCCTTCGATCTCCTGTCAATTGAGAATTTGGGTTCCTCTTACCATTGTCTCACATCTACTATGATCCTTGTGACATCTGCCACTTGCCAATTATAGTCCCTAATTCGGACCACTATCGACTGTCGACTGTAGTACCTCCAACTCACGTTGCCTGTCAACTACAGTCCCTTCGACAAACATCTTTCACAGACTATGGTCCCTCAGACACACATAGATCACCGGCTACGATCCTTCCAACTACCGTTGCTCGCCGACTACAGTTCATCCTATCTCCGTCGTTCGTCGACTAAGGTCTTTACAACCACCTTCATCTTGCCAACCAAATAAACATGCCAAATTTCTCTTCAGAATGTCTTCCTTATCATTGGATTCTTTCAACCACTACCATGTAATGTGCTCTATATGATGTATATTTACTACCTCATGCTAAGGCCTCCCCCCCCCCCCCCCCCCCCCCAATGAAATGGCTTCATTTTTTCCCCTCTTTTAGAGTTTTTCACATAAAAAATTATGTTGTCTCCTATGACTCTCACACCCCTTTCTCTCATTTGTATGTATGCTGGATCTTCGTAAATAGCTTGGACGCTAAAGTATATATCTCTCTACCGCCGCAAATTTTCCAGTCCGCAACAAATATTATCTTCCTATAATAGAATTGTATTAGGAATAAATAATATAAATTGCTTAATAAATTAATATTTAATTTAGGTAGTACTTACTTGCTGGCTAATATTATAAACTATTGCAGTAGTTTATTGGCTTCTATCTTCCTATTTCGTCTTTTTTTGCATATTTAAAATAAAATATTTCATGAAAAATATAAAAATATTGAAATGATAATGAATTATATTCTTATAAGTGAAAATTGTTATATTATTTTCTTTTAATAAATTCAGTGTTTATATCTTCCTATATATCTTTTATAATATTTAAAATTTATCAAATATGTCCTTTATTTATTTTCTTAAAAACTATGTCTGAAAAAATATATATCTTGAATCAAAATGCCTAACTTTCAAATTAAGCCTGCTGATGCAAGGTCTTTCAGATTATTGGAAATGAATCGTAAAAATAGAGCAGAGAATTATAAAAAAGCATCAGAAATGAAGCCAGTTGATACAAACTTAAAGTTTGGTGAAGAAGGTTATGATCCTTCTGCCAGAAAATGGACTAAGCCTCTTCTTCAGTGTGTGGTTTATAGTAATAAAGAAACCACAAATGTTGATCATGATACTAACAAGCCTGAAGAAGCTGGCAAGGCAGCCCTTGTGGCAGCCATGGAGGAGGCTAAAGATGAAGGGAAACTGATTGACACTAGACCTCCAGTTGATCATGGTGAAGAATTAATGGCATTGCATAACTTTGACTTGCCGATTTCGTTGGCTGCTCTGAACAAATATCGAGGAGCTGAGGGTGTTCAACGAGGCTTCATGGAGAGGAAGCGAAAGATAGAAGCAACCATTGGGCATGATGCAGTGCCTGACAAGTATGGAAAAAGTAAAGGATTCACACTCAGTATCGATGACTACAAGAGACGCAGAGGTTTCATTTCGGGTACATTAGACTGCTAGTTGAAGGCATGATTTGGTTAAATTTTATTTCATTATTATTATATCTTGATCCCCCATCTAGCTTCTCTGATACCATGATAGAGTAGTTCGGTTAGGAAGAAGGTGCACAGAGGAAAAGGTAAACAGTAAATGAAATTATCTTATTTACTTTAGAGATAGATTACAGAGTTATTTATAGGCTTCAGATAGAGGCGGATACATTTAGCTGATGTGGGATTGTGTTTGTATTGCTGTGCTTACAGATTTTAGTCTAAATAGTGAAAATAGCTTTGAAATTTCTGAAATTTCCTTACAATGTTACTTTATGTTCAGTTCAGGTGTTAATTTATAGTTTTTTTTAATGATTTTGTGATAAATATAATAAATTTATATGTATATTAAAATGTTTTATAATAAGATAATATTTATGTTTACACGAAATATGTTTGAAGATTGGATGGAGCAAAACTTTTGGCTTATGCCTTCTTTCTTTTAGTTCAAATCAATTTAAATAATAATAATAATTAATTTTTTTTCAAAATTTTAATATATAAAATATAATAATAATAAATTAATGAGAAAATAATTGAAGTTATCTAATTTTTGATGAGAGAGAGCGCTACTTCTCTCTTGATTATGTTATCTAATTTGAGTGAGCTATTTCTCTCTTAATATTAATGATGTAATTGAATGATGGCTACTCTTACTATATTTAAATGCTATTATTTTATATTATAAAATACATTTGAATATATAATAACTTTATTTAATAATCTTATAAATGGCTCGTAATTCAAAGAAATATTTTATGATCTTGGTAGAACATTCCAGTTTTTTTTAGGAGCTGTTTGATTTGATGAAAAAAATGAATATATTGTAAAATTTCAGTCAACACATTTTTAATTTTCTGATTCATTTTGATGTATTGTTAACTCACTTATTTTTGTCCAAATTCCTTTTCACTGCAAGCCAACCACATTATAATCGCCTGTCATTGCCGCGGCTACCAGCCACCAACCACCGCCACCATCTTCCATGTACAAACAGCCACCGTTGTCTATCGTCGCCGTCGCCAGCCACCTCTATTGTTTTGCATTAAATACCCCAATATGATTAATCAAGAAATTTCACACAAAAAAAATTCATGAAAAAAAATTTCTTCTATTTTAATCTAAAGTATTTCCACCTAATTATCTAATTATAAACTTTAATTTCCCAATTAAATATTTTATATGAGCATGTAGATGCTGCGAATTTAGATTTAGAAAGTGAAGGCATTATTATTATCCATCTCACCACTGAATCAATAGGTGTATATTTTTCATAAAATCATAAAGTGAAGGCATTAATATTCTTATTATATTAGGAATGTAATCAATCATATCCATCAGACTGAAAAAAAAATATGATTTGCATATGGTTGTTCTAAATTATGCACTTATTTTCATTTAATTGTACTTTTTCTGCAATTCATCGTCAAACATTTTTATAGTTTTTTCATAAAATGGCGATGTACTTAGATCTGTGCTTCAGTTGTTAACTTTATGAATATCTGAGAATACAATTGTGCTGAACTTTTAAGAGGAAGCTTTTGAATTCCAGATCTTCAAAGAGGAAGCTTTGGAAGTCATGGCAGATTTGGATAGTTTGCTGCTTGAGGCTGCCGGTCGGACCAGCACACCGACAAGGAAGAACCAAACCAATGCCCATTCAAGATGGCGAGGAGAAGCTTCTGGTAGTGGATCCAATGAAGATGGTAACTCAAAGTTCAATAAGTGGAAACACTCTGGATCAAGAATCTCTCTGAAGAAGAGTGTTGGAGGCCGTTCAGAAAAAGGCAAGATTGGAAGCTGGGGACTGGTAAAGATAGAAGGTTTAATGGTGATGAATCTGACAGTGCACTATCTATTGGAAGTGATTTGTACAAAGATGAAGCAGATAAGGAAGAGATAAGTAAGCTGTCTGAGCTAAATCGAGAGTTGATTCTTGCAACCAGGAGTGCAAAAATGGATAATTATCGCTTGAGGAAGAGAGGAAGAGACTCATCAACTACGGTGGAGAATTCTGAAAAAGAGCTCCCTCCACCTTTTCCTTCTCATTGCCAATCTTCTGTCACAACAGAGAAACCAGCTGCAAAGATCGACGCATTAAACGAGCTACGAGCTAAGAGGATGAGACAGCAAGAACCAAATTCTTACCGCAAGTATTCACTTGCAATCACTGTTCCTAAATTTGATTCAAGTGACAATAGTGATGATGTAAAAGAAGAAAAATTATCTGAAGATAACGACATTGATGATAATTTAGATGATTTAATGGCATCTAAGTCGAGACCAATCAGGTATGAAGATGTAAAAGAAATAACCATTCGTAGATCAAAGCTGGCTAAATGGCATATGGAACCTTTCTTTAAGAAAATAGTTGCAGGATGTTTTGTTAGAGTTGGTATTGGGATGACTCGCAACGGTCCAAAATATAGGCTTTGTGTAGTCAATAATGTCGATGCAACTAGCCAAAATCGACAGTATGAATTCGAAGGTCGAACCACTTGCAAATGGCTGAACTGTATATGGGGCAGCGAAGCATCAGCAGCCAGATGGCAAATGATTATGGTTTCTAACTCTCCACCAACAGAGGAAGAATTCAAGGAATGGCTGAGAGAAATGGAACGTAATGGAAGGCGCATTCCTTGTCTGCAAGAAGTTGATGAGAAGAAGGAAGAAATTCAAAAGACGAACACTTTTGTATATTCACCGAGAACTGTTAAGAAGATGATAGAGGTGAATAAATCATCTTCTTCAAGGCCAATACATGTCGCAGTCGAAAAGATCCGTTTGAAGGCTTCCATTGAAACTGTAGAGAGTGCTGGGAAAGAAAGTGAGGCAGATAGGTTGCGTGCGAAGCTGAAGGAGTTGGAGGATTTGTCTAGACAAATTAAGCCAGCTGATGCAAGGTCTTTCAGATTGTTGGAAATGAACCGTAAAAATAGAACAGAGAATTATAAAAAAGCATCAGAAATGAAGCCAGTTGGTACAAACTTAAAGTTTGGTGAAGAAGGTTATGATCCTTCTGCGAGAAAATGGACTAAGCCTCTTCTTCAGTGTGTGGTTTATAGTAATAAAGAAACCACAAATGTTGATCATGATACTAACAAGCCTGAAGAAGCTGGCAAAGCAGCCTTTGTGGCAGCCATGGAGGAGGCTAAAGATGAAGGGAAACTGATTGACACTAGACCTCCGGTTGATCATGGTGAAGAACTAATGGCTCTGCATAATTTTGACTTGCCGATTTCGTTGGCTGCTCTGAACAAATATCGAGGAGCTGAGGGTGTTCAACGAGGCTTCATGGAAAGGAAGCGGAAGATAGAAGCAACCATTGGGCATGCAGTGCCTGACGATTATGGAAAAAATAAAGGATTCACATTCAGCATCAGTGACTACAAGAGACGCAAAGGTTTCATTTTGGGTACTTAAACTGGTAGTTGAGCTATGCAGGTTCAATCCATTCAGCTTTGGTCAAAATTTATTTATTTATTATTATCTTTTTTACAGTAGATTTTAGTGTAAATAGTAAAAATAGCTTTGAAATTTCCTTACAATGCCACTCCATGTTCAGTTCAGGTGCTAATTTATAGTTTTTTTTAATAATTTTGTGCTAAATAATGATAGATTATGTATTTACATATGGGAAAATTTTGTAATATGGATATTTTTATACTAAGGCTTGGTTTGGGATAGCTTCCGTACTTCTGCCTAAAATGAGTTTCTAGTATAAAATTTTCTAATTCATGAAATTCTTGTACTAGAAAAATTGTTTTAGAAAGCAACAAAAAAGCTGTCTCGAACGAGCATAAATTTTGATCAGAATGGATTTGAGAGTCATTGAATTTGTCTTGAGATGAGTGTAATATATGAAAAGACAATCAAAATATGTATTGTACTTATCTCAAAGCAAATTTAGCTTCTTTGAGATCCATCATTATGAACTTTGGATCATAATATATTATTTTGATTTTTTTTTTTTCATTTTGTGTGTGATTATCTATGAAATGATAGTGTGAAATATATCAATATAAATCTCAATATTATAGTATTATATGTTGACATATAATATAATAAATTTATATGTATATTACAATGTTTTATAATGTGATAATATTTATGTTTATACTCAAAATATGTTTGAAGATTGGATCGAGCAAAAATTTTGGCTCATGCCTTCTCTCTTTTAGCTCAACTAAATTTAAAAAAAAAATTATTAATTGACTTTTTTCAAAATTTTAATATATATAAAATAAAATATAATAATAAATTAATGAGAAAATGATTGAATTTTACTTTTCCCACTCTTTGAAAATAAATAATATTTTTTTTATGATCATGAATTATTAGTTTTGTTTTTTTGTATTATGATCTCCATATAACAAGTAATTGGGTTTTCATGGAAGTGCATAATAAGCTTAGAAGAGAGAGAGAGAGAGAGAGAGAGAGAGAGAGAGAGAGAGAGAGAGAGAGAGACTTCTCTCTTGATTATGTTATCTAATTTGAGTGAGCTATATCTCTCTTAATATTAATGATGTAATTGAATGATGGCTAATCTTACTATATTTAAATGCTATTATTTTATAATATAAAATACATTTTGAATATATAATAACTTTATTTAATAATTATATAATTTAATATATGAGTTTAAAAAATGGTTTGAGTTTTTCAATATTGTAATTTTGATATCAAGTTAAGATCAAATTTATCTAGTTTGTTTGTAGGACATCACCACTAAATAACTCAACTTTAATTTGGGACACAAAATATGAATTAATTTTGTAAAGTCGAGAACTAAATTAGTCATAACCGATAATCTTAGGACTAATTTAAATTATTTTAATTTTTACATAAATTCTCAAAAAATAATAATAATAAAATAATCAATAAAATTCTGATTATATTTAAAAAATAAAATAAAATAGTAAAAAAATTATTGCAAAACATAACCTTAATGATTTTTTTGGAACGGGCTTATACACTGGCCGCCATCCCTTAGGAGGTGCATGGCGGTGTAAAAAATCCCTCGTCGAGCCTACCATCAACCAGCCCCACAGGTGCAGGACTTACTGTTATTTTCTCCATATTTAAGAGGTTCCACCCCATGAGAGGGTAATACAACATGATTTAGGAGTTTTCAATCATGCCCCCCCCCCCCCCCCCCAGCTAAGCCTGATGGGATCCTACCCGTAATGTTATGAAGTACAATATTCTCCCACTACTGATGTGGACATTGCGGTTAATTGCATAGTAGACAGCACATCTCATCGGATTGCAGAGTTATTGCACGAATTATCGTCCAACACAGCACTCCCTCCGTTTTGCCCTCCATTATCTTCTTCTTCCAACGTCAAATCCTCTCTCTCTCTCTCTCTCTCTCTCTCTCTCTCTCTCTCTCTCTCTCTCTCTCTCTCTTGAAATGGTAATGCAAAGCCTCTTCCCCCTCCATCCCATCTCCACTGTCGCCGGTGCAGCCGCCTCTAACCGCCTCCTCTTCCTCCCACTCTTCCCACCCCCAATCTCTCAGAATCATGCGCCGACATCGATGTTGGCAACCGAAAGCTCCTTTGTGACCTTAGCACCTTCGGCATCGACGGGTGCTGTTCCTTCAACAAAGAAACCCGACTGTCACCAGACCATCGTTGTCGATTACAATCCTTCCGACAACCTTCACCCACCGAGTGTTGTTTGTTCGACCATCGTTGCCCCCCTACTATGGCCCTTCTAACCCTCGTCGCTCTTCGACTATAATCCCTCCAATCGTCGTCGCCCGCCGAATACGCCCCCTCCAACCAATGTCGCCCGCCGACTACGCCCCCTCCGACCAACTTTGCTCGACGACTACAATCCTTTCGACCATCGTCGCCGGCCGTACTACGTACCCTCCGACCTCCCATCGACCAACAATTAGGGTCCCTCTTACCACTGTTTCCCATCTACTATGATCCTTGTGACCTCTGCCACTTGCTGATTACAGTCCCTCGGATCACCGTCGCCTGTCGACTGTGGTCCCTCCAACCAACGTCGCTCGTAAACTACGATCCCTTTGATCAACATTGTTCGCAGACTATGGTCCCTCCAACCAACGTAGACCACCGGCTACGGTCTTTCCAACCACCGTTGCTCGCCGACTACGGTTCCTCCTATATTCGTACGTCATCCGACGACTAAGGTCCTTCAACCACCTTCATCTTGCCAACAAAAAGAACATGCCAAATTTCTCTTGAGAATGTCTCCTTTATCATTGGATTATTCCAACCATCACTATGTAATGTGCACTATATGATGTATATTTACTCTATCATGCCAAAGCCTTCTCCCCATGAAAGTGCCTCATTTATAATCAATAATAAACACTAGTGAAACTATTTTGAGTGGCCCAGACCTTATGGTTTTTTCCCTTTTTCAGAGTTTTCCACATAAAAATTATGGTGTCTCTTATGACTCTCACACCCCTCTATTTTATTTGTATATGTGATGGATTTTCGTACAAAACTTGGACGGTAAAGCATATATCTCTCTACTGCCGCAAATATTCCAATCAGTAACAAATATTATTTTCCTATAATAGAATTGTATTAGGAATAAATAATAAAAATTTCTTAATAATTTACAATTTTAAATTAATATTTAATTTAGGTAGTACATACTTGTTGGCTAATATGATAAACTATTGCAGTAGTTTATTGGTTTCTATCTTCCTATTTGTCTTTTTTTGGATATTTAAAATAAAATATTTCATGAAAAATATAAAAATATTGAAATGATAATGAATTATATTCTTATAAGTGAAAATTGTTATATTATTTTCTTTTAATAAATTCAGTGTTTATATCTTCCTATATATCTTTTATAATATTTAAAATTTATCAAATATGTCCTTTATTTATTTTCTTAAAAAATATGTCTTGTTGCGTCCTGGAATATTCGCGGCGGCAGAGAAATATATAGTTTAACGTCTTAGCATTATACGAAGATCCAGCACACAATCAAAAAAGTGAGAGGCTGTAGCATTCATAAGAGGCACAAGAGTTTTTATGTGGAAATCCCTGAAAAGGGGAAAAAACTACGGGGTCTGGCCCAGTTTGAATGAATCCACTAGTATTTGTAGTCGATTACAAATGAGGCTCTTCATTGGGAGAAGGTCTTCGCTTGATGGTACAAATGTACATCATATAGAGCGCATTACATAGTGGGAGTTACAATATTATACATGTTTGTTTGGTTGGAAGGGCCGTAGTTAGCACGAGACGGGGGTCCGAAAGACCGTTGTCTGGCGATGTAGGTCGGAAGGACCATAGTCGGCAGGAGATAGGAGTCTGGAAGACCGTAGTTGGCAGGAGACCGGGGTCTGAAAGACTGTTGTCTGGCGATGTAGGTCGGAAGGACCATAGTCGGGATGAGACAGGGGTCAGAAAGACCATTGTCTCGTGATGGAGGTCGGAAAGACCATAGTAGGCGACGAAGGTCTGAAGGATAGTAGTCGGATGGAGACTGAGGTCTGAAAGACCGTTATCTGGTGATGGAGGTCGGAAGGACCATAGTAGATGATAATGGTCCAAAGGACCGTAGTCGGCAAGAGACTGGGGTCTGGAAGACCATTGTCTGGTGATGGAGGTCGGAAGGACGATAGTAGGTGACGAAGGTCTGAAAGATCGTAGTCGGCAGGAAACTGGGGTGTGGAAGACCGTAGTTGGAGGGCAGTACTTCGGTAGAAGTTCGAGCATCAGGTGGAGGCCTGGTGGAGCTCAGGGCCTCAAGTGGTAATCCGATGGAAGTCCGGGCCTCATGTAGTGGCCTGGTGGAGCACAGGGCCTCAAGTGGTGGTCCGGTAGAAGTCCGAGCTTCAGGTGACGGTCCGGTAGAAGTCGGGGCCTCAAATGGTGGTCCGGTGAAGGTGAGGGCCTTAAGTGGTTGTCCAGCGGAGCAACGAGGTCAGGCGATGGTCCAGCGGAGGTGAGGGCCTTAGATGGTAGTCCGGCGGAGCAACTGTGTCAGACGGTGGTCCTGTGGAGGTGAGAACCTCAGGTGGTGGTCCGGCGGAGCAACGGCGTCAGGCGGTGGTCCGGCGAAGGTGAGGGCCTTAAGTGGTGGTCCGGCGGAGCAACAGCGTTAGACGATGGTCTGGCGGAGGTGAGGGCCTCAAGTGGTGGTCCGGAGGAGCAACGGCGATAGGCGGTGGTCCGGCGGAGACGAGGGCCTTAAGTGGTGGTCCGGCGGAGCAACAGAGTTAGGCGGTGGTCCAACGGAGGCGAGGGCCTTAAGTGGTGGTCCGGCAGAGCAACAACGTCAGGCGGTGGTCCGATAGAGGCGAGGGCCTTAAGTGGTGGTCCGACGGAGCAACGGCGTCAGGCGGTGGTTCGGGGAGACGAGGGCCTTAAGTGGTGGTCCGGCGGAGCAACGACGTCAGGCGGTGGTCCAGCGGAGGTGAGGGCCTCAAGTGGTGGTCCGACGGAACTTCTGCGGTGGTCGAGGAGGCAAGGAAGCAAGAGCGATCTCTGATCTCTCTCTTTTTTCCTTTGGCTTGGGGTCTCTTTTCATGAGGAGATGGAGCTCTATTTATAGATTTTGAGAATGACATGGCCTGTAAATAGGTGAGAGATCAAGGGTAAATGGGGAGTGGTCGGATGAACGGCCAATGTTAAATCCCTTGATCATGCATCGTTCTTTAGACATTTGCATTTAGATTCGTGCCCAATTGTAATATTTCAAAATCTGCTCCAGTATCGTCCAGGCCGATCTGGGATCGTCCTGGGACGATCTGTGGAATTCAGCTCCAGAATCTGTCCAGAATTGCTCTAAGTGTTTTCCTGTAGGGATCGTCCAGGCCGATCGAGGTATCGTCCCGGGACGATCAGTGGATGGCACAAGTCAGTGAATGGAGGTTTTTATCGCCTATGAATAGTAAACATCGTCCTGAAAAATCGTCCCAGGACGATGGGTTTTGGTCTGATCGTCCAGGACGATCGGGACGATCGGCCAGGCCGATCTGAAGAAGATTTAAGGCAAATCAGCTCATTTGAAGAGAGAGAAAGATTTTAAATAAAATATCTGATTTTTCGTCTGAGGAGAGAGAAAAAGAGGATTTTGGGAAAAGTTGATTTCGGGAAGACGCGGAGCCGTTTTCGATCGAAGCGACTGTTGAGGAATTTGCTGTGCTCGAGGTAAGGCACATTCCGTCTTTCTCAATTTTCAGTTCCGTCGCGGTTGGCGGTATTTTTCTGTCCGGATTTCGTTTTCGTTACGATTTTTCGTCCGTATCTTTCGATTGGTTCAGTTTTTACCGCGTAAGTTTCTGTATATCGTTGCCGTGCCGGGTGTGCACGTTTTGACTATATTTTGAAGATTTTCGTCCGGGTGTTTTTGATTCGACTGTGTTTTTAGTCGACCGGAATTTTCTGTGAAATCGTAAATTCTCTGTGCAGTAGAATAAATGTTCTGGAATGTGATTATCTATATTCTGTGCGAATTCGGTAAATTTTCTTTGCAGGAATTTTGTGTAAATTCTGTATACTGCCGTTGTGCTGCCCGATTTTTGGGTAATTTCTGAAATGTCCGGATTTCTTCTGAATTGAAATGCTATGTGAATAAGCTATAAAAAGGGAGTTATAAGGGGCCTGAATCCTATGAGATTCAGTTAGTGAAACGGGAAATTCTGAAATGAGCTCAATATACATTTTGATATCTGTTTCGTTCCGGATCCGATGAATTCTGTTCTGGTGCTATAAGCACATCTGTTTTGGTGCCGTGAGCACAAAGGGAGACATAAGGGGCCTGGATCCTACGAGATTCAGTCAGTGTCTGGGAAGGGAGGTATAAGGGGCCGGAATTCGTAGAGATTCCGTCAGTGTCAGGGCATTTAGCTATATGTATCTGTTCTGTCTTCTGTATCTGTTCTGTTCTGTACGAAATTATGATTATGATATGATATGATCCGTACGATTCTGATTTCTGATTCTGACTCTGTTGAATTGATTTGTTCTGATATGATCTGTACGATTCCGATTCTGATTTGATATCTGTCCGTATAAGTTTTGATTTCCGATTCTGTTTCGATTTCTGATCTGACTTCTGTCTGATGAATTTGGTTTTGGTTTCTGAGAATTTAGATTGGTGGTTTGTTGCTTTGCTGAGCTGTTGAGCTCACCCTTGCTTTCTGGTGGTTTTCAGGTTCTGGGAAGGGCAAGGAGGTCCAGGATTAGTTTCAGAGTCTGATCCGATTAGGTACTTTTGTACTTTTGATTTTTTGTACAGTCATGGCTTTCCTGTTCTGTCTTTCTTTCTGTTGAAAGCCATGTACTGTTTTGTAGATGATTATTTTGAGGAAATGAAAAGATAGATGTTTTGTTCCGCTGCATTTGATGTTTTTAGTAGCTCTGTTGTTCTGTGTGTGTTTGTTGAGTTAAGTATTTGGAAGATAAGTTCAGTAACCTAATCCAAAGCCAGATCCTGGATAAGCAAGTTTAGTAAGCGCGCTCGTCGCGATCCGGCTCGGGCGGGATCCGTCCCCGTCGGGTCGGGTCGTGACACCAATATAGATAATTTTTTGACGAGGGATCATGTCTGAAAATATATATATCTTGAATCAAAATGCCTAACTTTTAAAATATAAAATTCAAAGGGAACATCAAGCAGTCAATCACACAAACTTTCGAGCTGGTAGTTTTTCAACAATTCTTCTTCTTCCTATTGTATTCCACGTCTCTATTGATTGCCGTTCTTATAAGATCAGCCTTCGGCAAAATTCAAGGCAAAGGTTTTGTTTGGGACTTACTGCCTTCTAAAATAATTTTTTATGACAAAAAAATTTAATTCAAAAAATTTTTGTATCAAAAAGTTGATTTAAAAAATAGTAAGAAAGCAGTCCCAAATAAAACATAAGGTTTCATTTGGAACGACTTCTTTATTGCTTCTTAAAATAGCTTTGTAGTACAAAAATTAAAACTTTGATATTCTAAAACTGCTTTAAGAAGTAGTAAGAAAGATGTCATAGACTTTTGCTTTGTTTGGGACGGCCTTTTTATTGCTTCTTAAAGCGACTTTTTAATACAAAAATTTAAATTTAGTACTAAAAAATTGATAGTTTTTCAGCACTTCCTCTTCCTATTGTATTCCACGTCTTTGGTGATTGTCATTAATGTAAGATCAGTCTTGGACAAAATTCAAGCCTAAGACTTCGTTTGGGACGGCTTTTTTACTGCTTTCTAAAACAGAGTTTTAGTACAAAATTATTTATTTTTGTACTAAAACTCCGTTTTAGAAAGCAATAAAAAAGCCGTCCCAAACGAAGCCTTAGTTTACATCTCCAACTATGTCTAATTATTCAAGTTACCGTGTGCTCTATAAAAAGCAAAACCTAGAACAATATGACATATCACATTGCAGTTTTCAAATGTTGAATAAATCTTATTCCAACCTTATTAAAAATTTTTAGTAAGATTTGAACAATATTAAAAAAAAGTTAGATCAAATTTAGAATCCGATTTGACTATGGTTCGAGTAATGATTGCTCATAATTTGAAGAAGGTCCGATCGAACATCGAAGAAGATTCGAATATGATCTGAAGGAGATCTTATCATTGGTTTGAATCCAAATTTTGGACCCATTTATTAAGCGGGTCATGTTTGGCTCGATTGGATTCAAATCCGACTAGTTAACCTTTTTTGACAATCCTATTTGAAAATTAAATCTTTAATTAGAAAATATTTAATCAATATAAGGTGGACTAAATTAGTAAATTAACCCATTCCACTAGTTGAATACGGATTTTTTTCCACTATAAACAGAATTCTGTTACACAAAACCGCTCTCCCATCAGACCGGTTCCAACTACTGATCTATAAATAGTTACAGAGCATCCTCAAATCCATTCATCAGGATTTGTCTCTTCTCATTGTCGCCGGTGCCGCCCTCCGACGAGCTCAACGGCAGTGTTCGACGCTTCTCCGGTGACCATATGCGTATACTAACGATTCTTGAAGGCTACATTTGCACAGTTCTGCAAGTCCTGAAATTGCGCTCTTGGCTTCTGATAAACCCTTACAAGCGTCTTCTCGCCTCCGCCGCCACTGATCGCCGGTATGGTTGAGTTACCTCCTTTGCCGCATTTGTCTTCTTCAAATATCTCTGATCTGTTAATCGAGTTTGATTCGGTTAGATTCTGGCAATTTGATTCGGTTAGAATTATTCAATGAAAATATGTTGACAATGTTGTTTGATTTCTTGGTTTAGGATCTAAATGACTCATAATTCAAAGAAATATTCAAGCGCTAACTCTAAATTTCAGAGTTTTTTTAGGGGCCATTTGATTTGCCGAAAAGAAGAAAGAGTAAAAAGAAATGTAACGTAAAAGAAAAATTGATGGTTTGATTTGATGAAAAAAAGGAATATTGTATGATTCCAGTGAACACATTTTTCATTTTATGATTCCATTTGATGTATCGTAAACTCACTCAGTTTTGACCAAATTCCTTTTCACGGCAAGCCAATCACATTATGTCCGCCCGTCATCGCCTCCACTACCAATCACCGGTCACCGCCACCATCTGCCACGCACAAATGACCACCGTTGCTGATCGTTACCATTGCCGGCCACCTCAATTGTTTTGATTTAAACAACCCCAACATGAATAATTAAGAAATTTCACACAAAAATAAATAAAAAATTCATGAAAATAATTTTTTTCATTCTGAATCTGAAATATTCCACCTAATTACATTATTATAATTGATATAATTTAATTTCCCAATTAATTATTTTGAAAACCAATTTGAAAATAAAATATTTAACCAATATAAGTGGCACTAAATCGCTCTGCCATAAGACCAAATCCAACTACGGATCGTCAAAAAATTTTTTTTTATTCGAAGCCTCTATAAATTGTTTCAGAGCATCCTCGTTCCTCATATCCGTTCATCTAGCCTCGTCTCTTCTCACTGTCGCCGGTGCCACCCTCCGACGAGCTCAACGGCCGTTTTCGACGCTTCTCCGGTGACCGTATGCGTATACTAACGATTCTTGAAGGCTACATTTGCACAGTTCTGCAAGTCCTGAAATTGCGCTCTTGGCTTCCGATAAACTCTTACAGGCGACTTCTCGCCTCCGCCGCCACTGATCGCCGGTATGGTTGAGTTATCTCCTTTGCCACATTTGCCGTCTTCTACAAATATCTCTGATCTGTTAATGGAGTTTGATTCGGTTAGATTCAGGGAATTTATTTCGGTTAGAATTATTCATTGAACAATGTTGTTTGTTTTCTTGGTTTAGAATCTAAATGGCTCGTAATTCAAATATTTTATGATCTTGGTAGAACATTCCAGATTTTTTTAGGAGCTGTTTGATTTGATGAAAAAAATGAATATATTGTAAAATTTCAGTCAACACATTTTTAATTTTCTGATTCATTTTGATGTATTGTTAACTCACTTATTTTTGTCCAAATTCCTTTTCACTGCAAGCCAACCACATTATAATCGCCTGTCATTGCCGCGGCTACCAGCCACCAACCACCGCCACCATCTTCCATGTACAAACAGCCACCGTTGTCTATCGTCGCCGTCGCCAGCCACCTCTATTGTTTTGCATTAAATACCCCAATATGATTAATCAAGAAATTTCACACAAAAAAAAATCATGAAAAAAAATTTCTTCTATTTTAATCTAAAGTATTCCACCTAATTATCTAATTATAAACATTAATTTCCCAATTAAATATTTTATATGAGCATGTAGATGCTGCGAATTTAGATTTAGAAAGTGAAGGCATTATTATTATCCATCTCACCACTGAATCAATAGGTGTATATTTTTCATAAAATCATAAAGTGAAGGCATTAATATTCTTATTATATTAGGAATGTAATCAATCATATCCATCAGACTGAAAAGAAAGAATGATTTGCATATGGTTGTTCTAAATTATGCACTTATTTTCATTTAATTGTACTTTTTCTGCAATTCATCGTCAAACATTTTTATAGTTTTTTCATAAAATGGCGATGTACTTAGATCTGTGCTTCAGTTGTTAACTTTCTGAATATCTGAGAATACAATTGTGCTGAACTTTTAAGAGGAAGCTTTTGAATTCCAGATCTTCAAAGAGGAAGCTTTGGAAGTCATGGCAGATTTGGATAGTTTGCTGCTTGAGGCTACCGGTCGGACCAGCACTCCGACAAGGAAGAACCAAACCAATGCCCATTCAAGATGGCGAGGAGAAGCTTCTGGTAGTGGATCCAATGAAGATGGTAACTCAAAGTTCAATAAGTGGAAACACTCTGGATCAAGAATCTCTCTGAAGAAGAGTGTTGGAGGCCGTTCAGAAAAAGGCAAGATTGGAAGCTGGGGGACTGGTAAAGATAGAAGGTTTAATGGTGATGAATCTGACAGTGCACTATCTATTGGAAGTGATTTGTACAAAGATGAAGCAGATAAGGAAGAGATAAGTAAGCTGTTTGAGCTAAATCGAGAGTTGATTCTTGCAACCAGGAGTGCAAAAATGGATAATTATCGCTTGAGGAAGAGAGGAAGAGACTCATCAACTATGGTGGAGAATTCTGAAAAAGAGCTCCCTCCACCTTTTCATTCTCATTGCCAATCTTCTGTCACAACAGAGAAACCAGCTGCAAAGATCGACGCATTAAACGAGCTACGAGCTAAGAGGATGAGACAGCAAGAACCAAATTCTTACCGCAAGTATTCACTTGCAATCACTGTTCCTAAATTTGATTCAAGTGACAATAGTGATGATGGAAAAGAAGACAAATTATCTGAAGATAACGACATTGATGATAATTTAGATGATTTAATGGCATCTAAGTCGAGACCAATCAGGTATGAAGATGTAAAAGAAATAACCATTCGTAGATCAAAGCTGGCTAAATGGCATATGGAACCTTTCTTTGAGAAAATAGTTGCAAGATGTTTTGTTAGAGTTGGTATTGGGATGACTCGCAACGGTCCAAAATATAGCCTTTGTGTAGTCAATAATGTCGATGCAACTAGCCAAAATTGACAGTATGAATTCGAAGGTCGAACCACTTGCAAATGGCTGAACTGTATATGGGGCAGCGAAGCATCAGCAGCCATATGGCAAATGATTATGGTTTCTAACTCTCCACCAACAGAGGAAGAATTCAAGGAATGGCTGAGAGAAATGGAACGTAATGGAAGGCGCATTCCTTGTCTGCAAGAAGTTGATGAGAAGAAGGAAGAAATTCAAAAGACGAACACTTTTGTATATTCACCGAGAACTGTTAAGAAGATGATAGAGGTGAATAAATCATCCTCTTCAAGGCCAATCAATGTCGCAGTCGAAAAGATCCGTTTGAAGGCTTCCATTGAAACTGCAGAGAGTGCTGGGAAATAAAGTGAGGCAGATAGGTTGCGTGCGAAGCTGAAGGAGTTGGAGGATTTGTCTAGACAAATTAAGCCAGCTGATGCAAGGTCTTTCAGATTGTTGGAAATGAACCGTAAAAATAGAACAGAGAATTATAAAAAAGCATCAGAAATGAAGCCAGTTGATACAAAATTAAAGTTTGGTGAAGAAGGTTATGATCCTTCTGCGAGAAAATGGACTAAGCCTCTTCTTCAGTGTGTGGTTTATAGTAATAAAGAAACCACAAATGTTGATCATGATACTAACAAGCCTGAAGAAGCTGGCAAAGCAGCCTTTGTGGCAGCCATGGAGGAGGCTAAAGATGAAGGGAAACTGAGTGACACTAGACCTCCGGTTGATCATGGTGAAGAACTAATGGCTCTGCATAATTTTGACTTGCCGATTTCGTTGGCTGCTCTGAACAAATATCGAGGAGCTGAGGGTGTTCAACGAGGCTTCATGGAAAGGAAGCGGAAGATAGAAGCAACCATTGGGCATGCAGTGCCTGACGATTATGGAAAAAGTAAAGGATTCACACTCAGCATCAGTGACTACATAAGACACAAAGGTTTCATTTTGGGTACTTAAACTGGTAGTTGAGCTATGCAGGTTCAATCCATTCAGCTTTGGTCAAAATTTATTTATTTATTATTATCTTTTTTACGGTAGATTTTAGTGTAAATAGTAAAAATAGCTTTGAAATTTCCTTACAATGCCACTCCATGTTCAGTTCAGGTGCTAATTTATAGTTTTTTTTAATAATTTTGTGCTAAATAATGATAGATTATGTATTTACATATGGGAAAATTTTGTAATATGGATATTTTTTACTAAGGCTTGGTTTGGGACAGCTTCCGTACTGCTGCCTAAAATGAGTTTCTAGTATAAAATTTTCTAATTCATGAAATTCTTGTACTAGAAAAATTGTTTTAGAAAGCAACAAAAAAGCTGTCTCGAACGAGCATAAATTTTGATCATAATGGATTTGAGAGTCATTGAATTTGTCTTGAGATGAGTGTAATATATGAAAAGACAATCAAAATATGTATTGTACTTATCTCAAAGCAAATTTAGCTTCTTTGAGATCCATCATTATGAACTTTGGATCATAATATATTATTTTGATTTTTTTTTTCATTTTGTGTGTGATTATCTATGAAATGATAGTGTGAAATATATCAATATAAATCTTAATATTATAGTATTATATGTTGACATATAATATAATAAATTTATATGTATTATACAATGTTTTATAATGTGATAATATTTATGTTTATACTCAAAATATGTTTGAAGATTGGATCGAGCAAAAATTTATACTCTTTTAGCTCAACTAAATTTAAAAAAAAAATAAAAAATTGGCCTTTTTCAAAATTTTAATATATATAAAATAAAATATAATAATCATAAATTAATGAGAAAATAATTGAATTTTACTCTCTTAATTACTTTTCCCACTCTTTCAAAATAAAAAATATTTTTTTATGATCATGAATTATTAGTTTTGTTTTTTTGTATTATGATCTCCATATAACAAGTAATTGGGTTTTCATGGTAGCATTTTGTTAAATCAAAATTTATTTGTGAGTGATAATTAGAATTTTATAATAAGGTTATAAGAGAGAGAGAGAGAGAGAGAGAGAGAGAGAGAGAGAGAGAGAGAGAGAGAGAGACTTCTCTCTTGATTAAGTTATCTAATTTGAGTGTGCTATATCTTAGGGTTCAAACGGGTCGGGTTCAAACGGGTCGACCCTATCCCGACCCGGGTGGACAAATGGGTCGGAAATTCGAACCCAGACCCGACCCGGTGGGTTGCCGGGTTGACCCTACCCGACCCGGTCTGGGCAGCTCGGGCGGGCAGCGGGCAGAGGCTGGATTCAAATTTTTTTGAATTAAACGGGTTCGCGGGTTGACCCGGCAACCCGAACCCGACCCGTTTTTTGAAACGGTTCAATTTCTTGAACTCGAACCCGACCCGTTTTGAAATCGGGTTGGGTTCAACCCAGATTTTCCGGGTCGGGTTTTCATGTCGTGTCAAATATTGACACCCCTACTCTCTCTCTCTCTCTCTCTTATTATTATTTTTTATTTTTTATATATTAAAATTTTGAAATAGGTCAATTATTATTTTTTTAAAATTATTTGAGCTAAAAGAGAGAAGGCATGACACTTAAATTTCAAACTTATTATATTAAAATTTCAAACTTATTTCGAGTATAAAGGTAAATATTATCATATTATAAAACATTTTAATATACATATAAATTTATTAAATTATATGTCAACATATATATTATAATATTGAGATTAATATATGACACTATCATTTCATAGATAATGGCACACAAAATGAAAAAAAAAAAATCAAAAAAATAAATTATAATCAAAATTTTCTTCACGATGCACTTTTCATATATTATACTCATCTCAAGACAAATTCAAAGACTATGAGATTCATTCCAAAATTTAGGCTCGTTTGGGACAAACTTTTTCTTTCTAAAACAACTCTGAAGTACACAAATTTCTTATATTAGAAAATTTTATACTAGAAATTTATTTTAGAAAGTAGTACAAAAGCTGTCTCAAACGAAGCCTTAATCAAAAACATCCCATATGCAAATACATAATCTATTATTATTTAGCACAAAAACATTAAAAAAAAACTATAAATTAGCACCTGAAGTTAACATAGAGTAGCATTGTGAGGAAATTTCTATGCTATTTTCACTATTTAGACTAAAATCTACCGTAAAAAAGATAATAATAAAGAAATAAATTTTGACTAAAGCTGAATGGAATGAACCTGCATAGCTCAACTACCAGATTAAGTACCCAAAATGAAACCTTTGCGTCTCTTGTAGTCACTGATGTTGAGTGTGAATCCTTTACTTTCCCATATTCGTCGGGCACTGCATGCCCAATGGTTGCTTCTATCTTTCGCTTCATTTCCATGAAGCCACATTGAACACCCTCAGCTCCTCGATATTTGTTCAGAGCTGCCAACGAAATCGGCAAGTCAAAATTATGCAGAGCAATTAGTTCTTCACCATGATCAACCGGAGGTCTGGTGTCAATCAATTTTCCTTCATCTTTAGCCTCCTCCATGGCTGCCACAAGGGCTGCTTTGCCAGCTTCTTCAGGCTTGTTAGTATCATGATCAACATTTGTGGTTTGTTTATTACTATAAACCACACACTAAAGAAGAGGCTTAGTCCATTTTCTGGCGGAAGGATCATAACCTTCTTCACCAAACTTTAAGTTTGTATCAACTGGCTTCATTTCTGATGCTTTTTTATAATTCTCTGCTCTATTTTTACGGTTCATTTCCAACAATCTGAAAGACCTTGCATCAGCTGGCTTAATTTGTCTAGACAAATCCTCCAACTCCTTCAGCTTCGCACGCAACCTATTTGCCTCACTTTCTTTCCGAGCACTCTCTGCAGTTTCAATGGAAGCCATCAAACGGATCTTTTCGACTGCAACATTGATTGGCCTTGAAGAAGATGATTTATTTATCTCTATCATCTTCTTCACAGTTCTCGGTGAATATACAAAAGTGCCAGTCTTTTTAATTTCTTCTTTCTTCGCATCAATTTCTTGTAGGCAAGGAATCTACCTTCCATTACGTTCCATTTCTCTCAGCCATTCCTTGAATTCCTCCTCTGTTGGTGGAGAGTTAGAAACCATAATCATTTGCCATATGGCTGCTGATGCTTCGCTGCCCCATATACAGTTCAACCATTTACAAGTGGTTCGACCTTCGAATTCATACTGTCGATTTTGGTTAGTTGCATCGACATTATTGACTACACAAAGCCTGTATTTTGGACCTTTGCGAGTCATCCCAATACCAACTCTAACAAAACATCCTGCAACTATTTTATCAAAGAAAGGTTCCATATGCCATTTAGCCAGCTTTGATCTACGAATGGTTATTTCTTTTACATCTTCATACCTGATTGGTCTCAACTTAGATGCCATTAAATCATCTAAATTATCATCAATGTCGTTATCTTCAGATAATTTGTCTTCTTTTCCATCATCACTATTGTCACTTGATTCAAATGTAGGAACAGTGATTGCAAGTGAATACTTGCGGTGAGAATTTGGTTCTTGCTGCCTCATCCTTTTAGCTCGTAGCTCGTTTAATGCATTGATTTTTGCAGGAGGTTTGTTTGTTCTGATAGAAGAATGGCCATGAGAAGGAAAAGGTGGAGGGAACTCTTTTTCAGAATTCTCCACCTTAGTTGTTGAGTCTCTTCCTCTCTTCTTCGAGCGGTAATCATCCATTTTTTCACTCCTGGTTGCAAGAATCAACTCTCGATTTAGCTCTGAGAGCTTACTCATCTCATCCTTATATGCTTCAATTTTGTACAAATCACTTCCAATAGATAGTGCACTATCTGATTCATGACCATTAAACCTTATATCTTTGTCATTCTCCCAGTTTCTCATCTTGCCTTTTTTTGGAGGGTCTCCAACTCTTCTTCAGAGAGAATCTTCATCCAGAGTGTTTCCACTTATTGAACTTTGAGTTATAAGAACCATCTTCATTGGATCCACTGCCAGAAGCTTCTCCTCGCCATCTTGAATGGGCATTGGTTTGGTTCTTCCTTGTTGGTGAGCTGGTTCGACCGGCAGCCTCAAGCAGCAAACTTTCCAAATCTGCCATGACTTTAAAAGCTTCCTCTTTGAAGATCTGGAATTCAAAAGCTTCCTCTTAAAAGTTCAGCACTGTTGTATTCTCAGATATTCAAAAAGTTAACAACTGAAGCACAGATCTAAGTACATCGTCATTTTATGTAAAAACTATAAAAATCTTTGAAGATGAATTGCAGAAAAAGTACAATTAAATAAAAATATGTGATGTTGCGTCCTGGAGTATTCACGGCGGTAGAGAAGTATATAGTTTAATGTCTTAGCATTGTACGAAGATCCAGCACACACAGAGAAAAAGAGAGGGTGTAGCATTCATAAGAGACACCAGAGTTTTTACGTGGAAAACCCCTAAAAATGAGGAAATACCACGGGGCCTGGCCCAGTTTGAATGAATCCACTAGTATTTGTAGTCGATTACAAATGAGGCCCTTCCTTGGGAGAAGACCTTGAATTGATGTAGCAAATGTACATCATATAGATTGCATAATATGCTAGGAGTTACATATGTATGTTTGTTTGGCCTGGAGGACCGTAGACGGCAGGAGACTAGGGTTTGAAAGACTATTGTCAGGTGATGTAGGTCGGACAGACCGTTGTAGGTGACGAAGGTCAAAAGGATCGTAGTTGGCAGGAGCCGGGGTCAGAAAGACCGTTGTCTGTTGATAGAGGTCGGATAGACCATAGTAGGCGACAGAGGTCAGAAGGACCTTAGTCGAGAGGAGACCGGGGTCAGAAAGACCATTGTCTGTTGATAGAGGTCGGAAAAATCATAGTAGGCGACGGAGGTCAGGAGGACCATTATAGTGAGGCAGTACTTTTGTAGAACTCTGGGCGTCAGATAGTGGCCCAGCAAAAGTCCAGGCCTCAGATGGTGCTCCGGCGAAGCAACGATGTCACGCAGTAGTCCGACGGAGGAGAAGTCCGACGGAGGAGAGAGCCTCAAGGTGAAGATGAGGGCCTCAGGTGAGGATGAGGGCCTTTTACGAAGGTGATGGCCTCAGGCGAAGGTGAAGGCCTCAGGTGTTGGTGAGGGCCTTTGACGAATCTGAAGGCCTCAGGTGAAGGTTAGGGCCTCAGGCGATGGTCCGACGAAGCTTCGGCGGTGGTCCGGCGAGGCCCGACAAGAGTCCGGCGAAGTTCCGACGGTGGTCCAGCGAAGCTCTGGCGGTGGTCCGGCGAGGCTATGGCAGTAGTCTGGTGAAGTTTCGGCGGTGGTCCGGCGATGCTCCTGCGATGGTCCGACGAAGTCCCGTCGGTGGTCGAGGAGGAGCTTCTTCATTCTCTTCCTCCTCTTCTTGCTTGGATCCCCCCTTTGTGAAGAATGAGGGCTCTATTTATAGATTTTATGGAGTGGCATAGCTCGTAAATAAGCGTGAGATCAGGGGCGAATAGGGAGTGGTCGAATGGACGGCCGATATCGAATCCTACGACCGTGCACCGTTTGTTGGACATTAGAAGGTCTTAGAGATGTCGAAATTTGGTGGTCTTGAGCTCGTTGGATTTTTCTCGTCGAGCCGTTAGATTTGAGTATAAGATCGTTAAAATCGGAGACCGTTTGGAAACTCAAGTTGTGGTTTGAACCTTCAAACAATGCTTCGGGTCCATGATTCGGACCCACTTGGGCTCGGATTGGGTCGAATTTGGCGTCGTTGAGTTTGTATTTCCAAGACGCTCAGTTCGACTATAAGTTTGCTAAAATTGGAGTTTCGGTGCTCCCGAATTTAATTTTTGAAGTTTCAGGGTTGGGTTTTTCCTTGAGATTCGTGCCCGATTAAGATAATTTTTGCATGACGTATTAGTTGCCCCCCCTATTTTCAGACGTCGAAGCTCCAGAAGTCCGTAAATACTTGCTACAAAATTTTACATTGGCCGAATTGCAAAAAATTGCGTTCCAAAAGTTGAACATTTGCACAAACTTGCTTATAGAAGCCCCGTCGAGCTCTAAAAGTGTCGAAATCGAGTCAAGAATGTCGAAAAACGTGTTCGGGGACCCCAAAAATGTCCGATATTTTCGGACCGCGCGGTTAGTGAATTTGAAAATTTTTTTTTAAATTTGTGGGGCCCACTAAATTCCGAAAAAATTTCAAAAAATCCAAAAAAATTTCAGAAAATTACGAATTTTTTTGAAAATTTAGAAACTCTAGAAACTTCCCACATTCTCTCCAAAAAAGTATAAATAGGCCCCTAGGCCTTTAGAAAAATTGCTTCTTCTTTTCTTCTTCTCCTCTTTTCTTCTCTTCTTCTCTAATTCTCTTCTTCTCCCTCTATCCTTACAATTGAGGCCTTCCCTTGGTTTTCCAAGGCCCCTCTCTTTGCAAGGAAGTCCGGAGATTCTCCCTTCTCCTCTTTTCTTCTTCTCTCTCTGTCCTTATAATTGAGTCTTTCCCTTGATCCACCAAGGCCCCTCTCTCTGCAAAGAAGTCCGGAGATTCTTCTTTCTCTCTCTTCTCCCTCTATCCTTACAATTGAGGTGTTTCCTTGGTCTTCCAAGGCCCATCTCTCTGCAAGGAAGTCTGGAGATTCTCCCTTCTCTCTTTTCTCCCTCTGTCCTTACAATTGAGGTGTTTCCTTAGTCTTCCAAGGCCCCTCTCTCTGCAAGGAAGTCTAGAGATTCTCCCTTCTCTCTCTTCTCCCTCTGTCCTTACGATTGAGGTGTTTCCTTGGTCTTCCAAGGCCCCTCTCTCTGCAAGGAAGTCCGGAGATCCCCCTTCTCCCTCTTTTCTTCGAGAGATCTTGTGGAATTTCGATGTTTGGTGGTTGGCGATGGAGGTCGGATAGACCGTTGTAAGGAGGGAGGTTAAAATGACGGGCATACTTCCAGCATCGGGGAGAAGTATGATGACAAACAAGAATTCAACGTCGGGTAGTCATACAGCGTCGGGCAGAAGATCGATGAAAGTCTATTAACTGGTAGAAGTCCGACATCTGGTAGAAGTACGAAGACGGGTAGAGGTGCAGCGTCAGGTACAAGACCGACGAAAGTCCGTCGACGGGCAGAAGTCTGACGACGGTTAGTAGACCGACGGCAAGCAGAAGTCCATAGTCGAGTAAAGGTGCAGCGTCAGGTAGAAGACCGATGAAGGTCCGTTGACGGGCAGAAGTCCGACGACGGTTAGTAGTCCGACGGCAAGCAGAAGTCTGTAGTCGGGTAAAGGTGCAGCGTCTGGTAAAAGAGAGACGAAGGTCCGTCAACGGGCAGAAGTATGATGACGGTTAGTAGTCCAACGACAGGCAGAAGCCCGTAGTCGCGTAGAAGTACTGTCGGGTAGAAGACCGACGAAAGTTTGTCGACGAGCAGAAGTCCGACGACGGGGAGAAGTCTGACGTATGGTAGAAGTACTGCCTCGGGTAGAAGACCGACGAAAGTCCGTCGATGGGAAGAAGTCCGACGAAAGTCCTGCAAGGCAAAAGTTTAGCGACATGAGGAAATTCAACATTAGGTAGAAATTTAACTTTGTGTAGAAGTCCAATAGAAATCCATTGACAGCATTCTGGTGACGTTAACCAAGGACGTAAGACCTATCCGAGGTTGTATGTTAGAGCCTTTGCTCGATGACCTTAACTTGTATGGAAGAGCTTGAGAGAATCCGCCAAGGATGTAGGACCTTTCCGAGATTTTATGTCGGAGCCTTTGCTCGACGACGTTAACCTGTGTGGAAGAGGTCGGGAGAATCCACTAAAGGTGTAAGACCTATCCGAGGTTGTATGCATAAGCACTGCTCGATGACGTTAATATGTGTGGAAGAGGACGGAAGAATCCACCAAGGATGTAGGACCTTTCCGAGGTTGTATGTCAGAGCACTGCTCGATGACGTTAACCTATGTGGAAGAGGTCGAGATAATCCACCAAGGATGTGAGAACTTTCCGAGGTTGTATGCCAGAGCCTTGTTCGATGACGTTAACCTGTGTGGAAGAGGTCGAGAGAATTCACCAATGATGTAGGACCTTTCCGAGGTTGTATATTAGAGCACTGCTCGATGACGTTAACCTGTGTGGAAGAGGTCGAGAGAATCCACCAAGAATGTGAGACCTTTCCGAGGTTGTATGCCGGAGGCTTTGCTTAACGATGTTAACCTGTGTGGAAGAGGTCAGGAGAATCCACTTAGAATGTAAGACCTTTCCGAGGTTGTATGTCGGAGCCTTTTTTTTGACGATGTTAACCTGTGTGGAAGAGGTCGAGAGAATCCAACAAGGATGTGAGACCTTTCCGAGGTTGTATACCGGAGCCTTGCTCGACGACGTTAACCTGTGTGGAAGAGGTCGAGAGAATCCACCAAGGATGTAGGACCTTTCTGAGGTTGTATGTCAGAGCACTGCTCGATGACGTTAACCTGTGTGGAAGAGGTCGAGAGAATCAACCAATGATGTAGGACCTTTCCGAGGTTGTATGTCAGAGCACTGCTCGATGACGTTAACATGTGTGGAAGAGGTCGAGAGAATCCACCAAGGATGTGAGACCTTTTCAAGGTTTTATACCGGAAGCTTTGCTCAACGATGTTAACCTGTGTGGAAGAGGTCAGGAGAATCCACTTAGGATGTAAGACCTTTTCGAGGTTGTATGTCGGAGCCTTTTTTTAACGACGTTAACTTGTGTGGAAGAGGTCGAGAGAATCCAACAAGGATGTGAAACCTTTCTGAGGTTGTATACCGGAGCCTTGCTCGACGACGTTAACCTATGTGGAAGAGGTCGAGAGAATCCACCAAGGATGTAGGACCTTTCTGAGGTTGTATATTAGAGCACTGCTCGATGACGTTAACCTGTGTGGAAGAGGTCGAGAGAATCCACCAAGAATGTGAGACCTTTCCGAGGTTCTATGCCGGAGGCTTTGCTCAATGACGTTAACCTTTTGTGGAAGAGGTCAGGAGAATCCACTTAGGATGTAAGACCTTTCCAAGGTTGTATGTCGGAGCCTTTGCTCGACGACGTTAACCTGTGTGTAAGAGGTCGAATCGAATCCCCCTGGGATTGATTTTGCCTTGATTGAGAGGGGGCGAACGCCGCATTTATCCTGAATCAAAGATAAAAAAGGGTCTATCTTTAGACTGTTACTGCCTTTTTGAGGTCAAGATCAAGACCTTGCCCAAGAAGTGGAAATCCAGTAAGGGACTGTATAAAACTTGTAATTGATTGGAATTACCCTTGCTATCGCTGGGATTTTCCAGAAATATCATCTTGATATAGAAAGCATCGAAGGATCTTTTTGACCAGAATTTGGGTCAAAGTTGCCCACCAGCCCGCATCTGATGAAACAATGACTGGTGTCAGGAAGTTGATAAGAGCAATCTTTTGAGATTGGAGCAAAAGTTACCCCCAGTCGGGAACCACGTTCCCACAGACGGCGCCAAATTGTTGCGTCCTGGAGTATTCGCGGCGGTAGAGAAGTATATAATTTAACATCTTAGCATTGTACGAAGATCCAGCACACACAGAGAAAAAGAGAGGGTGTAGCATTCATAAGAGACACCAGAGTTTTTACGTGGAAAACCCCTAAAAATGAGGAAATACCACGGGGCCAGGCCCAGTTTGAATGAATCCACTAGTATTTGTAGTCGATTACAAATGAGGCCCTTCCTTGGGAGAAGACCTTGAATTGATGTAGCAAATGTACATCATATAGATTGCATAATATGCTAGGAGTTACATATGTATGTTTGTTTGGCCTGGAGGACCGTAGACGGCAGGAGACTAGGGTTTGAAAGACTATTGTCAGGTGATGTAGGTCGGACAGACCGTTGTAGGTGACGAAGGTCAAAAGGATCGTAGTTGGCAGGAGCCGGGGTCAGAAAGACCGTTGTTTGTTGATAGAGGTCGGATAGACCATAGTAGGCGACAGAGGTCAGAAGGACCTTAGTCGAGAGGAGACCGGGGTCAGAAAGACCATTGTCTGTTGATAGAGGTCGGAAAAATCATAGTAGGCGACGGAGGTCAGGAGGACCATTATAGTGAGGCAGTACTTTTGTAGAATTCTGGGCGTCAGATAGTGGCCCAGCAAAAGTCCAGGCCTCAGATGGTGCTCCGGCGAAGCAACGATGTCACGCAGTAGTCCGACGGAGGAGAAGTCCGACGGAGGAGAAGTCCGACGGAGGAGAGAGCCTCAAGGTGAAGATGAGGGCCTCAGGTGAGGATGAGGGCCTTTTACGAAGGTGATGGCCTCAGGCGAAGGTGAAGGCCTCAGGTGTTGGTGAGGGCCTTTGACGAATCTGAAGGCCTCAGGTGAAGGTTAGGGCCTCAGGCGATGGTCCGACGAAGCTTCGGCGGTGGTCCGGCGAGGCCCGACAAGAGTCCGGCGAAGTTCCGACGGTGGTCCAGCGAAGCTCTGGCGGTGGTCCGGCGAGGCTATGGCAGTAGTCTGGTGAAGTTTCGGCGGTGGTCCGGCGATGCTCCTGCGATGGTCCGACGAAGTCCCGTCGGTGGTCGAGGAGGAGCTTCTTCATTCTCTTCCTCCTCTTCTTGCTTGGATCCCCCCTTTGTGAAGAATGAGGGCTCTATTTATAGATTTTATGGAGTGGCATAGCTCGTAAATAAGCGTGAGATCAGGGGCGAATAGGGAGTGGTCGAATGGACGGCCGATATCGAATCCTACGACCGTGCACCGTTTGTTGGACATTAGAAGGTCTTAGAGATGTCGAAATTTGGTGGTCTTGAGCTCGTTGGATTTTTCTCATCGAGCCGTTAGATTTGAGTATAAGATCGTTAAAATCGGAGACCGTTTGGAAACTCAAGTTGTGGTTTGAACCTTCAAACAATGCTTCGGGTCCATGATTCGGACCCACTTGGGCTCGGATTGGGTCGAATTTGGCGTCGTTGAGTTTGTATTTCCAAGACGCTCAGCTCGACTATAAGTTTGCTAAAATTGGAGTTTCGGTGCTCCCGAATTTAATTTTTGAAGTTTCAGGGTTGGGTTTTTCCTTGAGATTCGTGCCCGATTAAGATAATTTTTGCATGACGTATTAGTTGCCCCCCTATTTTCAGACGTCGAAGCTCCAGAAGTCCGTAAATACTTGCTACAAAATTTTACATTGGCCGAATTGCAAAAAATTGCGTTCCAAAAGTTGAACATTTGCACAAACTTGCTTATAGAAGCCCCGTCGAGCTCTAAAAGTGTCGAAATCGAGTCAAGAATGTCGAAAAACGTGTTCGGGGACCCCAAAAATGTCCGATATTTTCGGACCGAGCGGTTAGTGAATTTGAAAATTTTTTTTTAAATTTGTGGGGCCCACTAAATTCCGAAAAAATTTCAAAAAATCCAAAAAAATTTCAGAAAATTACGAATTTTTTTGAAAATTTAGAAACTCTAGAAACTTCCCACATTCTCTCCAAAAAAGTATAAATAGGCCCCTAGGCCTTTAGAAAAATTGCTTCTTCTTTTCTTCTTCTCCTCTTTTCTTCTCTTCTTCTCTCATTCTCTTCTTCTCCCTCTATCCTTACAATTGAGGCCTTCCCTTGGTTTTCCAAGGCCCCTCTCTTTGCAAGGAAGTCCGGAGATTCTCCCTTCTCCTCTTTTCTTCTTCTCTCTCTGTCCTTATAATTGAGTCTTTCCCTTGACCCACCAAGGCCCCTCTCTCTGCAAAGAAGTCCGGAGATTCTTCTTTCTCTCTCTTCTCCCTCTATCCTTACAATTGAGGTGTTTCCTTGGTCTTCCAAGGCCCATCTCTCTGCAAGGAAGTCTGGAGATTCTCCCTTCTCTCTTTTCTCCCTCTGTCCTTACAATTGAGGTGTTTCCTTAGTCTTCCAAGGCCCCTCTCTCTGCAAGGAAGTCTAGAGATTCTCCCTTCTCTCTCTTCTCCCTCTGTCCTTACGATTGAGGTGTTTCCTTGGTCTTCCAAGGCCCCTCTCTCTGCAAGGAAGTCCGGAGATCCCCCTTCTCCCTCTTTTCTTCGAGAGATCTTGTGGAATTTCGATGTTTGGTGGTTGGCGATGGAGGTCGGATAGACCGTTGTAAGGAGGGAGGTTAAAATGACGGGCATACTTCCAGCATCGGGGAGAAGTATGATGACAAACAAGAATTCAACGTCGGGTAGTCATACAGCGTCGGGCAGAAGATCGATGAAAGTCTATTAACTGGTAGAAGTCCGACATCTGGTAGAAGTACGAAGACGGGTAGAGGTGCAGCGTCAGGTACAAGACCGACGAAAGTCCGTCGACGGGCAGAAGTCTGACGACGGTTAGTAGACCGACGGCAAGCAGAAGTCCATAGTCGAGTAAAGGTGCAGCGTCAGGTAGAAGACCGATGAAGGTCCGTTGACGGGCAGAAGTCCGACGACGGTTAGTAGTCCGACGGCAAGCAGAAGTCTGTAGTCGGGTAAAGGTGCAGCGTCTGGTAAAAGAGAGACGAAGGTCCGTCAACGGGCAGAAGTATGATGACGGTTAGTAGTCCAACGACAGGCAGAAGCCCGTAGTCGCGTAGAAGTACTGTCGGGTAGAAGACCGACGAAAGTTTGTCGACGAGCAGAAGTCCGACGACGGGGAGAAGTCTGACGTATGGTAGAAGTACTGCCTCGGGTAGAAGACCGACGAAAGTCCGTCGATGGGAAGAAGTCCGACGAAAGTCCTGCAAAGCAAAAGTTTAGCGACATGAGGAAATTCAACATTAGGTAGAAATTTAACTTTGTGTAGAAGTCCAATAGAAATCCATTGACAGCATTCTGGTGACGTTAACCAAGGACGTAAGACCTATCCGAGGTTGTATGTTAGAGCCTTTGCTCGATGACCTTAACTTGTATGGAAGAGCTTGAGAGAATCCGCCAAGGATGTAGGACCTTTCCGAGATTTTATGTCGGAGCCTTTGCTCGACGACGTTAACCTGTGTGGAAGAGGTCGGGAGAATCCACTAAAGGTGTAAGACCTATCCGAGGTTGTATGCATAAGCACTGCTCGATGACGTTAATATGTGTGGAAGAGGACGGAAGAATCCACCAATGATGTAGGACCTTTCCGAGGTTGTATGTCAGAGCACTGCTCGATGACGTTAACCTATGTGGAAGAGGTCGAGATAATCCACCAAGGATGTGAGAACTTTCCGAGGTTGTATGCCAGAGCCTTGTTCGATGACGTTAACCTGTGTGGAAGAGGTCGAGAGAATTCACCAATGATGTAGGACCTTTCCGAGGTTGTATATTAGAGCACTGCTCGATGACGTTAACCTGTGTGGAAGAGGTCGAGAGAATCCACCAAGAATGTGAGACCTTTCCGAGGTTGTATGCCGGAGGCTTTGCTCAACGATGTTAACCTGTGTGGAAGAGGTCAGGAGAATCCACTTAGGATGTAAGACCTTTCCGAGGTTGTATGTCGGAGCCTTTTTTTTGACGATGTTAACCTGTGTGGAAGAGGTCGAGAGAATCCAACAAGGATGTGAGACCTTTCCGAGGTTGTATACCGGAGCCTTTCTCGACGACGTTAACCTGTGTGAAAGAGGTCGAGAGAATCCACCAAGGATGTAGGACCTTTCTGAGGTTGTATGTCAGAGCACTGCTCGATGACGTTAACCTGTGTGGAAGAGGTCGAGAGAATCCACCAATGATGTAGGACCTTTCCGAGGTTGTATGTCAGAGCACTGCTCGATGACGTTAACATGTGTGGAAGAGGTCGAGAGAATCCACCAAGGATGTGAGACCTTTTCAAGGTTTTATACCGGAAGCTTTGCTCAACGATGTTAACCTGTGTGGAAGAGGTCAGGAGAATCCACTTAGGATGTAAGACCTTTCCGAGGTTGTATGTCGGAGCCTTTTTTTAACGACGTTAACTTGTGTGGAAGAGGTCGAGAGAATCCAACAAGGATGTGAAACCTTTCTGAGGTTGTATACCGGAGCCTTGCTCGACGACGTTAACCTATGTGGAAGAGGTCGAGAGAATCCACCAAGGATGTAGGACCTTTCTGAGGTTGTATATTAGAGCACTGCTCGATGACGTTAACCTGTGTGGAAGAGGTCGAGAGAATCCACCAAGAATGTGAGACCTTTCCGAGGTTCTATGCCGGAGGCTTTGCTCAATGACGTTAACCTTTTGTGGAAGAGGTCAGGAGAATCCACTTAGGATGTAAGACCTTTCCAAGGTTGTATGTCGGAGCCTTTGCTCGACGACGTTAACCTGTGTGGAAGAGGTCGAATCGAATCCCCCTGGGATTGATTTTGCCTTGATTGAGAGGGGGCGAACGCCGCATTTATCCTGAATCAAAGATAAAAAAGGGTCTATCTTTAGACCGTTACTGCCTTTTTGAGGTCAAGATCAAGACCTTGCCCAAGAAGTGGAAATCCAGTAAGGGACTGTATAAAACTTGTAATTGATTGGAATTACCCTTGCTATCGCTGGGATTTTCCAGAAATATCATCTTGATATAGAAAGCATCGAAGGATCTTTTTGACCAGAATTTGGGTCAAAGTTGCCCACCAGCCCGCATCTGATGAAACAATGACTGGTGTCAGGAAGTTGATAAGAGCAATCTTTTGAGATTGGAGCAAAAGTTACCCCCAGTCGGGAACCACGTTCCCACAGACGGCGCCAAATTGTTGCGTCCTGGAGTATTCGCGGCGGTAGAGAAGTATATAATTTAACATCTTAGCATTGTACGAAGATCCAGCACACACACAGAAAGAGAGAGGGTGTAGCATTCATAAGAGACACCAGAGTTTTTACGTGGAAACCCCCTTAAAAGGGGGAAAAACCACGGGGCCTGACCCAGTTTGAATGAATCCACTAGTATTTGTAGTCGATTACAAATGAAGCCCTTCCTTGAGAGAAGGCCTTGGATTGATGTAGCAAATGTATATCATATAGATTGCATTACATGGTAGGATTTACATATGCATGTTTGTTTGGCCTGGAGGACCGTAGTCGGTAGGAGACTAGGGTTTGAAAGACTATTGTCAGGTGATGTAGATCAGACGGACCGTAGTAGGTGACGAAGGTCAGAAGGATCGTAGTTGGCAGGAGACCGGGGTCAGAAAGACCGTTGTCTGTTGATAGAGGTCGGATAGACCAAAGTAGGCGACAGAGGTCAGAAGGACCTTAGTCGATAGGAGACCGGGGTCAGAAAGACCGTTGTCTGTTGATAGAGGTCGGATGGACCATAGTAGGCGACGGAGGTCGGGAGGACCGTTGTAGTGAGGCAGTACTTGGTTAGAACTCATGGTGTCAGATAATTGCCCAGCAAAAGTCCAGGCCTCAGATGGTGCTCCGACGAAGCAATGACGTCAGGCGGTAGTTTGACGGAGGAGAGCCTCAAGGTGAAGGTGAGGGCCTTTAGCGAAGGTGAGGGCCTTTAGCGAAGGTGAGGGCCTCAGGTGAGGGTGAGGGCCTCTGACGAAGGTGATGGCCTCAGGTGAAGGTGAAGGCCTCAGGTGTTGGTGAGGGCCTTTGACGAATCTGAAGGCCTCAGGTGAAGGTGAGGGCCTCAGGCGGTGGTCCGGCGAAGCTCCGGCGGTGGTCCGGTGAGGCTCCGGCGGTAGTCCGGCGAAGTTCCTGCGGTGGTCCGGCGAGGCTCCAGCGGTGGTCCGACGAAGTCCCGTCGGTTGTTGAGGAGGAGCTTCTTCATTCTCTTCCTCCTCCTCTTCTTGCTTGGATCCCCCCTTTGTGAAGAATGAGGGCTCTATTTATAGATTTTATGTAGTGGCATAGCTCGTAAATAGACGTGAGATCAGGGGTAAATAGGGAGTGGTCGAATGGACGGCCGATATCGAATCCTACGACCGTGCACCGTTAGTTGGACATTTGAAGGTCTTAGAGATGTCGGCATTTGACGGTCTTGGGCTCGTTGTATTCTTCTCGTCGAGCCGTTCGATTTGAGTATAAGCTCGTTAAAATCAAAGACCGTTTGGAAACTCAAATTGTGGTTTGAACCTTCCAACATCGCTTCGGGTCCATGATTCGGACCCATTTGGGCTCGGATTGGGTCAAATTTGGCATCGTTGAGTTTGTATTTCCAAGACGCTCAGTTAGACTATAAGTTTGCTGAAATCAGAGTTTGGGTGCTCCCGAATATAATTTTTGAAGTTTCCGAGTTGGGTTTTTCCTTGAGATTCGTACCCGATCAAGATAATTTTTGCATGACGTATCAAGTGCATAATTTAGAACAACCATATGCAAATCACATTTTTTTTTTGCAGTCTAATGGATATGATTGATTACACTCCTAATATAATAGCAATATTGGAATGTATATTTAGATAGAATTTGGTATCATTTTAGGAAAAATATACACCTATTTATTCAGTGCTGAGATGGATAATATTAATAATGCCTTCACTTTCTAAATCTAAATTCGTAGCATCTACATGCTCATATACTTTAATTTACCAATTAATTATTTTATATGAGCATGTAGATGCTACAAATTTAGATTTAGAAAGTGATGGCATTATTATTATTATCCATCTCAGCACTGAATTAGGGGTGTCAAAACCGGGTCACGGGTCGTATTCGAGTCGAACCCGAATTGACCCGAACCTAAGCGGGTCAACCAGAACCCGACCCGTTTATAGAAACGGCTCAGTATTTAGGACCCGAACCCGACCCGAGCCGGGTTCGGGTCAACCCGGATTGACCCGTCGACCCGTTTACAAGTGAGAGGATATGCAGGCATGTGGCACAGGTAAACCAATCCAGTAAGACAGCAGTCACAACAGCACATGTAAACCAATCCACCAAGAGAGCAAATAATATAATCCAAAACAGTAATTTATTTTCCCAAAAAAAGACAGCAATTTATTAACTTATAAATTATGAATTATAATTACATAATTCTGAAATGAATAAATAAATTACGTAATTACATACCACATTACTAATTACAATTTTACAACCATAAAATCTCTAATATCAAATTACAAATCAAAATTATAATTTACAAATATAAAGTTGACTTTTTGAAGAACTTCGAGCTCTAGAGACCACGTCATTTGCATGCCTACTTGCCCTCATGGAGAATTGGAGATTTACGCTAACTGCAAAAAAAATATAAATGGTAAAAGTGATACAATTATAAATCCATTAATTAATTGAAAGATTGAGTCATTAGCTCAGATTAACCCTCCAAAAAATTCATCAAATAATGAAATGTGAGTCAAAAATACATTTCTGATATTGCCATCCAAGGCGGCATTTTGTATTTTAGAGTTATACGAAGTATTTGTTTGATTAGATGATGACACAAATGCCACCTGGTTGCAATAGCCAATAATTTTTTCCCCCATAATGACTTCACAATCAGTTTAGAAGGGTACTCATCATCGCTACTCAACTTTCAATGCTTCTGAAAGTCCGAAACCAACCCAGCTTTTAAATAGATACAACAAGTTACAGGATACCAAGATACAGCCAGTAGCCGGAAACCAACACAATTACCATTCACCAGGCAGTTCAAGTAGGCAACCAAGACATCAACCCAGGTAAACCCAACAAGACATCATTCCAGAAAAACCAAGACAGCATCCAACACAGCATCCCAAGGCATCACAAGGGAAGCCAATTCGGAATCGACCCAATAAGTCAACAACCAAGACATCAACCAATGTAAAGTGGTAAACCAATGCACCTTTACAAAGAAACCAATACAGCAGCCCATACAACCAAATCGAGTTTCCCAGGAGACCAACCCACCAAGACAAGAACCCAGGTAAGCAAGACAGCACCCCAGGTAAATCCAGCAAGACATTATTCCAGAAAAATCATTTCAATTTCCGATCCAGCAACCAAGACAACAACACAGGTAAATCCAGCAAGACAGTATTCCAGAAAAATCATTTCAGTTTCTGACCCAGCAACCAAGACAACAACACAGGTAAACCAACCCACCAAGACAGCAAATAATGTAAGACATCTTAAACCAAGACATCATCCCATGGTTATACCAAGACAGCAACCCAGCAAATAATTTAACCCAACAAATAATTCAACCCAGCAAATAATTCAACCCAGCAAGACATCTTAAATGTGCATAACATCAAGTTAAATTTGCATTACATCAACTTAAATGTTAAAATAGTTAGGAATGAAACTGGTAGTTCTTGAAACTGTTAAGAAAATATAGATAGGCATGAAGTAAATAATATGCAAGCATTATATCTATGCTCTTCATCCAACAACAGAGCTTTCACCAAGCTCTCAATCATTTCTGTTCACATCTAAACTAAGGATATCATCAGTAATCGTATCAAGTTCCAAGTCCTTTGCTGCAATTAATTATGTAATGAAAAACAAATTAGTGCAATGAGATCTTACACATAAAATAACTTTAAGATGAAAGAATAATCACCATGCTCTCCGTATAACCAGTCCTTAGCACAAATTAGTGCTTCGACAATATCATGTTTCAAAGCACTTCAGTACTGATCTAAAATTCTCCTGCTATTGCTGAATGCACTTTCAGATGCTACTGTTGTTATTGGAATGCAAAGTACATCACGTGCCATAGAAGAAACACTAGGAAATCTATATTGGTTCCCTTGCCAGAACTTCAAAATGTCTAAATTTACACTGCTATCAAGCTTATGTTCATCTAAGTAAATGTCTAATTAAGATTTCCTCGGTGTAAAGGCATCTTTCTGAAATGAAGCAAAATACTATTTTTTTTAAAGATTGTTAGAAACAAAATAAAACAGAAATGAAAAACAACTGAAGTGAAAACTAAATAGAATTGGAAACGAAAACCTACATAAATTTGGACTTAATCTTTGAAGGACATCATTGTACAACCTCAGACGTATTTGAACTTTCTCCTAGTGAAAAATTCCTTCTTAAACCGTAGTTAGCACACAATGAAATTAACTTAAGTCTTAGTTTTCTCAATTCGGACATGTAATTGCTACCATATAATCTTTGATAACACCACTCTACAAAAGTCATTTTGTATCTCGGATCTAGAATAACTGCTACTACCAAAATATCACTGAATTCATACCAGTATTTTTTAAACTTTACAATCATTCCTATTGTCATTCTCTTTATGGATTGATGGCTACTTAACATTGCATTTTCAGTTCTGCATAAGCTATTGAAATACAGGGGAAGTATAAATTTGTTGTAGGGTATTTAGATCCAGAAATGAGACAAGTTATTTCATAGAAAGGTTCCAAAAATTGGCTAATATGTTTGACTTTGTCCCATTCAGAAGATATTGGACAATGCTTGTAATTTGAATCTACTAATTCTAAATGTTGAAAAGCACGTTTAAAATAAGTTGCACTGTCAAACATTATGAAGGTGGAATTCCATCTGGTTGGGACATCCTGACGCGAACCTCTTCTCCCATCCAAACAACTTTGTGCAGCACATTCAAGAAACTTTTGTTTTCTAGCATGAGAGCCTTTAACATACTTAATGCTCTCTCTTATTTTCACAATTGCACTATCAATGTCTTTCAAACCTTCTTGAACCACAAGATTAACGATATGTGATGTGCAACGTATATGAAAACAATCACCATCGCATAACAAGCCAGCTCGTAAATTCAAATGATTTCTTAGATAATCAACTGAAGTATTATTTGCAGATTCATTATCCAAAGTTATGCTGAATAGCTTGGCTTCTATTTTCCATTCTACCAAAAGAGATTGTATCTTCTCAAATATAGAAATGCCATCATGGGGGGATGGCATGAATGAAAAATTAATAATTTTCTTTTGCAAAACCCAATCATTATCAATATAATGAGCACTTAAATAAATAAACCTATATGTATTTATTGATGTCCAAAGGTCAGATGTTAAACAAACTCTGCTAGTGACTTTAGAAAACTGCTCCATTAAATTATGCTTCTCCTTAATGAATAATTTTTTGCAATCATTTCTAACAGTGTTTCTAGAAATTAATTGCAAGTCTCTACGAAGATACAACAAAAGTGCTCAAAATCCAACCCACTCCACACATTGAAATGGCAAATCGTGCATGATGATAGAAGCAATAAACAAATCACAAAATTCAGCATGATCAAACTTGTTATCAGACATAGAAATTGAAGATTCAGTGTTACTTTGTAAGATCAACTATCCTATATCACGCATACTTCTTTTCTTACAATTTTTGAGGTGGCGTCTAAAATTACCAGTTCCATTTTTGCTATCACATAGGTAAGTACTGCCACATTTCTTATATTTATATTTTTGTTTTCCATCTTTCGTATTAGGTAACATCTCATAATGGCCCCAAACAAATGAGGTCATCCTTCGCCGTTTCTTAGTAACTGCCCCCTCATTACATAGCTCGTTAGACGTCTCTACCACATTTTCAGAAGTCCGAACTTCTTCATTTTCATCAATAGATAAATTCTCAGGAATGATGTTGGAATCCTCCATCTAACCAAAACAATAAAATATATTACAAATTTACATTACTAATTCTAACTTCTTTGTTTATTTTCTTCTTTAAAAAATAGACATAAAACATCAAGAATTTAACTCAACTAATTCTTCCACAAATGCCTAAGAACAACTTCTCCAAGAACTAAGAATAACAACATAACTGTCAATTGCCAAATACAAATGTGGCAGCATAATATATCCTCTAAAATAAAAAAATAGCTACAAAACCATATGCTCAACAACAATTGCATGAACTGAACAGAAAAACCAACACAAATTGAACAGAAAAATCAGCACGTCGAGCTCGACTTGGCTCGTTTGCACACCTACTGCGATAGATTAAAACCCATCATGGACTGAACAGAAAACCCAGCACAAACTGAACAAAAAACCCTTCTAAAAATAGATTTAACTGAACAGCACCTCTTCAACTATTCGGCCAAAAACATCCCCAAAATCGAAAGCATGCAAATCCACAAATGCATGCCAAAATTTACCAAATCTTCAAAAAAACTGATATAATATTCGACATAAAAGTAAATCAGCAAGACAAAAATAAATCGGACAAACCCTAAACAGCTATACCCAAAAACTTTTCACGAAACTTTGAAATATTTTGATCAATCAGCAAGAAAACAAACCACCCTCAACTGTGCTCACAGATCAAGCTTCTAAAAGGAGAAAATAGAAAAATGATAAGAAATACAAACAGTGATCGATGTAGATGTTCGTGCTGAGCCAAATGAGATGTGCACGATGAACACCACGTACCCTACGCACCAACAAGACAATAATGTGCCAGAGAAGGAGAAGAGAGAAAACCGTCGACAGAGCGAGGAGATCCGGAGAGAAGAAACGGAAACCCTAGACGAAGCAGTGAAGAAGAGGAGGCGGATGCGAAATGCGGCCCTATGGAGCCCTAACACCAATTAAGGCATCGCACAAAAATTAATACAGCGCGGGTCAAAACGGGTTGCTATCGGGTTGTCGTGTCAACCCGGACCCGACCCATTTTTCACAATCCATAAACTTCACTAATTAAAGCTCACACACATACATTCCATTTTCACAATCTATACCTTTCACTTTTAATATGCATCTTATCAAAGCACAAATGAATCACTCTTAACATATAGTTTTCAAAGAAAATATCCATATATGAGAGTGAAATACAACTATGTATACCAATCTCCATCAATCATGACACATCGAAAGCATCATTACATTTCTCACCTTCTAACACATGTTTTTCTCTTTAGCAACCACGTACTTGCTTCCTTCTTATGAGTACAAAGTGTTATTTCAGCATTTCTCTTACTTCAAAACATTACGTACCACTCTTCAACACTCACCAAGTACTTTGTATTAAACCCAATATTTGAAAATATAACACAAAGAACAAATATTCTCTCTTACCTTCATACGCCCTTTTCAAACAACTTATAAAATTTTCCAACAATCTCTATTTGCTAATAATTTAAAAAAAAAATAACAATTTGTGTAAAAGAAAATTGCTCCATACAAATCTCCAAGAATAATGTAGAAATTCAATCTCATCATTCTATACTATTATTTCATGAGAATAAATTTTAATGCCGAGATAACTTCAACATTATACCGTATCAATTATCAATTTTAAAAGAAACAAAGATATGAAATTACTACCTACATTTTCTTTCAAAAAGACTTCTATACTTTCATTTATCTTGATGAGAGAAACCTAATAAAATATGCATAAGTCGATTCTCTTTTAAGAAGACTACAATTCCAAAAATTTTCTACACAAATATCATCTTAACGTAAAGAAAAACTAAAAGAAACTTAAAGCAATAGTTATTGATTTCAAAATTCTAAACAGAACATGCAAGCACTATTTCTTAAAAAAAAAATGAGTAATCCTCATTACTTCTCTTACCCAACAGAGAAAAAGAAGAAGATAAATGGGGATGAAGAGAAATATAATAATGAAGAAAGAGATTAAGAAGAATAAAGTTTACCAATCTTTGAGTCTTTGTTACCTTTGGTCGGACAAATTGCAGTAGAGAAATATTCGTTTAAGGTCTCTAGGGCTGGAGATCGGACAGGAGAAAGGAAAGCTCTGGTTGACGTCTGCTAGGGATTCGATCGGCTAGGGTAGGCGAACTGCAGGCCTAGAGTGCGAGAGAGAGGTTCGAGATGGGGGCTTCTCACGCGAGAGGGAAGTAGCGACGGGTTGAGGGCTGGAGTTCGGCCAGTGCGAATAGAGTGCGTATTCTTGTGCAAGAGAGAGCGTGAGAGTCCTGGGTAGTCGGCTTGAGTTTTCTTATGAGAGGGAGATGGAGTTCGGGAGTTAAGAGAGGGGGAGGTAGTTCGCGAACTGCCGGGAGTCGGGGTCGTTTCGTGAATAGAGAAGGAGAATGGGGCTGGGGTTAGTTTCGTGAATGAGAAGGGAAATGGGATCGTGGGCTGTGAACTGCTGAGAGAGAGAGAGGGCTTTCGTTCGGCCTTCTTGCGGGTTAAGAGGGAGTGAGAGAGATCGTGTGGAATTGATTTGAAAACGACCTAATCTAATCACCTCTCAAATTAAATCAAAGGCCATGATCAATTCATGATTTTAAAAAAAAAAATCTAAAAGCTGATATTGAATCATGTTTTAAAAGAAAGATTTAAGGGTTAATTTTTGATTTGATTAAAACAGATTTTTATTAGAAAGAATTTGATGTTTGATTAGTGAATTTATTAGAACTCAATGATATACTAATTTGATAAAAAATGAATTAGATCAAATTAAATTGAGTCAATCAACATCGACGAATTATAAATTGAGCTTGATTGAGTTTGTTTTGGAGTTGAATTGAAATTGGATTGAATTGATTTTGATTTGAGTTGAGCGATAGGTTCGAGTCGATGCTACGTCAGTGGGTATCCACCTAAGAGGAATCCTATGGGGGCGATGTCTACACTAGGCTAGGAAGACCTAGGTGCTAGAGATGAATTCGGAGAAATTGACCTCAAATAATGAGGTCAACAGTACTTAGATCTGTGCTTCAGTTGTTAACTTTCTGAATATCTGAGAATACAATTGTGCTGAACTTTTAAGAGGAAGCTTTTGAATTCCAGATCTTCAAAGAGGAAGCTTTTGAAGTCATGGCAGATTTGGAAAGTTTGCTGCTTGAGGCTGTCGGTCGAACCAGCTCACCAAAAAGGAAGAACCAAACAAATGCCCATTCAAGATGGCGAGGAGAAGCTTCTGGTAGTGGATCCAATGAAGATGGTTCTGATAACTCAAAGTTCAATAAGTGGAAACACTCTGGATCAAGAATCTCTCTGAAGAAGAGTGTTGGAGGCCCTCTAGAGAAAGACAAGATGAGAAACTGGGAGAATGGTAAAGATAGAAGGTTTAATGGTAATGAATCTGATAGTGCACTATCTATTGGAAGTGATTTGTACAAAGATGAAGCAGATAAGGAAGAGATGAGTAAACTCTCAGAGCTAAATCGAGAGTTGATTCTTGCAACCAGGAGTGGAAAAATGGATGATTATCGCTTGAAAAAGAGAGGAAGAGACTCATCAACAAAGGTGGAGAATTCTGAAAAAGAGTTCCCTCCATCTTTTCCTTCTCATGGCCATTCTTCTGTCAGAACAGGCAAACCAGCTGCAAAAATCAATGCATTAAACGAGCTACGAGCTAAGAGGATGAGGCAGCAAGAACCAAATTCTTACCGCAAGTATTCACTTGCAATCAGTGTTCCTAAATTTGATTCAAGTGACAATAGTGATGATAGAAAAGAAGACAAATTATCTGAAGATAACGACATTGATGATAATTCAGATGATTTAATGGCATCTAAGTCGAGACCAATCACGTATGAAGATGTGAAAGAAATAACCATTCGTAGATCAAAGCTGGCTAAATGGCATATGGAACCTTTCTTTGAGAAAATAGTTGCTGGATGTTTTGTTAGAGTTGGTATTGGGATGACTCGCAACGGTCCAAAATACAGGCTTTGTGTAGTCAATAATGTCGATGCAACTAACCAAAATTGACAGTATGAATTCGAAGGTCGAACCACTTGCAAATGGCTGAACTGTATATGGGGCAGCAAAGCATTAGCAGCAAGATGGCAAATGATTATGGTTTCTAACTCTCGACCAACAGAAGAAGAATTCAAGGAATGGCTGAGAGAAATGGAACGTAATGGAAGGCACATTCCTTGCCTGCAAGAAGTTGATGCGAAGAAGGAAGAAATTCAAAAGACGAACACTTTTGTATATTCACCGAGAACTGTGAATAAGATGATAGAAGTAAATAAATCATCTTCTTCAAGGCCAATCAATGTTGCAGTCGAAAAGATCCGTTTGAAGGCTTCCATTGAAACTGCAGAGAGTGCTGGGAATGAAAGTGAGGTAGATAGGTTGCGTACGAAGCAGAAGGAGTTGGAGGATTTGTCTAGACAGATTAAGCCAGCTGATGCAAGGTCTTTCAGATTGTTGGAAATGAACCATAAAAATAGAGCAGAGAATTATAAAAAAGCATCAGAAATGAAGCCAGTTGATACAAACTTAAAGTTTGGTGAAGAAGGTTATGATCCTTCCGCCAGAAAATGGACTAAGCCACTTCTTCAGTGTGTGGTTTATAGTAATAAAGAAACCACAAACGTTGATCATGATACGTACTAACAAGCCTGAAGAAGCTGGCAAAGCAGACCTTGCGATAGCCATGGAGAAGGCTAAAGATGAAGGGAAACTAATTGACACTAGACCTCCAGTTGATCATGGTGAAGAACTAATGGCTCTAATAATTTTGACTTGCCGATTTCGTTGGCTGCTCTGAACAAATATCGAGGAGCTTAGGGCGTTCAACGAGGCTTCATGGAGAGGAAGCGAAAGATAGAAGCAAACATTGGGCATGCATTGCCAGACGAGTATGGAAAAAGTAAAGGATTCACACTCAGCATCAGTGATTACAAGAGACGCAAAGGTTTCGTTTTGGGTACTTTGACTGCTAGTTGAGGTATGGAGGTTCATTTCATTCAAGCTTTGGTCAAATTTTATTTCATTATTATTATCTTTTTTAGGGTAGATTTTAGTCTAAATAGTGAAAATGGCTTTGAAATTTCAAAAATTTCCTTACAATGCTACTCTATGTACAGTTCATGTGCTAATTTATAGTTTTTTTTTACATTTTTATGCTAAATAATAATAGATTACATATTTAATTTGCATATGGGAAAATTTTGTAGTGTATTTTTTTTACTAATGTTTTGTTTGAGACGGATTTTCTTCTTCTTCTTAAATTTGCTTTCTCGTAAAAGAAATTTGTTTACTAAAAAACTGCTTAAAAATCAATAAAAAATTCATCCCAAAGGAAGTCTAAATTTTGATCAGAATGGATTTGAGAGTCATTGAATTTGTCTTGAGATGAGTGTAATATATGAAAAGACAACCAAAATATGTATTGCACTGATCTCAAAGAAAATTTAGGTGCTTTGAGATTTAACCTGATGAAAATTTTGATCATAATATCTTGTTCTGATTGTTTTTTTTTTTAATTCTGTGGGTAATTGAATGATTGCTACTCTTACAATATTTTAATAGTATTATTTTATAATATATAATATATTTAAATAGATAATAATTTTATTTAATAATTATATAATTTAATATTCAAGACTTGAATTACCTTTAATTTTGATATCAAGTTAATATTCAAGACTTGATATTCAAAATTTGTTTGTAGGGCATCACCACTAAGTAAATCATCTTAATGGCGCCATTTGCACGACTTTTGAAAATTTGTGTGATTGGATGAAAAATAAATCCAAAATAATTTGTTGATATATTTGAAATTCATAATTTAGTTCGTTTTTGTCATGTTCCATAATCATGAAATTCAAGCGATTTTTGAATGCACAGTATTAACTTCCCCACTTACGCTACCACCCTCCATCTCATCGCCACTGCTCGTCATAATTTGCCACCACCTAACATCCACATCGGCTGCCTCCACCAGTCGCTTGTCGTCGTTGTCACCTGCCATATTTCTACAATGCGTATACAAATGCATCATAAAAAAAATATTCTCAGTCGCATGAGAGGTGAATCGAGCATGAGTTGGAGGGTTACCAATCATGATCGTCAACCAACCCAGCTAAGTCTGATAGAGTCTCCCAGTGTTGTTATGGACATTGCGGTTTATTGCATAGTAGAGTTATTGCACGAGCTATCGTCCAACACACCACTCCCTTCGTTTTCCCCTCCATTATCTCCTTCTTCCAACGTCAAATCCCAATGCAGAGAGGGAAAAGGCCAAATTTTATAAAGAAGCAAGGTAATGATCAAAATTAGTAGGAGGAGCATAGAGCAAAAAAATTTAATTAGGAGCAAATACGTTATATTAAATGGCGTATTTTAGAATACGCCTAAATAAATGGCGCATTGAGAATAAGCCATTTAATTTGGCGTATTCTTCTTAGCAAAAGAGAGAAGGTGGGAGAGAGAGAGAGAGGTGAGAGAAAGGAAGAGAGAGATGACAGCGGGGAGAGAGAGGAGGAAGAGAGCATGACAGCAAAGAAAATGAGAATGGGAGAGAGAGAGGAGATAAAGAATTTAAATATTAATTTATAATAACTTATAAGTTTTTAGTTTCTATTTTAAATACTAATTTAATTTTTATTTATTATTTAAAGGCCAAATTAAATAGTTTAAAAATATAATATTTAATATTTATTATTATTATACATTTATTTAATAATTTTAACTAAAAATATATAAAACTTAAAGTTTTAATTAAATATAATAATTTATAAAAAACTATTTAATATAACTAAAAAATTTATACATAACTACATTAATAATGAACTAACAAATTTAATTAATTATAAATAATTTATCTATAACTAAAAATTTATATATAAGTATATAACTACATAGATATAATAATTAACAAACAAATTTATTTAATTAATTATTTATAAATAATTTATATAAAACTAAAAATTTATTAAAACTAAAAATAAATAAAACTTATATTTAATATTTATTAACTTATAATATCTTATAAATGTTCAGTTTCCGTTTTAAAAGTAAATTAATATAAATTAAATAATTATATTTAAATTATTATATTTAAATAATTAATTATTATAAGTTATTATAAATTAATATTTAAATTCTCTCTCTACTCTCTCTCTCTCTCTCCTCCTTTTTTTCTATTTTCTTTGGTGCCATGTCCTCTCTCCTCTCTCTCTGGTGTCATATCTTTCTTCCTTTCTCTCTCCCATTCTCCCTACCACTTTCTCTCTCTCTTTTGACGCCAAATTAAATGGCTTATTCTCACTGCGTCATTTACTTTGGCGTATCTACTCCTAATTAATTTTTTTTTAATATATGCTCCTACTAATTTTGATCATTAACCTGCTTCTTTATAAAATTTGGCCGAGGGAAAATCCGAAGAAATCAAATCCCTCTATCTCTCTCTCTCTCTCTTGAAATAGCCATGGGAAGCCTCTTCCCCCTCCACCTCTTCCCACCCTCGATCTCGCATAATCATGTGCCAGCATCGACGTTGGCAACCGAAAGCTCCTTCGCGACCTTAGCACCTTCGGCTTGGTATACGTAGGCCCTGCTTGTTCTTCATCAAATTCACTGGATCATCATTGCCTGCCGATTATGGTCCCTTTGACCACCGTCTCCTGCCAACTACAGTCCCTCCGACTAACGTCACTCGTCGATTACAATCCTTCCAACAACCTTCACCCACCGACTGTTTGTTCGACCATCGTCGCCACCCTACTATGGCCCTTCTAACCCTCGAAGATCTTGCCGACTACGGTTCCTCTAATCGCCGTCGGCCGCCGACTACGCCCCCTAGCCTCCGACCAAAGTTGCCCGCCGGCTATGCATCCTCTGATCAACGTTGCCCACCGATTATGATCATTTAATTTGACCATCATCACCCGCAGACTACATACCCTTCGATCTCCTGTCAATTGAGAATTTGGGTTCCTCTTACCATTATCTCACATCTACTATGATCCTTGTGACATCTGTCACTCGCCAATTATAGTCCCTAACTCGGACCACTATCGACTGTAGTTCCTCCAACTCACGTTGCCTGTCAACTACATGTTGCCTGTCAACTACGGTCCCTTCGACTAACATCTTTCACAGACTATGGTCCCTCAGACACACATAGATCACCGGCTACGGTCCTTCCAACTACCGTTGCTCGCCGACTATAGTTCATCCTATCTCCGTCGTTCGTCGACTAAGGTCCTTACAACCACCTTCATCTTGCCAACCAAATAAACATGCAAAATTTCTCTTGAGAATGTCTTCCTTATCATTGGATTCTTTCAACCACTACCATGTAATGTGCTCTATATGATGTATATTTACTACATCATGCAAATCCCCCTCCCCCCCCCCCCCCCCCCCCCCCCCCCCGCCCCCCCCAATGAAAGGGCTTCATTTTTTCCCCTCTTTCAGAGTTTTCCACATAAAAATTATGTTGTCTCCTATGACTCTCACACCCCTTTCTCTCATTTGTATGTATGCTGGATCTTTGTAAATAGCTTGGACGCTAAAGCATATATCTCTCTACCGCCGCAAATTTTCCAGTCCGCAACAAATATTATCTTCATATAATAGAATTGTATTAGGAATAAATAATATAAATTTCTTAATAAATTAAAATTTTAAATTAATATTTAATTTAGGTAGTACTTACTTGTTGGCTAATATGATAAACTATTGCAGACGTTTATTGGCTTCTATCTTCCTATTTCGTCTTTTTTTGCTTATTTAAAATAAAATATTTCTTGAAAAACATAAAAATATTGAAATGATAATGAATTATATTCTTATAAGTGAAAATTGTTATATTATTTTCTTTTAATAAATTCAGTGTTTATATCTTCCTATATATCTTTTATAATATTTAAAATTTATCAAATCTGTCCTTTATTTATTTTCTTAAAAACTATGTCTGAAAAAATATATATCTTGAATCAAAATGCCTAACTTTTAAAGCTGTTTTTTTAGTACAAAAATGTAAATTTAGTACTAAAAAGCTACTTTAAGAAGCAAGAAAAAAACCGTCCCAAACAAAGCCTTAGTTTACATCTCCAACTCTGTCTAATTATTCAAGTTACCGTGTGCGCTATCAAAACCAAAACCTAGAACAATATGACATATCACATCGAATTTTTCAAATGTTGAATAAATCTTATTCCAACCTTATTAAAAAAATTTAGCAAGATTTGAACAAAATTCGAAAAAAGTTAGATCAAATTTAGAACCTTATTTGACTAAGGTTCAAGTAAGGATTGCTCATAATCTGAAGAAGCTGAAGGTCCGATCGAACATCGAAGAAGATTTGAATATGATTTCAATGAGATTTTATCATTGATTCGAATCCAAATTTTTGACCCATTTATTAAGCGGGTCATGTTTAGGTCGATTGGATTCAAATCGGATTAGAATCCAACCGTTAACCTATTTGACAATCCTATTTCAAAATAAAATCTTTAATTAGAAAATTTTAATCAATATAAGTACCACTAAATTAGTAAATTAACCCATTCCACTAGTTGAATCCGGATTTTTTTCCACTATAAATAGAATTTTGTTACACAAAACCGCTCTCCCATCAGACCGGTTCCAACTACTGATCTATAAATAGTTACAGAGCATCCTCAAATCCATTCATCAGGATTTGTCTCTTCTCATTGTCGCCGGTGCCGCCCTCCGACGAGCTCAACGGCTGTTTTCGACGCTTCTTCGGTGACTGTATGCGTATACTGACGATTCTTGAAGGCTACATTTACACAATTCTGCAAGTCCTGAAATTGCGCTTTTGGCTTCTGATAATCCCTTACGACGTCTTCTCGCCTCTGCCGCCACTGATCGTCGGTATGGTTGAGTTACCTCCTTTGCCGCATTCGTCTTCTTCAAATATCTCTGATCTGTTAATCGAATTTGATTCGGTTAGATTCTGGCAATTTGATTCGGTTAGAATTATTCAATGAAAATCTGTTGACAATGTTGTTTGATTTCTTGGTTTAGGATCTAAATGGCTCATAATTCAAAGAAATATTCAAGCGCTAACTCTAAATTCCATATATTTTTTAGGGGCCATTTGATTTGCTGAAAAGAAGAAAGAGTAAAAAGAAATGTAACGTAAAGAGAAAATTGATTGTTTGATTTGATGAAAAAAAAAAGGAATATATTGTATAATTCCAGTGAACACATTTTTCATTTTATGATTCATTTTGATGTATCGTAAACTCACTCAGTTTTGACCAAATTCCTTTTCACGGCAAGCCAATCACATTATGTCCGCCCGTCATCGCCGCCACTACCAATCACCGGTCACCGCCATCATCTGCCACGCACAAATGACCACTGTTGCCGATCGTCACCATCACAGACCACCTCAATTGTTTTGATTTAAACAACCCAATATGAATAATTAAGAAATTTCACACAAAAATAAAAAATTTTCATAAAAATAAAATTTTTCATTCTGAATCTAAAGTATTCCCAATTAATTGGGAGCAATATTTAAAAGTTCAAATAATGTATTTAATTAATTTATCTATGATCAAAAATTCATTTTTAAGAAAATCAATTTTGAATATATTTGTGGTTATAAAATTTTATTTTTAGCATAGAATACTAAATAAAAAATAAATATGTTTACAATCAATATGCAAAAAAATGTTTGAACATATTTGTTTGAATAGAGAATACTTATGATTGCATAAAAAAAAAAAAAAAAAAATGAGAGCATAATTGTTGGATCTTGAATTTCCTATGAGCGACACCTTACCCTATTAACAAGTTTAAGAAGCTAGAGTGAGAGAATAAAGGGAGGGAACTAACAAGTATGAAGGGTAAAAGATGTAGCACATCATATAGATGAAGATAATCAAGTTAAAAGCTCAGTTATAAGAGATAAAACCAAAGCCTAAGGAAGATATCAAAGAAAATTGCTAATTAATGAGCCAAGTCAATAACCCAATAATGAGCCCATAATTTTAAATATAATTGACATTTTATTTGTCATATAGAAGCTTGTATGGTCAGTTATGACATGGTTAGGTAGAGATGAAGCGTTAAAATTTTGGGTAGGTTAAACTTCTCTTTAATGTCCACAAATCCTCTCATAATTACATTTTTATAATTGATATACTTTAATTTCCCAATTAATTATTTTATATGAGCATGTAGATGCTACGAATTCAGATTTAGAAAGTGAAGGCATTATTATTATTATCCATCTCAGCACTGAATCAATAGGTGTATATTTTTCCTAAAATAATACCAAATTCTATCTAAATATACATTCCATTATTGCTATTATATTAGGAGTGTAATCAATTATATCCATTAGACTGCAAAAAAAAAATGATTTGCATATGGTTGTTTTAAATTATGCACTAATTTTCATTTAATTGTATTCTTTCTGCAATTCATCTTCAAAAAGTTTTATAGTTTTTACATAAAATGGCGATGTACTTAGATCTGTGCTTCAGTTGTTAACTTTTTGAATATCTGAGAATACAATTGTGCTGAACTTTTAAGAAGAAACTTTTGAATTCCAGATCGTCAAAGAGGAAGCTTCTAAAGTCATGGCAGATTTGGATAGTTTGCTGCTTGAGGCTGCCGGTCGAACCAGCTCACCAACAAGGAAGAACCAAACCAATGCCCATTCAAGATGGCGAGGAGAAGCTTCTGGTAGTGGATCCAATGAAGATGGTTCTGATAACTCAAAGTTCAATAAGTGGAAACACTCTGGATCAAGATTCTCTCTGAAGAAGAGTGTTGGAGACCCTCCAGAGAAAGGCAAGATGAGAAACTGGGAGAATGACAAAGATAGAAGGTTTAATGGTCATGAATCTGATAGTGCACTATCTATTGGAAGTGATTTGTACAAAGATGAAGCAGATAAGGAAGAGATGAGTAAGCTCTCAGAGCTAAATCGAGAGTTGATTCTTGCAACCAGGAGTGAAAAAATGGATGATTATCGCTTGAAGAAGAGAGGAAGAGACTCATCAACTAAGCTGGATAATTTTGAAAAAGAGTTACCTTCTCATGGCCAATCTTCTGTCAGAACAGAGAAACCAGCTGCAAAGATCGATGCATTAAACGAGCTACGAGCTAAGAGGATGAGGCAGCAAGAACCAAATTATTACCGCAAGTACTCACTTGCAATCACTGTTCCTAAATTTGATTTAAGTGACAGTAGTGATGATGGAAAAGAAGCCAAATTATCTGAAGATAACGTCATTGATGATAATTTAGATGATTTAATGGCATCTAAGTCGAGACCAATCAGGTATGAAGATGTGAAAGAAATAACCATTCGTAGATCAAAGCTGGCTAAATGGCATATGGAACCTTTCTTTGAGAAAATAGTTGCTGGATGTTTTGTTAGAGTTGGTATTGGGATGACTCGCAACGGTCCAAAATACAGGTTTTGTGTTGTCAATAATGTTGATGCAACTAACCAAAATCGACAGTATGAATTCGAAGGTCGAACCACTTGCAAGTGGCTGAACTGTATATGGGGCAAAGAAGCATCAGCAGCGAGATGGCAAATGATTATGGTTTCTAACTCTCCACCAACAGAGGAAGAATTCAAGGAATGGCTGAGAGAAATGGAACGAAATGGACGACAAATTCCTTGCCTACAAGAAATTGATGCGAAGAAAGAAGAAATTAAAAAGACTGGCACTTTTGTATATTCACCGAGAATTGTGAAGAAGATGATAGAGGTAAATAAATCATCTTCTTCAAGGCCAATCAATGTTGCAGTTGAAAAGATTCGTTTGAAGGCTTCCATTGAAACTGCAGAGAGTGATGGGAAAGAAAGTGAGGCAGATAGGTTGCGTGCGAAGCTGAAGGAGTTGGAGGATTTGTCTAGACAGATTAAGCCAGCTGATGCAAGGTCTTTCAGTTTATTGGAAATGAATCGTAAAAATAGAGCAGAGAATTATAAAAAAGCATCAGAAATGAAGCCAGTTGATACAAACTTAAAGTTTGGTGAAGAAGGTTATGATCCTTCTGCCAGAAAATGGACTAAGCCTCTTCTTCAGTGTGTGGTTTATAGTAATAAAGAAACCACAAATGTTGATCATGATACTAACAAGCCTGAAGAAGCTGGCAAGGCAGCCCTTGTGGCAGCCATGGAGGAGGCTAAAGATGAAGGGAAACTGATTGACACTAGACCTCCAGTTGATCATGGTGAAGAATTAATGGCATTGCATAACTTTGACTTGCCGATTTCGTTGGCTGCTCTAAACAAATATCGAGGAGCTGAGGGTGTTCAACGAGGCTTCATGGAGAGGAAGCGAAAGATAGAAGCAACCATTGGGCATGATGCAGTGCCTGACAAGTATGGAAAAAGTAAAGGATTCACCCTCAGCATTGATGACTACAAGAGACGCAGAGGTTTCATTTCGGGTACTTTAGACTGCTAGTTGAAGGCATGATTTAGTTAAATTTTATTTCATTATTATTATATTTTTTAGGGTAGATTTTAGTCTAAATAGTGAAAATAGCTTTGAAATTTCTAAAATTTCCTTACAATGTTACTTTATGTTCAGTTCAGGTGTTAATTTATAGTTTTTTTAATGATTTTGTGATAAATATAATAAATTTATATGTATATTAAAATGTTTTATAATAAGATAATATTTATTTTTATACACGAAATATGTTTGAAGATTGGATGGAGCAAAACTTTTGGCTTATGCCTTCTTTCTTTTAGTTCAAATCAATTTAAACAATAATAATTAATTAATTTTTTTCTAAATTTTAATATATAAAATATAATAATAATAAATTAATGAGAAAATAATTGAAGTTATCTAATTTTTGATGAGAGAGAGCGCTACTTCTCTCTTGATTATGTTATCTAATTTGAGTGAGCTATTTCTCTCTTAATATTAATGATGTAATTGAATGATGGCTACTCTTACTATATTTAAATGCTATTATTTTATAATATAAAATACATTTTGAATATATAATAACTTTATTTAATAATTTTATAATTTAATATATGAGTTTAAAAAACGGTTTGAGTTTTTCAATATTGTAATTTTGATATCAAGTTAACATCACCACTAAATAACTCATCTTAATGGTGCCATTTGGGCAACTTTTGAAAAATTTGGTGTCCGATTGAACGAAAAAATGTTGTCATGTTTCTTAATCATGAAATCCGAGCGATTTCCAAATACACTTCATTAACTTCTCCACCTACACCACCAATCTCCGTCGTCGCCACTACCCGCCATAGTTTGCCACCACCTACCATCAACATCGGTTGGTTCCACTCGTCTCTTGTCGTCGTTGCCACCTGCCATATTTCTACAACGCATATATTAGAAATGCATCATAATAAAAAAAATTTATTGTATTTATGTGCATACAACCAAACAACTTATCCATTTCTAAAATGCATATATTCACTTTACTTTATATATTTAAAAATCTCCTTTATTCTAAATTCTTCAAACCAACCAAGCCCTAAATTCAATTTAAAATAAGCATAAAAAAGGAAAAAAAAAATAGAAAAAAAAATATACCCCCTTAATTTGGCCATTTGCAAACCTACCACAAAGTTATTATATATTTCTATATCTAACTTCAAAACTTTTGCATTTAATTATCTACCATTTCATTATCTAAATTACAAAGCATATACATAAATATATATTTTCTTTAACTAAATTAATATTTATAATATTTTGAATATAAACACATAAAACTCTTAGGATTTATTTGGTATATCTACAAATATTTTGTAAGGAAGCTCGTGAAACTGTTGTCGAAAAAATAACTTTTTCAGCTGAAAGACCTTGCATCAGCTGGCTTAATTTGTCTAGACAAATCCTCCAACTCCTTCAGCTTCGCACGCAACCTATTTGCCTCACTTTCTTTCCCAGCACTCTCTGCAGTTTCAATGGAAGCCTTCAAACGGATCTTTTTGACTGCAACATTGATTGGCCTTGAATAAGATGATTTATTTATCTCTATCATCTTCTCCACAGTTCTCGGTGAATATACAAAAGTGCCAGTCTTTTTAATTTCTTCTTTCTTCGCATCAATTTCTTGTAGGCAAGGAATCTACGTTCCATTTCTCTCAGCCATTCCTTGAATTCCTCCTATGTTGGTGGAGAGTTAGAAACCATAATCATTTGCCATCTGGTTGTTGATGCTTCGCTGCCCCATATACAGTTCAGCCATTTACAAGTGGTTCGACCTTCGAATTCATACTGTCGATTTTGGGTAGTTGCATCGACATTATTGACCACACAAAGCCTGTATTTTGGACCTTTGCGAGTCATCCCAATACCAACTCTAACAAAACATCCTGCAACTATTTTATCAAAGAAAGGTTTCATATGCCATTTAGCCAGCTTTGATCTACGAATGGTTATTTCTTATACATCTTCATACCTGATTGGTCTCAACTTAGATGCCATTAAATCATCTAAGTTATCATCAATGTCGTTATCTTCAGATAATTTGTCTTCTTTTCCATCATCACTATTGTCACTTGAATCAAATTTAGGAACAGTGATTGCAAGTGAATACTTGCGGTAAGAATTTGGTTCTTGCTGCCTCATCCTCTTAGCTCGTAACTCGTTTAATGCATTGATTTTTGCAGAAGGTTTGTCTGTTCTGATAGAAGAATGGCCATGAGAAGAAAAAGGTGGAGGGAACTCTTTTTAAGAATTCTCCACCTTAGTTGATGAGTCTCTTCCTCTCTTCTTCAAGCGGTAATCATCCATTTTTTCACTCCTGGTTGCAAGAATCAACTCTCGATTTAGCTCTGAGAGCTTACTCATCTCTTCCTTATATGCTTCATTTTTGTACAAATCACTTCCAATATATAGTGCACTATCAGATTAATGACCATTAAACCTTATATCTTTGTCATTCTCCCAGTTTCTCATCTTGCCTTTCTCTGGATGGTCTCCAACACTCTTCTTCAGAGAGAATCTTCATCCAGAGTGTTTCCACTTATTGAACTTTGAGTTATCAGAACCATCTTCATTGGATCCACTACCAGAAGCTTCTCCTCGCCATCTTGAATGGGCATTGGTTTGGTTCTTCCTTGTTGGTGAGCTGGTTCGACCGGCAGCCTCAAGGAGCAAACTATCCAAATCTGTCATGACTTCAAAAGCTTCCTCTTTGAAGATCTAGAATTCAAAAGCTTCCTCTTAAAAGTTAAGCACTGTTGTATTCTCAGATATTCATAAAGTTAACAACTGAAGCACAGATCTAAGTACATCGTCATTTTATGTAAAAACTATAAAAATCTTTGAAGATGAATTGTAGAAAAAGTACAATTAAATGAAAATAAGTGCTGTTGCATCCTGGAGTATTCACAGCAGTAGAGAAGTATATAGTTTAATGTCTTAGCATTGTACGAAGATCCAGCACACACACAGAAAAAAAGAGAGGGTGTAGCATTCATAAGAGACCAGAGTTTTTACGTGGAAAACCCCTGAAAATGGGGAAAAACCACGGGGCCTGGCCTAGTTTGAATGAATCCACTAGTATTTGTAGTCGATTACAAATGAGTCCCTTCCTTGGGAGAATGCCTTGGATTGATGTAGCAAATGTACATCATATAGATTGCATTACATGTTAGAAGTTACATATGTATGTTTGTTTGGCCTGGCGGACCGAAGTCGGCAGGAGACTAGGGTTTGAAAGACTATTGTCAGGTGATGTAGGTCGGACGGACCGTAGTAGGTGATGAAGGTCAAAAGGATCGTAGTTGGAAGGAGACCGGGATTAGAAAGACCGTTGTCTGTTGATAGAGGTCGGATGGACCATAGTAAGCGACAGAGGTCAGAAGGACCTTAGTCGACAGGAGACCGGGGTCAGAAAGATCATTTTTTATTGATAGAGGTCGGATGGACCATAGTAAGCGAAGGAGGTCGGGAGGACCGTTGTAGTGAGGCAGTACTTTGGTAGAACTCTGGGCGTCAGATAGTGGCCCAGCAAAAGTCCAGGCCTCAGATGGTGCTCCGGCGAAGCAATGTCGTCAGGCGGTAGTCCGACGGAGGAGAGAGCCTCAAGCTGAAGGTGAGGGCCTCAGGTGAGGGTGAGGGCCTCAGGTGAGGGTGAGGACCTCTGATGAAGGTGATGGCCTCAGGCGAAGGTGAAGGCCTCAGGTGTTGGTGAGGGCCTTTGACAAATCTGAAGGCCTCAGGTGAAGGTGAGGGCCTCAGGCGGTGGTCCGGCGAAGATTCGGCGGTGGTCCGGCGGTAGTCCGACAAAGTTCCGGCGATGGTCCAGCGAAGCTCAGACGGTGGTCCGGCGAAGTTCCGACGGTGGTCCGGCGAGGCTCCTGCGATGGTCCGACGAAGTCCCGTCGGTGGTCGAGGAGGAGCTTCTTCATTCTCTTCCTCCTTCTCTTCTTGCTTGGATCCCCCCTTTGTGAAGAATGAGAGCTCTTTTTATAGATTTTCTGGAGTGGCATAGCTCGTAAATAAGCGTGAGATCAGGGGCAAATAGGGAGTGGTCGAATGGACGGCCGATATCGAATCCTACGACCATGCACCGTTAGTTGGACATTTGAAGGTCTTAGATATGTCGGAATATGACATTCTTAGGCTCGTTGGATTCTTCTCGTCGAGCCGTTCGATTTGAGTATAAGCTCGTTAAAATCGGAGACCATTTGGAAACTCAAATTGTGGTTTGAACCTTCCAACAACGCTTCGGGTCCATGATTCGGACCCATTTGGGCTCGGATTGAGTCAAATTTGGCGTCGTTGAGTTTGTATTTCCAAGACGCTCAGTTCGACTACAAGTTTGTTGAAATCGGAGTTTGGGTGCTCCCGAATATAATTTTTGAAGTTTTTAGGTTTGGTTTTTCCTTGAGATTCGTGCCCGATCAAGATAATTTTTGCATGACGTATCAAGTGCATAATTTAGAACAACCATATGCAAATCACATTTTTTTTTGCAGTCTAATGGATATGATTGATTACACTCTTAATATAATAGCAATATTGGAATGTATATTTAGATAGAATTTGGTATCATTTTAGGAAAAATATACTCCTATTGATTCAGTGCTGAGATGGATAATATTAATAATGCCTTCACTTTCTAAATATAAATTCGTAGCATCTACATGCTCATATACTTTAATTTACCAATTAATTATTTTATATGAGCATGTAGATGCTACAAATTTAGATTTAGAAAGTGAAGGCATTATTATTATTATCCATCTCAACAATGAATTAGGGGTGTCAAAACCGGGTCACGGGTCGTGTTCGAGTCAAACCCGAATTGACCCGAACCTAAGCGGGTCAACCCGAACCCGACCCGTTTATAGAAACGAGTCAGTATTTAGGACCTGAACCCGACCCGAGCCGGGGTCGGGTCAACCCGAATTGATCCGTCGACCCGTTTACAAGTGAGAGGATATGCAAGCATGTGGCATTGATAAACCAATCCGGCAAGACAGCAGTCACAGCAGCACATGTAAACCAATCCACCAAGAGAGCAAATAATATAATCCAAAACAGTAATTTATTTTCCCAAAAAAAGACAGCAATTTATTAACTTATAAATTATGAATTATAATTACATAATTCTGAAATGAATAAATAAATTACGTAATTACATACCACATTACAAATTACAATTTTACAACCATAAAATCTCTAATATCAAATTACAAATCAAAATTATAATTTACAAATATAAAGTTGACTATTTGAAGAACTTCGAGCTCTAGAGACCAAGTCATTTGCATGCCTACTTGCCCTCATGGAGAATTGGAGATTTACGCTAACTGCAAAAAAATATAAATGGTAAAAGTGATACAATTATAAATCCATGAATTAATTGAAAGATTGAGTCATTAGCTCAGATTAACCCTCCAAAAAATTCATCAAATAATGAAATGTGAGTCAACAATACATTTCTGATATTGCCATCCAAGGCGGCATTTTGTATTTTAGAGTTATACGAAGTATTTGTTTGATTAGATGATGACACAAATGCCACCTGGTTGCAATAGCCAATAAATTTTTCCACCATAATGACTTCACAATCAGTTTAGAAGGGTACTCATCATCGCTACTCAACTTTCAATGCTTCCGAAAGTCCGAAACCAACCCAGCTTTTAAATGGATACAACAAGTTACATGATACCAAGATACAGTCAGTAGCCGAAAACCAACACAATTAGCATTCACCAGGCAGTTCAAGTAGGCAACCAAGACGTCAACCCAGGTAAACCCAGCAAGACATCATTCTAGAAAAACCAAGACAGCATCCAACATAGCATCCCAAGGCATCATAAGGGAAGCCAATTCGGAATCGACCCAACAAGTCAACAACCAAGACATCAACCAATGTAAAGTGGTAAACCAATGCCCCATTACAAAGAAACCAATACAACAGCCCATACAATCAAATCGAGTTTCCCAGGAGACCAACCCACCAAGACAACAACCCAGGTAAGCAAGATATCACCCCAGGTAAATCCAGCAAGACATTATACCAGAAAAATCATTTCAGTTTCCGATCCAGCAACCAAGACAGCAACACAGGTAAATCCAACAAGACAGTATTCCAGAAAAATCATTTCAGTTTCTAACCCAGCAATCAAGACAGCAACACAGGTAAACCAACCCACCAAGACAGCAAATAATGCAAGACATCTTAAACCAAGACATCATCCCATGGCTATACCAAGACAGCAACCCAGCAAATAATTTAACCCAACAAATAATTCAACCCAGCAAATAATTCAACCCAGCAAGACATCTTAAATGTGCATAACATCAACTTAAATTTGCATTACATCAACTTAAATGTTAAAATAGTTAGGAATGAAACTGGTAGTTCTTGAAGCTGTTAAGAAAATATAGATAGGCATGAAGTAAATAATAGGCAAGCATTATATTTATGCTCTTCATCCAACAACAGAGCTTTCACCAAGCTCTCCATCATTTGTGTTCACATCTAAATTAAGGATATCATCAGTAATCGTATCAAGTTCCAAGTCCTTTGATGCAATTAATTATGTAATGAAAAACAAATTAGCGCAATGAGATCTTACACATAAAATAACTTTAAGATGAAAGAATAATCACCATGCTCTCCGTATAACCAGTCCTTAACACAAATTAGTGCTTCGACAATATCATGTTTCAAAGCACTTCGGTACTGATCTAAAATTTTCCTGCTATTGCTGAAAGCACTTTCAGATGCTACTGTTGTTATTGGAATGCAAAGTACATCACGTGCCATAGAAGAAACACTAGGAAATCTATATTGGTTCTCTTGCCAGAACTTCAAAATGTCTAAATTTACACTGCTATCAAGCTTAGGTTCATCTAAGTAAATGTCTAATTCAGATTTCCTCGGTGTAAAGGCATCTTTCTGAAATGAAGCAAAATCCTGTTTTTTTTAAAGACTGTTAGAAACAAAACAAAACAGAAATGAAAAACAATTGAAGTGGAAACTAAACAGAATTGGAAACGAAAACCTGCATAAATTTGGACTTAATCTTTGAAGGACATCATTGTACCAACTCAGACGTATTTGAACTTTCTCCTAATGAAAAATTCCTTCTTAAACCGTAGTTAGCACACAATGAAATTAACTTAAGTCTCAGTTTTCTCAATTCGGACATGTAATTGCTACCATATAATCTTTGATAACACCACTCTACAAAAGTCATTTTGTATCTCGGATCTAGAATAACTGCTACTGCCAAAATATCACTGAATTCATACCAGTATTTTTTAAACTTCACAATCATTCCTGTTGCCATTCTCTTTATGGATTGATGGCTACTTAACATTGCATTTTCAGTTCTGCATAAGCTATTGAAATACAGGAGAAGTATAAATTTGTTGTAGGGTATTTAGATCCAGAAATGAGACAAGTTATTTCATAGAAATGTTCCAAAAATTGGCTAATATGTTTGACTTTTTCCCATTCAGAAGATATTGGACAATGCTTGTAATTTGAATCTACTAATTCTAAATGTTGAAAAGCACGATTAAAATAAGTTGCACTGTCAAGCATTATGAAGGTGGAATTCCATCTGGTTGGGACATCCTGACGCGAACCTCTTCTCCCATCCAAACAACTTTGTGCAGCACATTCAAGAAACTTTTGTTTTCTAGCCTGAGAGCCTTTAACATACTTAATGCTCTCTCTTATTTTCACAATTGCACTATCAATATCTTTCAAACCTTCTTGACCACAAGATTAACGATATGTGTTGTGCAACGTATATGAAAAAAATCACCATCACATAACAAGCCAGCTCGTAAATTCAAATGATTTCTTAGATAATCAACTGAAGTATTATTCGCAGATGCATTATCCAAAGTTATGCTGAATAGCTTGGCTTCTATTTTCCATTCTACCAAAAAAGATAATATCTTCTCAAATATAAAAATGCCATCATGGGGGGATGGCATGAATGAAAAATTAATAATTTTCTTTTGCAAAACCCAATCATTATCAATATAATGAGCAGTTAAACAAATAAACCTATATGTATTTATTGATGTCCAAAGGTCAGATGTTAAACAAACCCTGCTAGTGACTTTAGAAAACTGCTCCATTAAATTATGCTTCTCCTTAATGAATAATTTTTTGCAATCATTTCTAACAGTGTTTCTAGAAATTAATTGCAAGTCTCTACGAAGATACAACAAAAGTGCTCAAACTCCAACCCACTCCACACATTGAAATGGCAAATCGTGCATGATGATAGAAGCAGTAAACAAATCACGAAATTCAGCATGATCAAACTTGTTATCAGACATAGAAATTGAAGATTCAGTGTTACTTTGTAAGATCAACTGTCCTATATCACGCATACTTCTTTTCTTACAATTTTCGAGGTGGCGTCTAAGATTACCAGTTCCATTTTTGCTATCACATAGGTAAGTACTGCCACATTTCTTATATTTATATTTTTGTTTTCTATCTTTCGTATTAGGTAACATCTCATAATGGCCCCAAATAAATGAGGTCATCCTTCGCCGTTTCTTAGTAACTGCCCCCTCATTACATAGCTCGTTAGACGGCTCTACCACATTTTCAGAAGTCCGAACTTCTTCATTTTCATCAATAGATAAATTCTCAGGAATGATGTTGGAATCCTCCATCTAACCAAAACAATAAAATATATTACAAATTTACATTACTAATTCTAACTTCTTTGTTTATTTTCTTCTTTAAAAAATAGACATAAAACATCGAGACTTTAACTCAACTAATTCTTCCCCAAATGCCTAAGTACAACTTCTCCAAGAACTAAGAATAACAACATAACTGCCAATTGCCAAATACAAATGTGGCAGCATAACATATCCTTTAAAATAAAAAAATAGCTCCAAAACCAGATGCTCAAAAACAACTGCATGAACTGAACAGAAAAACCAACACAAATTGAACAGAAAAATCAGCACGTCAAGCTTGACTTGGCTCGTTTGCACACCTACTGCGATAGATTAAAACCCATCATGGACTGAACAGAAAACCCAGCACAAACTGAACAAAAAACCCTTCTAAAAATAGATTTAACTGAACAACACCTCTTCAACTATTTGGCCAAAAACATCCCCAAAACTTGAAAGCTTGCCAATCCACAAATGCATGCCAAAATTTACCAAATCTTCAAAAAAACCGATATAATATTCGACATAAAAGCAAATCAGCATGACAAAAATAAATTGGACAAACCCTAAACAGCTATACCCATAAACTTTTCACGAAACTTCGGAATATTTTGATCAATCAGCAAGAAAACAAACCACCCTCTACTGTGCTCACAGATCAAGCTTCTAAAAGGAGAAAATAGAAAAAAGATAAGAAATACAAACAATGATCGATGTAGATGTTCGTGTTGAGCCAAATGAGATGTGCACGATGAACACCACGTACCCTACGCACCAACAAGACAACAATGTGCCAGAGAAGGAGAAGAAAGGAAACCGTCGACAGAGCGAGGAGATCCGGAGAGAAGAAATGGAAACCCTAGACGAAGTAGCGAAGAAGAGGAGGCGGATGCGAAATGCGGCCCTATGGAGCCCTAACACCAATTAAGGCATCACACGAAAATTAATACAGTGCGGGTCGAAACGGGTGTCTATCGGGTTGTCGTGTCAACCCGGACCCGACCCGAAAGTTGAACCGGGTCAATTTACTAAACCCGAACCCGACCCATTTGGAGATCGGGTCGAGTCAGACCCAAAATTTCCGGGTCGAGTTCGAGTCGGGTTTTCGTGTCGTGTCAATTATTGACACCCCTACACTGAATCAATATACATTCCAATATTGCTATTATATTAGGAGTGTAATCAATCATATACATTAGACTGCAAAAAAAATATGATTTGCATATGGTTGTTCTAAATTATGCACTTATTTTCATTTAATTGTACCTTTTTTGCAATTCATCTTCAAAGATTTTTATAGTTTTTACATAAAATGGCGATATACTTAGATCTGTGCTTCAGTTGTTAACTTTATGAATATCTGAGAATACAATTATGATGAACTTTTAAGAGGAAGCTTTTGAATTCCAGATCTTCAAAGAGGAAGCTTTTGAAGTCATGGCAGATTTGGAAAGTTTGCTGCTTGAGGCTGCCGGTCGAACCAGCTCACCAACAAGGAAGAACCAAACCAATGCCCATTCAAGATGGCGAGGAGAAGCTTCTGGTAGTGGATCCAATGAAGATGGTTCTGATAACTCAAAGTTCAATAAGTGGAAACACTCTGGATCAAGATTCTCTCTGAAGAAGAGTGTTGGAGACCCTCCAAAGAAAGGCAAGTTGAGAAACTGGGAGAATGAAAAAGATAGAAGGTTTAATGGTCATGAATATGATAGTGCACTATCTATTGGAAGTGATTTGTACAAAAATGAAGCAGATAAGGAAGAGATGAGTAAGCTCTCAGAGCTAAATCGAGAGTTGATTCTTGCAACCAGGAGTGAAAAAATGGATGATTACCGCTTGAAGAAGAGAGGAAGAGACTCATCAACTAAGGTGGAGAATTATGAAAAAGAGTTCCCTCCACCTTTTCCTTCTCATGGCCATTCTTCTATCAGAACAGACAAACCAGCTGCAAAAATCAATGCATTAAACGAGCTATGAGCTAAGAGGATGAGGCAGCAAGAACCAAATTCTTACCGCAAGTATTCACTTGCAATCACTGTTCCTAAATTTGATTCAAGTGACAATAGTGATGATGGAAAAGAAGACAAATTATTTGAAGATAATGACATTGATGATAATTCAGATGAATTAATGGCATCTAAGTAGAGACCAATCAGGTATGAAGATGTGATAGAAATAACCATTCGTAGATCAAAGCTGGCTAAATGGCATATATAAACTTTCTTTGAGAAAATAGTTGCTGGATGTTTTGTTAGAGTTGGTATTGGGATGACTCGCAGCGGTCCAAAATACAAGCTTTGTTTAATCAATAATGTGGATGCAACTAACCAAACGACAGTACGAATTCGAAGGTCAAACCACTTGCAAATGGCTGAACTGTATATGGGGCAGCGAAGCATCAACAACTAGATGGAAAATGATTATGGTTTCTAACTCTCCACCAACAAAGGAAGAATTTAAGGAAAGGCTGAGAGAAATGGAACGTAATGGAAGGCACATTCCTTGCCTGCAAGAAGTTGATGCGAAGAAGGAAGAAATTCAAAAGACAAAAACTTTTGTATATTCCTTTAGAATTGTGAAGAAGATGATAGAGGTAAATAAATCATCTTATTTAAGGCCAATCAATGTTGCAGTCAAAAAGATCCGTTTGAAGGCTTCCATTGAAACTGCAGAGAGTGTTGGGAAAGAAAGTGAGGCAGATAGGTTGTGTGAGAAGCTGAAGGAGTTGGAGGATTTGTCTAGACAGATTAAGCCAGTTGATGTAAGGTCTTTTAGATTGTTGAAAATGAACCATAAAAATAGAGCAGAGAATTATAAAAAAGCATCAGAAATGAAGCCAGTTGATACAAACTTAAAGTTTGGTGAAGAAGGTTATGATCCTTCTGCTAGAAAATGGACTAAGCCTCTTCTTCAGTGTGTGATTTATAGTAATGAAGAAACCAAAAATGTTGATCATGATGCTAACAAGCCTGAAGAAGCTGGCAAAGTAGCCCTTGCGGTAGCCATGGAGGAGGTTAAAGATGAAGGGAAGCTGATTGACACTAGACCTCCGGTTGATCATGGTGAAGAACTAATGACTCTGCATAATTTTGACTTGCCGATTTCGTTGGCTGCTCTGAACAAATATTGAGGAGCTGAGAGTGTTCAACGAGGCTTCATGGAGAGGAAGCGAAAGATAGAAGCAACCATTGGGCATTATGCAGTGCCTGACAAGTAAGGAAAAATTAAAGGATTTACACTCAGCATCAGTGACTACAAGAGACGCAAAGGTTTCATTTTGGGTACTTAGACTGCTAGTTGAAGGTATGCAAGTTCATTCCATTCAGCTTTGGTCTAAATTGTATTATTATCTTTTTTACGGTAGATTTTAGTCTAAATAGTGAAAATAGCATTGAAATTTCCTTACAATGCCACTCTATGTTCAGTTCAGGTGCTAATTTATAGTTTTTTTTTTAATGATTTTGTGCTAAATAATGATAGATTATGTATTTGCATTTGGGAAAATTTTGTAATATGGATATTTTTTTCTAAGGCTTGGTTTGGGACAGCTTCCGTACTGCTGCCTAAAATGAGTTTCTAGTATAAAATTTTCTAATTCATGAAATTCTTGTACTAGAAAAATTGTTTTAGAAAGCAACAAAAAAGCTGTCTCGAACGAGCATAAATTTTGATCAGAATGGATCTGAGAGTCATTGAATTTGTCTTGAGATGAGTGTAATATATGAAAAGACAATCAAAAATGTTTTGCACTGATCTCAAAGCAAATTTAGCTGCTTTGAGATCCATCATTATGAACTTTCGATCATAATATATTATTTTGATTTTTTTTTTCATTTTGTGTGTGATTATCTATGAAATGATAGTGTGAAATATATCAATATAAATCTCAATATTATAGTATTATATGTTGACAATAAAAAATATTTTTTTATGATCATGAATTATTAGTTTTGTTTTTTGTATTATGATCTCCATATAACAAGTAATTGGGTTTTCATGGTAGACATTTTGTTAAATCAAAATTTATTTGTGAGTGATAATTAGAATTTTACTAGGAAGTGCATAATAAGCTTATAAGGGAGAGAGAGAGAGAGAGAGAGAGAGAGAGAGAGAGAGAGAGAGAGAGAGAGACACTACCAAAAAATTAGCCTTTCGTAGCACATTTTTTTACTTTTCCCGGCGGTTTTAACCGCCACTATGTTTCTTTGCAGCGGTTTTACAACCGCTGGATGTCCGCCGTGTTTTCAATGCGCTGCAAAGATATTCCGCAGCGGTTTCAGGACCGGCGGTGTAGAACAGTGAATGCGGATAATACCAGCGGTTTAAACCGCAACAATTGTCCAGTTTTGAAGCGGTTATAACCGCAACAAATGTTTGAAAAATAAATGCCTACAGTAAGGTGGCGGTTTTAACCGCCACATTTCTGTAATATTGTAGCGGTTAAAACCGCCGCAACATTCCAGAACTGTTTTTTTGTAGCGGTTTAAACCGCTGCAACCTTCCAGAATTTTTTTTTTTAAAAACCCGTTACTTCCATCAAAAGATACAGTTTACAAATGCTGAATAATCATCCACACAAGAGTAGCAATTGTCCAGTCAAGCTATTAATTCACCAAGCCATCTATTACAATCAACATATATAGTTGGAGTCAACTGAGGCTATAAACACCTAAAGGGCATAAGCTAACTTAATGTACAAAATGAAAAAAAAAATATATAACAATAAAAGGATTTAATGCCACATATAACTGCACATTTTTTAGGAAATTTTGATGGGTGATCAATCCAAGGAAATGACCTTTCAACATACTCGCAGAACTCTACGAATGCTAGGACTACCAAAAAATCAGATCTTTACAAACAAAAAATTGTATAACTAGAAATATCTTCATGGAATCACTTACATTCGTAGCATCAGATGAAAGATGAAACACAAAAATATTCACAATCCATATATAAGTCACTAAAGTCTCCAGCTGACTTGCTTTAGGAAGAGTGGAAATCCAGAGTTCAAACATTACAGACTGCAAAAGAAAAACTTGCAAAAAAAGACATGATAATAACCATAAGCTTTATGTCAGCTAGAAATGTTAAGACAAGCAGAACAAGATAACATGGAGGTAATGAAATCCCATTTAAGCTTGCAGAAGACTATCATGCATTGGATGAATCGTCATTGCCACCCTGAAAATAAAATGAATTAATGAGATATTAATAATCAAGAAATATACAATTAACATTAAATTATTATTTTTTTCATACCATTTCAGATCCTCTATGTGGTGGTTGATTCATTTGAAACTGTTGCACAATTTGTCGCATCTCATCACGAAATGCAGTGAACTCCTCTCGTAGACTTGCTACTTGACCAAAGTTACTAGCACTTCCACCACCTGCTTCATTTGTACTTTGAGGAAAGTATCGAGTCGGAGTAACACCAAATCCTTGTGTACGAACTCGCCCTGAATGTTCTGGACCCATTACTATGCTGAAAACTCTCTCATTAGCTTCAATGTTTCCTTCTTCAGGTGTCAACCCTTCCTCGGCTAGAAGATTACATGCTTGTGTCTAAATTACAATAACATATAATTAAATCATTTGAAAAACTAATTATAAAAAATAGTTTAGAATCACTATTTAAATTTACCCATCGTTGCATAGCATCTTCAGATGACCATGTCCCATCTTTACGCAATCTGTTGATTTTCCATAACTGTAATCTATCCTTAATAGACTACAAAAAAATTATAATAAAAAATATAAGTTTGTAAATGAAGTATTTAATTGTTATAATTAAACAATTAAATTCATACCGTTTCCTTCTGTCTCCGAACTGAGCTCACACGACCCATTGTGTGAGGACAAGTTTGCTTTTTGGCATTTGCAGAATTTTTTGCAGCCCTTTCCTGTGATAATATTAAGTAATTAAATTTAAAACATTAAAAAAAAAAGCTTAATATTAATATTTACCTTGTCTGCTGGCTTTGACCATTGGTTAACAAGTTGACACCATTGCATTTGATCTACTCCAGCTGGAACATCCTCCAAAATTTCCTCAATTGGTCTACTGTCCCAATGCTCAGCCTTTAAAGTGGTTTTAAAATTACGCCATTTAACACCAAGTGACTGAAGTATCCAATGGCGCATATGACCGGGAAACATAAATTTTGACTGAATTTGAAAGTGTGAGACAGTTAATATTATAAAATTGAAAGAAAAATAAATTTAGAATGAAATATATATACCTCAACTTCAGCCAACATCTTTTTCTTGTAGGGCTCCATACCCTTATTTCTCCAATCAGGAAAGGCTATTGGAGCCAAAACTGGATCTCTTGCGACAACACCAAGATATGTTCCTAGCAAAACCGACTCAGGGATTGAACAAGGTATGTTATTTTCATTTACCTCTATATGAATTCGAGTCCCTGGCGGCATATTCTGTATATCAGCACATGTTGTTCGCCCCCTACGCCTGATCGGATTCCCTCGCTCATCTGCACAATTTAAAAAAAAATAGAATATTCATGAATAAGAATGAATGTTCATGAAATTTAATGAATGTCATTAAAAAAAATACCTATGAGCCATACACCCTGTTCAGGGGCTGGAGCTGCACCGCAAAATGAATGGCTTGCAGTCTCGTTAGTCCTACTATCCTCAAGTTCCTCTTGTGAATCTGGGTGTACTGGAGTAGTAGGGGTTTCATTCTCCCTACTGCTTTGTCCTATACTTGATGGTCCTCCACTTGATCCCCCTCTGCATGTTGCCTTCTTTGCTCGCCTGAAGAGACTACCACTTGTCATTTCCTGCTAAGAAAGAAACAAATAACAAAATCAAGTGTTTAGTATTAACAAATAACAACAAATAAAGAACATTATACGAATGTGTGAAATGTTCATGGGTTAAAATATGTGTGTTTGATACCCATATAAAGTCATGTAAAACACTACTTACTAGGTTTGTTCCATCATGAAATCCATGAAGAAAAGACTGTCAAAATTGGCAAACATGCTCTCAAAATTGATTACAACTTGTGAGAATGGAGGAGGTTGTGCAGCAGCTTGTGTTGATCCTTTACTTCATCTTGTAAAACATGTAAAGGAGCTTCAGAAGCAGCAGCTTTTTGCTGCTCGGAGCTTCAGAAACAGCAGCTTTTTGCTGCTCGGAACTTCAGAAGTAGCAGCCTGCTCATTGCTTGGAAGGGCAAAGATAAGGAGCTTGGAAGGGCAAAGATAAGGAGCTTGTTGTGGAGTGGCTGAGGAAATCAGTATTGGGAGAAGACTTCTCCCAAAAGTAGTTGTAAAAAAATAGCTCATATCTACTGCTTATAAACATAATTCTAATACCTTCAAGAAATATTAAAGAGCAGTATATAAAGTGCAATTTATTAAAGACTTACATTTACAAGCAACAAGATATATTACAATCAAATGCATCCCGTGGTTTAACTCTTACTACATAATTCCAATTCATATTTTTGGCATCTTGAATGTAGAATATAGGCTCCACTTGTGAAGAGAAAACAAAAGGATCATCCTGAAGTTTTTGCCCGGTATGAATAAGCTTTGAGAAGTTTACAACAGTATAACCAAATTCATCTTGTTTTATACCTGTTAAACTTGTGTTTGCCCAATCACATTTAAATAATATCACCTTGAATAAGTTAGAGTAATTAATTTCAATGATATCATTAATTTTTCCATAATAACTGAAGTTCCCAATCTCTGTTGTATTAACAACACCAAAATTCTGTGTCTTTTTGCCTTCATCTCGTTCTTTTGTGTGAAAAATATAACTATTAATGAGAAGACCCTTATATCTATATGCAAGTTTGTTGGGACCCTTAGCTAGTGCTTTGATTTCTTCGGAGATTAGCACATCAGTTGATCTTGAAACCTAGCAAGAAAAACATAAATTAATGTAACCTTTAATGCAATTTATGAAGTGTAAAAATATAAAGTACGACAACTTACTGTGTCACGCAACCACTCATGAAATCTTTCATTGATAAGTCTCTCTAAATCTGATATTGTTAGATGTGTATGCCCGCGTCGCTTTCTTTTCTCTTCATCTTTGAAACGTTGTCTATAGCATTCAAGATTATCACAATGTCGGAGGACATATCTATGTGCCTGAATGAATGAATTATCATCTAAGTTGAATAGAGTAATCTTTCCCAATGGAGTACCACCACTAGAAAATTTAAAAAAAAATTGTTCCTCAGTTGTTGCATCCTTATTCGAAAATTGAGACCGGTCCAAATATTTAGAACAGAAAGATATCCCTTCTTCAGCAATATAACCCTCCGCAATAGAACCTTTTGGTTGAGCTTTATTAGCTACATAGTCTTTCAAAACTAAGAAAAATCTAAAAATAATAAAAATCATTAAGAAGTTTATATAATTATGAATAATATTAACATGAACAAATAATTACTAATGAATTACCTCTCGAATGGATACATCCATCTATACTGAACTGGACCACCTAATTTTACTTCCTCAGCCAAGTGAATAAGTAGATGGACCATGATTGTGAAGAATGATGGGAGCATTGATCTTTCCATTTTACATAATGTTATTACAATATTATTTTGTAGCATATCCAACTCATTCGGATTGATAACCTTGGCACAAATTGACTTAAAAAATTTTGATATCTCCACAACAATATGTATACTTTCATCAGAAGAAGAACATGACCTCAATGCAATTGGTAGAATTTCTTCAATAAGCACATGACAGTCATGACTTTTCAGGCCCACAATCTTACATTCAGTAACATTAACACACCTTGAAATATTAGATGCGTAACCTTTTGGCATTTTTAATTTTTTTAAAATTTCACATAACATCAACTTCTCCTTTTTTGACATTGTAAAGCAAGTTGGGGGCAATAAATAAGAACCATCTTCAAGAATTTGTGGATGCAGCTCACTCTTAATTCCAATGTCAACCAAATCTTGTCTTGCTTGCAAGTTATCTTTAGATTTTTCAAGATCAAGTAAAGTACCAATGAAATTATCACATACATTTTTTTCTATATGCATGACGTCAAGATTGTGTGGTAGTAAATTATACTCCCAATAAGGCAGCACAAAGAAAATTGATCTTTTCTTCCAAATATGATTTTCACTCATATCTACATTACGCCCTCTTTTCAAGCTTTTAGATTTGCCGACTGGAAACTGAACATTCTGTAATTTTTGTAAAATTTCTGTACCAGTATTCCTTCTAGGTGCTTTACGGATCTCCTCTGTGTTATCAAAGTATTGTTTCTGTCGACGAAATAAGTGATTCTCTGGCAGCCAACGACGATGACCCATGTATGAGAATTTCTTTCCTTTATATAACCATAAAGACTCTGTGTTTTCAGCACAACAAGGACAAGCAAATCTACCTTTAGTGCTCCAACCATAAAGCATACCATATGCCGGAAAATCATTAATCGTCCACATTAATGCAGCTCGTAAGTTAAAAGATTGTCTGGATGCTGCATCATAGGATATCACTCCATGCCATAATTCACACAACTCATTTATTAGTGGTTGGAGATATACATCAATGTTGTTTCCTGGACTCTTTTCCCCTGGTATAATAGTAGACAGAATGAAAGACGTTTGTTTCATTGTAATCCAAGGAGGCATATTGTATGGAACTAATAGTATGGGCCAAATGCTATATGTACTACTCATAATCTTAAATGGATTAAAACCATCACTTGCTAATGCAAGACGAACATTACGTGGGTCTGAAGCAAAATCAGGGTATCTAGAGTCAAAGGATTTCCAGGCTTCTCCATCAGCTGGATGTCGTAACAACCCATCTATATTTCTCTGTTTGGCATGCCAAATCATTTCTTTAGCAGACTTTTTTGTTTTAAACAATCTTTGAAGCCGCGGAATTAATGGGAAGTATCGAACAACCTTCGCAGACTTCATTTGATTTTTCTTTCCTCTAGATATACTTTTTTTAGCACCTGCCCACCGTGAAGAACCGCAAATATGACAACCCTCTTGATTTGATCTTTCTTTCCAAAATAGATAACAATCATTTGGGCATGCATCTATCTTTGTATATCCAAGATCGAACACTTTCATTATCTTCTTTACTTCATATGTATTCTTAGGTAGCAAAGAACCATCAGGGAAAGCTTCAATCAATAACTCCATCAATTGATCAAAAGATCTTCCAGACCAAGAGTGTAAGCACTTCAGACGAAATAAATGTAGGATAAAGGATAATTTCGTGAATGACTTGCAGCCAGGGTATAATTCTGCTCCTGCTTCTAGCAATAAATCATTATATTTCATCGCATCATCATTTGTCAGATCTATGTTATTTACATTATTTGCATCATCTTCATTGGCATTCCCTGAGCAAAATGTGTCTCTTAATAATCCTTCTATATCATTTGTTCTTGGCTGCTCAACTTGAGTTTGCACTTCAATAACATTACCAGTATCAGTACATGTTTCTGATCTTGTAACTTCAGCTACAAAAGGATGTTCCTCTCCATGTCGATTCCAAACAACGTATCCAGGAAAAAATCCTTTGGAGAGTAAATGCAACTTGACATCTTTTACATAATGAAAATATCTATTAATGCATAATTTACATGGACATAGAATTTTTTGTGCCGAATTTTGACTTGGAATTGCAAACTCTAAAAAATTCTCAACACCTTTAACATAGTCACTACTCCATTTAGGCTTTGATATCCAGCTCTTATCCATCAAATCTAAGAAAATAAATCCCCCAGCAATTTCTGAGAAGAAAATATTACCCATTAGTAAACCGTTGCAAAGAAACAATACGATAGGGGTTGATTTTTTTATAGTGTGCTATAATACATAATAAATGAATATAATATAATTTTAGTTTTACAAAAGTAATAAGGTTAACTAATAACCAAAAACTAAAGAAAGTTGAAACTATAACTAATAATTAAACTAATATATTAACAACCAAACAAAATCAATCAGAATAAAATTAGTTTGGTTTAACCTTTTTTGTTTATACCAAACAATGCACATCACCAACTTATATATTAAGTTGATTGTAATTTGGACAATAACTAATTTGATCATAAATTTGTTCTAATATTATAATTCAGATCATATGCCTACCCTTTTTGTTAGCTCTAAATAAAAGACAAGCTTTAGCCTACTGCCAAAGCAACTTTAAGCTTTATATGTGACACGGCATCGCAAAATCATCTTGATCGGGCACGAATCTCGAGGCAAAACCTAGTTGGAAACTTCAAAAATTAATTTCGGGAGCATACGAACTCCGATTTCAGCGAGCTTATAGTCAAACTGAGCGTCTCGGAAATACAAACCCAACGACACCAAGATCAACCCAATCCGAGTCCAAATGAGTCCGAATCAAAGGTTCGAAGCGCTGTTGGGAGGTTCAAACCGCAATTTGAGTTACCAAACGGTCTCCGATTTTGACGAGCTTATACTCGAATCGAACGGCTCGACGAGACGAATCCAACGAGCCCAAGATCATCAAATTCCGAAATCATTAAGGCCATCAAATGTCCAACGAACGGTGCATGATCGAAAGGTTCGATATCGGCCGTCCATTCGGATCACTCCCAATTCGCCCTTGATCTCACGCCTATTTACGGGCTGTGCCACTCCAGAAAAACTATAAATAGGGCCCTCATTCTACACCAAGGGGCTCAAGTGAAGAGAGAGAAGAAGAAGAGAAGGAGAAGGAGAAAGGGGAATAGGAGATTCCTCACCTCCTCGACCACCGCCGCCGGAGCTTTTCCTGCCGCCTGAAGACGCCGGAACTCTGCCGGACTTTCAGGAAACGCCAGGAACTCGCAGAAGAGAGAAGAAGAAGAGGAGAAAGGGGAAAAGGAGATTCCTCACCTCCTCGACCACCGCCTAAACTCTTCCTGCCGCCTGAAGACGCCGGAACTCTGCCGGATTTTCGAGAAACGCCAGGAATTCGCAGGGATTTTGTAAACTCACTGGAAGAAACAAGTTGTATTTGGATTATCCCGACTTGTGGGACGAAATCCGCCATCTGTAATCTGCAAAATCACTAGTGGAACTTTGCAACTGGGCGAGGCCCCGTGGTTTTTCCCTTTTTGGGTTTTCCACGTAAAAACTTTTGGTGTTCACTCCTCTTTTCTGTTTGTGTGTTAAACTTACGTGCAACGCTCGGACGCAAATTCATAAAACTCTACCGCCGCGTATTTTCTAACACGCAACAGTTTGGCGCCGTCTGTGGGAACCACAATCCCACTACTTCGAGTACTGCTACGATGGTGAATAGGCGCAGCAGTCGTTTAGTTGGAGCTTCTCGCTCCAACTCCCACCAATCCAGAAATCCTTCTATTAACCATAGACGACCAATGTCAGCATATTTTCCTCCTGGGGGGCAGAATGCTGCTGGAGAAGGGATCACGGAACCTTCTTTAGAAGAAAGAATCCGGAAGATTGAAGAATCTCAGAACGAGATCCTTCAACTCCTACGAGATGATCGACAGCCGACGTTGGAGGAGGTCCTTCGCCCTCGGGATCCACCAAGGGTTGATGATATTCAATTAGAGCATCTTCAAGAAGAAATTCACCTTCCTCCACCTAGGGGACATCCTCAATCACAACAGGAAGATGAACTTGCCGATACAGCAAGTTCAACACATCCTCGCATTTTTTCGGAACTCCCAGAAGGCTCTCTCCAACCACGCATTGCAGGACTCCCTCACAATGTCCTACGCCGCGAACTGCAAAAATTGGTACGGGAAGAGTTCCCCCGAGGAGATGTGAGGCATGCTCTCCGACAGAGGAATTTTCAGGAATCATCACCTCTAACAGAAGCCATTCTTCAGCACCCCATTCCAGTAGGATTCAAAGTGCCAAATGTTGAGTCCTACGACGGGACGACCGACCCATATGAGCATATCGACTACTACAGAACCATCATGCATATTCAACGAGCATCAGACGCGCTCCTCTGCAGGTCTTTCCCGCCACCCTTAAAGGACAGGCCCGAACATGGTTCTACTCGCTTCCACCTGGAACGATCCCCTCTTTTGTCAAATTGGCAAAAGTATTCGTCGAACAATTTGTGGCCAATCGAAGAATTGCTAAGGATTCTTCCCACCTCTCCGGGATTCGCCAAAATGAGGGAGAATCGTTGAAGGAGTATTTTCAACGATTTTCCACTGAAGCACGACAGATTCCAGGAGTAGACCCTGAATTACTCAGAGGGGTCTTTCTTGGAGGTCTTCGTCCTGGCCCCTTCTATTCGGCCCTTATGCGAGACACCGTCCATTCGTACGCTGACTTGATCACTCGCGTGGAGGCACAAATCTCTGCGGATGAAGCTATAAATGCTCACAGGAAACAGTTTGAGCAAATCAGCGGGAAGCGCAAAGGTGCACCTGGGATGGATAATTCTTTCTCACAGCAGAAAAAGCATGAGAAGAATAATCTACCTCATAGGTCTCCGTCACCACGACGAGGACCTCGCCAAGAAAAGGAGTACACCCCACTCAATACATCCCAAGCAAATGTATTAATGGCCATCCGGGATCAGGAGAACGTGAAATGGCCACACCCTTTGAAGCCCAACGTCGGAAACCAGGAGCAATATTGCCACTTCCACCGTAGCCGTGGGCACACTACTGAAGCATGTTGGCAGCTCAAGGAAGAAGTTGAGAGACTGATCCAACAAGGATATCTCCGACAATTCATCAAGAATACACCAACCCGAGATGAAGTTGGTCCGACTGGGGGCAGAATCAACAACAAAGACAACCATTGAATAATGTTCAAATGGTTGGAGAGATTGAATGATCATGCACTTCGTGTATTTGTATTAACAAATATTACTTGTCTTGTTCTCACTTTTATGTTGAGTTGAGTGTCACTTTGATATCTCTAATGTCGTCTTCCAAGTTTAATGTTGTGGTATTATCACCATACGTAGATCTCGTGTGTTGAGTGCTTTGTAATTTGTAAGTCGTACTAGGGGACAATTGTACTATCTTACTTAATGTAGTAATAGAATGTTCATATTATTGTGATATGATTTTTTCTCTTATGAAAGATAAGAAAAAACTCCTCAAATTCTTTCTCCGTGATTCGAGAAATACACAATCCATATTGTATCTCAATCACCGGACGATCAATCCCAGGGGGATTTGATCCTGACCTCATCCACACAGGTTAACGTCGTCGAGCAGGGCTCCGACATACAACCTCGGATAGGTCTTACATCCTTGGTGGATTCTCTCGACCTCTTCCACACAGGTTAACGTCATCGAGCAGGGCTCTGACATACAACCTCGGAAAGGTCTCACATCCTTGGTGGATTCTCTCGACCTCTTCCACACAGGTTAACGTCGTCAAGCAAAGGCTTCGACATACAACCTCGGAAAGGTCTTACATCCTTGGTGGATTCTCTCGGCCTCTTCCACACAGGTTAACGTCGTCGAGCAGGGCTCCGACATACAACCTCGGATAGGTCTTACATCCTTGGTGGATTCTCTCGATCTCTTCCATACAGGTTAATGTCATCGAACAAATGTCCTGACATACAACCTCGGATAGGACTTCTACCCGACGTTGGACTCCTCCCTGTCGTCAGACTTCTGCTCGTAGGAAGACTCCTACGCATCGTCAGACTTCTGCTCGCCAGCAGACTTCTACTCGTCGTCAGACTTCTGCTCGTTAGCGGACTCCTACTCGTCGTCGGACTTCTGCTCGTCAGCGGACTCCTACTCGTCGTCGGACTTCTGCTCGTCAGAAGACTCCTATGCATCGCCGGACTTCTGCTCGTTAGCGGACTCCTACCCGACGTCGGACTCCTCCCTGTCGTCAGACTTCTGCTCGTAGGAAGACTCCTACGCATCGTCAGACTTCTGCTCGCCAGCAGACTTCTACTCGTCGTCAGACTTCTGCTCGTTAGCGGACTCCTACCCGACGTCGTACTTCTCCCTATCGTCAAATTTCTGCTCGTCAGCGGACTCCTACTCGTCGTCGGACTTCTGCTCGTCAGCGGACTCCTACTCGTCGTCAGACTTCTGCTCGTTAGAAGACTCCTACGCATCGTCGGACTTCTGCTCGTTAGCGGACTCCTACCCGACGTCGTACTTCTCCCTATCGTCGGATTTCTGCTCGTCAGCGGACTCCTACTCGTCGTCGAACTTCTGCTCATCGACGAATCTCCGTCGGTCTTCTACTCGACGCTGAACTTCAACCCGACATCAAACTTCTGCTCGTTAGCGGACTCCTACCCGACGTCGTACTTCTCCCTGTCGTCAGATTTCTGCTCGTCAGCGGACTCCTACTCGTCGTCGGACTTCTGCTCGTCAGCGGACTCCTACTCGTCGTCAGACTTCTGCTCGTCAGAAGACTCCTACGCATCGTCGGACTTCTGCTCGTTAGCGGACTCCTACCCGACGTCGTACTTCTCCCTATCGTCGGATTTCTGCTCGTCAGCGGACTCCTACTCGTCGTCGAACTTCTGCTCATCGACGAATCTCCGTCGGTCTTCTACTCGACGCTGAACTTCAACCCGACATCAAACTTCTGCTCGTTAGCGGACTCCTACCCGACGTCGTACTTCTCCCTGTCGTCAGATTTCTGCTCGTCAGCGGACTCCTACTCGTCGTCGGACTTCTGCTCGTCAGCGGACTCCTACTCGTCGTCAGACTTCTGCTCGTCAGAAGACTCCTACGCATCGTCGGACTTCTGCTCGTTAGCGGACTCCTACCCGACGTCGTACTTCTCCCTATCGTCGGATTTCTGCTCGTCAGCGGATTTCTACCCGACATCGGACTTCTGCTCGTCAGCGGACTTCTACTCGTCGTCAGACTTCTGCTCGTCAGAAGACTCCTATGCATCGTCGGACTTCTGCTCGTTAGCGGACTCCTACCCGACGTCGTACTTCTCCCCGTCGTCAGACTTCTGCTCGTCAGAAGACTCCTATGCATCGCCGGATTTCTGCTCATCAGCAGACTCCTACTCGTCATCGGACTTCTGCTCATCAGCAGACTTCTACCCGACGTCGGACTTCTGCTCGTCAGTGGACTTCTACCCGACGTCGGACTTCTGCTCGTCAGCAAACTTCTACTCGTCGCCAGTAAACCGGAGGGGGAGAAAAGAAATCCCGTAGGTTTCTATCGCCAGTAAACCGGAGGGGAAGGAAGGAAATCCCGTAGGTTTCTATCGCCAGTAAACCGGAGGGGAAGAAAAGAAATCCCGTAGGTTTCTATCGCCAGTAAACCGGAGGGGAAGGAAGGAAATCCCGTAGGTTTCTATCGCCAGTAAACCGGAGGGGAAGGAAGGAACTCCCGTAGGTTTCTATCGCCAGTAAACCGGAGGGGAAGAAAAGAAATCCCGTAGGTTTCTATCGCCAGTAAACCGGAGGGAGAGGAAGGAAATCCCGTAGGTTTCTATCGCCAGTAAACCGGAGGGGAAGGAAGGAAATCCCGTAGGTTTCTATCGCCAGTAAACCGGAGGGAGAAAGAAGGAGGAGTTGCAAGTTTCCTAAGGGCCTAGAAGGCCTATTTATAGGTTTTGGAGAGAAAGGAGGGAAGTTATTGCCATTTTTTAATTTTCCTATTTTTCTAAATTTTTTCCGGATTTTTCGGAATTTTTTGGAATTTTTTGGGAATTTTTTGGGCCCAAAAATAGCAAAAAACCAATTTTTGGACGGATGTGGGGCCCACATTGGCGGTGCAGCCAACCGGCTGCACCTTTTCGCGCAGCCAGGCCAGCAATCCGCGGCCAGCACCCGCGGATCGCGGCTGGCCAGCCGTGGCACGCGCGGCAGCCACGCGCGGTGCAGCTAGCACGGGCGCGGGCGCGGGTGCGCCCCCAGCGCGGGCGCGGTGCGCCCAGGCGCGGGCGCGCGGTTCGCCCGCAGGCGCGCGGGCGCGCGGTTCGCCCGCAGGCGCGCGGTTCGCCCGCAGGCGCGGGCGCGCGGTTCTCGCCGGCGACTCGGCGGCCGGCCGGCCGGTCCGGCCAATTCGGCCGCCCGGTCCTTTCCGGGCCCAAATTTCGTCCCGGGAAGACCAAATCGGACGTTTTTGGGGTCCCCGGACCCGTTTTTTCGACGTTCTGGACTCAATTTTGGCATTTTCAGAGCCGTTCGGGGCTTCTACAATCCCGATCAATCCTGGGTCACTCAGAAAAATTTTCCGAAATTTGTAACACATATTTTCGGACCTCTGAAGCTACGACATCCGAAAATAGGGGGGCAACTGACACGGCATCGCAAAATCATCTTGATCGGGCACGAATCTCGAGGCAAAACCTAGTTGGAAACTTCAAAAATTAATTTCGGGAGCATACGAACTCCGATTTCAGCGAGCTTATAGTCAAACTGAGCGTCTCGGAAATACAAACCCAACGACACCAAGATCAACCCAATCCGAGTCCAAATGAGTCCGAATCAAAGGTTCGAAGCGCTGTTGGGAGGTTCAAACCGCAATTTGAGTTACCAAACGGTCTCCGATTTTGACGAGCTTATACTCGAATCGAACGGCTCGACGAGACGAATCCAACGAGCCCAAGATCATCAAATTCCGAAATCATTAAGGCCATCAAATGTCCAACGAACGGTGCATGATCGAAAGGTTCGATATCGGCCGTCCATTCGGATCACTCCCAATTCGCCCTTGATCTCACGCCTATTTACGGGCTGTGCCACTCCAGAAAAACTATAAATAGGGCCCTCATTCTACACCAAGGGGCTCAAGTGAAGAGAGAGAAGAAGAAGAGAAGGAGAAGGAGAAAGGGGAATAGGAGATTCCTCACCTCCTCGACCACCGCCGCCGGAGCTTTTCCTGCCGCCTGAAGACGCCGGAACTCTGCCGGACTTTCAGGAAACGCCAGGAACTCGCAGAAGAGAGAAGAAGAAGAGGAGAAAGGGGAAAAGGAGATTCCTCACCTCCTCGACCACCGCCTAAACTCTTCCTGCCGCCTGAAGACGCCGGAACTCTGCCGGATTTTCGAGAAACGCCAGGAATTCGCAGGGATTTTGTAAACTCACTGGAAGAAACAAGTTGTATTTGGATTATCCCGACTTGTGGGACGAAATCCGCCATCTGTAATCTGCAAAATCACTAGTGGAACTTTGCAACTGGGCGAGGCCCCGTGGTTTTTCCCTTTTTGGGTTTTCCACGTAAAAACTTTTGGTGTTCACTCCTCTTTTCTGTTTGTGTGTTAAACTTACGTGCAACGCTCGGACGCAAATTCATAAAACTCTACCGCCGCGTATTTTCTAACACGCAACAATATGGGTTTATTTTTCTTATTGCTTCTTAAGTCAATTTTTTAATATAAAATTTTAATTTTTGTACTTGAAAGAATAATTTAAAAAATAGTCCAAATCAAAACGCTTTATATAGACCATAAATCTAAGTGTAGTAAAAATTAAGATTTTATCTTTTAAATTTTAGGTGAGACTCTTTTTTGGGTTAACTCCTAATCAGCATTTTAATAACCGAACAAGCTTTGTCCATAAAGCTAGCATGAAATATTTCATGCTAGCTAAAGTTCTCAAAAGCTCCGTGTGGAATTTTTGATGTTCTAAGCGAATTTTGAACACAGGCGTGTGAACGAACAAAGTAGAAGGAATCAGAAAATGGTCAATTCGAGTAGGCGTCAATATTTATATGGGTCTTCTTCCTTAGTAAATAATCCATTATGGAAGCTTCTCTGAAGTCTTTTCAGCAAGCAATTGGATTACAGATGTAAAGAACTTCCAGATGATTTGAATATATTGTGTTGGGATAAAATGGAGGAATATTTTATCAAAAGTGAATAAGAAAATGAACTTTGGTTTTATTTTGTAGTACAAAATAGTTGTCTTGTTTTTAGTTTTTTTTTATCATCAGTTGTTTTGAGCTCCTAATGCCTATTAATCATATTACGTACTATATTAATTATGGTTAAAAGTTTGTATAATTTCATCAAAAGTCATACTTATTTTTAAAACTATTTATCACTACATAATCCAAAATATGATTAAAACAAATATTCGCTTATTTAAAAAAAAAAAAACAAGCCTAAAATTTAATATTATACCACAATTTCAATAAATAAAGTGAGAGCAGCTCAAATTAAAAGGTTTTGCTGATGGAACTATTTTTCTTTTCCATTTGAAGGTTTCTGTATATATATGATTTCTTTGGCAGGATTCAGCGCTGCAGCGAAGAATTCATCAGCAGCACAGCTATTTGGCAGAATCATTAAGCCAAGTCTCAGATTATGACGAGTCGCAAGAACTAGATTTGGAGCTCAGATTATGAAGGAACATGCAAGAAACATATATGGTCTTTAATTTGGAAACAATTAATGATGAGTTTGCTCCTAATTACTTTTACAGATAGTTTATTTTTTCCCTTCAATAAAATGATTAAATGTATAATAGTAAGATCTTTTTTTTTTTAAATTTTCTTAATACATCAATACATAGTTTACACAAATCATAAGCATTTTGCATGATTTCTTCTTATTTAAGCAAAAGACTAATGGTCTGTTTGGCAAAACCCTACTGCAAGCAAGAATAAAGTGACATTTTCCATCAAAACCAGAAATAAAATCCATAGTAAAAGAACTCGCAAGGCCTCAATCTAATCAAAATTTAAAAAAAAAAATGAAAAGAACAAATGAGAAGAAGAATGAGAAGATGAGGAAGAACAACATGAAGAAGAAAAATGAGAAGAAGAAGAGGAAGAAGGTGAAGAGACTTACCGTGATCACGAAAGGCCGCCGGTCGGGATTCGCCTTAGGAGCTGCGACGGTCACTCTTTCGGAATCGCTAGCACGAAGGAGGAAGGGTTTTTTTCCGACCGAGAATTAGGGCTGGGCCGATTCGTTCGGTGTTGATGGAAAATATTGCACCAGTTATAACCGGTGAAAAAATTAAGTTTTGCGGCGGTTTTAACCGCTGCAACTTGCAGCGGTTTTAACCGCTGCAAAAATATAAAAATTTGTGATGCAATTAGCTGCTTTGGCAGCGGTTTTTAAAAACGCTGCAAAAAACCGCTGCGAAAGGGCTTATTTTTTGGTAGTGAGAGAGAGAGAATACATTGTTTGGAGAGGGAAGATCAATACATGATTCTACATAGAAAAGTAAAGGCTTTGGGTAGTACCATCTAAAGCACCAAAGAAGGGTTAGGGAGCTTTAGAGCCAAATTAAGCTTTGATCTCCTCCTAAAAAACAAAATTCTTGTCGAGATAGGAATATTGTGTCCTTCATTGTCGAATGTGTTACAAAATTTGCAATCAAAAGGTTTTGAGTCATAAATAACCTCATACAAAAACCTCAATATATTCATAGGAATGGAATTGGGAAAGGGAGAGGGGTGTTAAGGGTTTATCACCATACAAACTCTAGCAAATGTAATGTATAATTTGGTAGCAGTGAGGTTATCAATAGTTAGAGGGGTGCCGATCTAACTAGCAACTTTAGATATATCCTCATAATTCCAACAATAAAGAGGAAAGTCATGGGGGTGGGTTGAGAGAGCTCAAGGAGAGGTATTTCTTTGGTTAAATGAGATTTATATAAATTTTAATAGTGGGTAAGATCAAAATATGAAGGAAGAGGAGATTTGATGATTGGAGAGGCATGGATCCTTCGAAAGTACCCTTGGGAAGCGAGTCAAGAGTGACAACAGAACTACCTGTACAAGGGCCAAAAGAAAATAAAGGGTGGCAGCAGCAAAAGGCAAGGCAGAAAAATCCTAGCAGAAACATAACACAACCCTAAACTTGATCTCTTCTCAAATTGTTTCTTTTCAGCTTTTGCTCCTCGAGATATTTATTCTAAGAATATTGCAAAACTGAATCAAGTTGCGCATTTTTGGAACTTACTAGTGCTCCACCATTTTTTTGTTGAACTCGCTACAAAATGCATTTTTTTTCTTAAGCTTTATGGTAGAAACCATGAACTTCCTCATAACTTGAGAAACAAGAATAATCTCATATAAATAAACGGTACTGTAGTCAGATCTTTTTTTTTTTTTTTATCAATACAAAAAAAAATAATAATAAAAAAATAAAAAACCCAACAACAACAGAATAAATCAAAATATCAGCCAATACTCAAAATTTCCATCCTCAAATACTGCTAAATCAGATGTCCAATCTTCCCTCATAAAAAATACTAGGCTTACCACTTTAGAAACAGAAGAACCCTAAAACTTCTTCCAAAGTAAGATTTTTCCATCAATCATCAAAAAGGCTAACCCCGACGTCCTTCTTAACCCCAAACAAGAAATAGTATATGGCTTCAACTAACAATACCTGGTTAACGAGAGCGGAGAGTGTCGATCGAACCAGAATGAGGCGATCAAAATAGCCGCCGTCGTCGTCTCGATCCAACTGAATCTTCTTCTTGCCATCCCTCGATGGCCTTCCGCCATTCGAGATATCGCCAAGAGGCTTCCTGTTCACCGATTTCCAAGAACCTTTCTTTAGCATTCTTGATTCCCTCCCTCTTCGCCTCGGCGATTCGCAAATGAACAGCACAAAACCGCGGAGAGAGAGATGAAAAAGGGTAAAAACAACATTTTTATTTATTAATATTAATTTAATTGTGGAAATGAATATTCCTATTTTGGTCCAACTATGAAACTTTGGATTTTGGTAGTTTTAATGATTTTATTTATTTTCGATATTTAATTTTGGCTGTAGTTTTATTTATTTTTTTATTGTAATGTCTTATAAATTTTATATTTAAAACATAAAATAAAGAGAATTATGTAATAAGCTTTTAATGATTGAATTCTATAATACTCACTCCAAATTTTAAAAATTTATTTTTCCAAATAGTAACTTTGCAATTATTTTTATAAACATTTATAGCCACTTCAAAATGAGCTCTTAGCTTAAGAAATTGGAACACAATATTTTGAAGTGTATGACTTTTCATATATGATCTTTTTTTTTTAAAACAAAACCAATTTATTAATAAAGGGAACGGTTACAACAAAAGAAGCAAATATATGATCATTTTATTCCTAACCGACAATCTTAGGACTATTTTAAATTATTTTAATTTTTACATAAAATCTCAAATAATAATAATAATAAAATAATCAATAAAATTATGTTTATATTTGAAAAATAAAATAAAATAGTAAAAAAAATTATTGCAAAACATAACCTTAATGATTTTTTTGGAACGGGCGTATACACTCGTTGTCATCCCTCAGGAGGTGCATGGCGTGTAAATAATCCCTCGACGAGTCTACTATCAACCAGTCTCATCAGTGAATGACCTGCAGTTATTTTCTCCCTATTTAAGAGGTTGCGCGACATGAGAGCTTAATCCAACATGATTTGGGGTTCCCAATCATGCCCACCCACCAATCCAGCTAAGCCCCATGGGGTCCTACCCTTAATGTTATGAAGTACAATATTCTCCCAGTGCTACTGTGGACATGCGGTTATTTGCATAGTTATTGCACGAGCTATCGTCCAATACAGCACTCCCTCCGTTTTCCCCTCCATTATCTTCTTCTTCCACACGTCAAATCCCAATGCACAGAGGGAAAATCAGAAGAAATCGAATCTTGTTCTCTCTCTCTCTCTCTTGAGATGGTAATGCGAAGCCTCTTCCCCCTCCATCCCATCTCCACTGCCCCCCTCCATCCCATCTCCACCGCCGCCGACGCAGCCGCCTCCTCTTCCTCCCACCTCTTTGATGGAAGAAAAAATAGAACAAAGAAAATTGGAGAAGAAAAACTCAAGAAAACAAAGCCTTTTCTTCACTAAAACTTTTCATGGGTACGAAACAGAACAGAGAGCAAAACAAAAACTTTCATCTTTCACATAGAACAAAAACCGAAACAGAGAGTACTTCAACTCTATAGTTTTTAGATTTTTTTTAAAATACACTGCACACGAAAACAATTTTAAAAATTGTCTAAAGTTAAATAAAATAAAATAAAAACTAAAACTAAAACGACTCATTGCTTGGTTTGAAAAAATATCCAACACTCTTCCCACCCCCGATCTCTCAGAATTGTGGAACTTGATTATTCAATGAATCAAGATTGCAGCCATAGAAAGAAACGAATCATAGATAAACCACTGGATAAAAGAGATCAAGAGAAAATCTTGTTGGTCGTGAAAAGATAGGTACAGAAGGCATATATATAGCCGACCTATTCTAGTGAGCAAAAGCAGCTACATAAAGGGAAATACAGGTACATCGAAATAAGATATAAGTAATAGCTCTAATACCCCCCCTCAAACTGAGGGTACTTGAGAGACAGTCAGTTTGCTACGGAGAAATTGAAAACGAGGGGTGGATAGAGATTTGGTGAAGATATCCGCTGTCTGATCGATGGTACTGATTGGTAAGATGCTGATATGTTGTTGTTGAATATGATCCCGAACGAAGCGATGATCTATCTCAATGTGTTTCGTTCTGGCGTGAAACACAGGATTATTAGCGAGTGCGATTGCGGATGTATTGTCACAAAAAATTTCGGTAGGTTTGTCTTGATGGATGCCGAAATCAAGAAGTAACCGCCGGAGCCAGATAATGTCTGCCGTGAGAGCTGCCAACGAGCGATACTCTGATTCAGTTGATGACCGAGCGACAGTAGTCTGCTTCTTGACTGTCCATGAAATGAGAGATTTGCCGAGAAAAGAGCAATAACCGGAGGTGGATTTCCGAGAAATTGATCACCCATCACCCGCCCAATCGGCGTCTGAAAAAGAAGTGAGGGAAAAATCAGATTTAGATATAGGAATACCATAATCAATCGTACCTTTTATATAACGCAGCAGCCTTTTTAGAAGAAAGGCATGTTCAGGTAGCGGTTGATGCATGTGTTGAGATATGAGATTGACACTATATGCAATGTCGGGCCTGGTAAGACAAAGATACTGTAATGAACCAGTTAATCGGCGATACATGGATGGCTCGGTTAGGAAAGGATCGGCCGGAAAGTCCTTAGGCATTTTTGTGCAGGTGGGGTTAGATACGGGATTACAGCGCGTGAGTTGAGCAATTTGTAAGATCGACTGAGCATAAGGAGCTTGAGAAATGAAGTACACGTCACTATGTTTGGTTATTTGTAAACCAAGAAAAGATGTTGCTTCGCCTAACAGCTTCATAGCAAACCGATCATTTAAAAGTTTGATAACGTTATTTATTTCACCTGCATTGTTACCCGTAATTAAAATATCATCAACATAAACGAGTAAATATACAGTAATTTTATCTTTATGAAGCATTAGTAAAGAAGGATCGGATTTACTATGTGTGAAACCAATAGAGACGAGAAACGATGTGAAAGTGTTATACCAGAGTCGCGGAGCCTGTTTAAGACCGTAGATAGCTTTGTTAAGAAGACATACGTAATCTGGGTTAATGGTGTCCTCGAAGCCTTGTGGTTGGCGCATATACACTGTCTCCGATAGTGAGCCATGAAGGAAAGCATTTGATACGTCCATTTGTTTCACCGGCCAATTGTTCTGAAGTGCAATAGCCAATAGAATCCGAATGGTGGGTAATTTGGCAACCGGACTAAACGTTTCGGTATAATCCAGGCCGTACTCTTGATGATTCCCGAGCGCCACCAGCCTAGCCTTGTGTTTATCTAGTGAGCCATCCGCGTGAAGTTTGGTGCGGTAGGTCCATTTGCATCCTAAGACAGACGAATTAGACGGTCGAGGAACGAGACTCCATGTACCTTGAATTTGGAGTGCAAGAAACTCATCGGCCATTGCTTTTCGCCATTCGGCATGTTTGCTGGCTTCGGTGTAGGAGGATGGGGTAATCGGGATAAAATTGCTGCTGCTATCATGTAAGAGATTTAGTCGGGTGACGGGTTTGAGCGAGCCCGTCTTGGATCTTGTAATCATTTGATGGTTTGTGGACTTAATATGGGAAGGTTCAGAGACACTGAGTTGACTGGATGAAGCATCCTCTGTTGATGTAGGCATTGGAAGAGTAGTTTGTATAGGTGTGGGTTGAAGCCGAGGCCCTTCAGGATGAGTGATGTTTGATGCATTTTGTTTCTGGACAACTGACGTTGGAGTAAGAAACTGGAAAGGTAATGTATCACTTGGTTCCTGAATAGAGCTTTGCTGCGTTGCAAGAAAAGGAAAAGAATTTTCATCAAAAGTAACGTGTCTAGACAATAATATTTTATTATTAGATATATCTAAACACTTATATCCTTTGTATTTCTCCGAATAACCCAAGAATACACACAATTTGGACTTCGGTTGAAACTTATTCCGAAGCTGAGAGGGAGTAAGCGGAAAGCAAGCGCATCCGAAGGTTCGTAAATGATCGTAGGACGGCTTTTGTTGAAACAGAAGTTCATACGGCGACCTGTTATCAGTGTTAGGAGAGGGCATGCGGTTTACCAAGTAGTTGGCCGTTAAAATAGCATCTGGCCAGTAGGAATTTGAGATGGACGCCGTGTAGAGAAGAGCCCGGGTAGTTTCTAAGAGATGCCTGTGTTTGCGTTCGGCTACCCCGTTTTGTTCAGGTGTGTACGGACAGGAGATCTGATGAGATATACCGGCCTGCCGAAGAAGACTCGTGAAAGCAGTATTTAAATATTCGCCGCCACCATCTGTGCGGAGACTTTTAATTTTACAAGAAAAAGAGTTTTCAACAAAAATTTTAAAAGATTTAAAAACGGTTGTAACTTCAGATTTATGCTTTAAGGGAAATAGCCAAGTAAACCGAGTATAATCATCAGTAAACAATACGTAGTAAAGAAAACCGGAATTAGAAACGATGGGGGCAGGGCCCAAACATCAGAGTGCAGTAATTCGAGAGGACAAGTAGATCTATGTTGAGATGAATCAAATGGCAGTTTATGCGTTTTTGCCTTATTACAAGTATGACAATTTTGAGAAAGAACTTTAATATTGAGATGGGGATTAGCAGAAGAAATGCGGTGAAGAGTCCGTTGGCTGGGATGTCCCGTCCTCTTGTGCCAAAGGTCGCTAATGCATTTGGTGGAATGCAAAGCAAGATGCGTGAGTGCAGTAGGAGTCCTGATCGGGTACAGCCCTTCACGACAAGGTCCTTGAAGGATTGTTCTGTGCGTCGTCAGATCCTTAAACAAGAAGCCGGAGGGGTTAAAGATAATAGCAATATTATTGTCTTTTGTAAGTTGAGATATTGAAAGTAAATTGTAATGAAATGCGGGAGAATGAAAAATTTGAGATAAGACGAGCTTACGGGAGGGAGTCGGTAGCAAACCTCTGCCTGAGTTTGCGATGCTTACCGAACTCCCATCGCCAATAGTAATGCCTTCATTGCCGGTGTAAGGATTTGAAATAGACAGATTATTCAAAGATTTTGTCAAGTGAGAAGAGGCACCCGAATCAAGATACCAATCCGTGTAATCTGAGGCGTGATCGGCGAGCAAAGCTTTGTTTGAGGATTGCTGCTTAGGAACAAACTGAGCGTTCATCCGGTGCCAGCAGTCAGTGGCGGTGTGTCCCTTTTTCAAGCAGATTTGACAAGTAGGGAGTTGTGTAGAAGAGTCTTTTGTAGTGTTGGCATTGTAGTAGGATCTGCCGCGGGTTCTTTTTCCACGACCGCGACTGGAGAACAAAACTGTGTTGGACGTGTCCAGAACGGCAGGATTGGCAAGATCAGCGGCTATATGGATTTCTTCCGTGATGAGAAAAGAATATAGCTGATCGAGATTAAGCGGTTGCGTCATTGTCCGAATGGATGTCTTGAAAGGATTGTAGGTAGGAGGTAACCCACGAAGTATATAAAGAATAACATCTTCTTCTTCAATGTGACCGCCTGCAGCAGAGATTTGATCGACAAGCATTTTTACCTCATTAAGGTATTGAACCATAGTCGAATTTTTGAGCGACACGCTGTGCAATGCATTCTTTAATTGAATAACTCTGGATCGGTTTGTAGATTGAAACCGAGTTTGAAGAGTTGTCCATATGGCCGATGTGGTGTCAAGATTGAGGACATAAGGTAAAATAGAGGAAGAAATAGTTGAGCAAAGGGAAGCAGCGAGATTTTGGTCGTTCAAGACCCATTGAGCGTAAGATGGATCGGGGACGGTAGTACCGTCGGCATTATGAATCAATTTATTTGGAACAGGAGATGAAGGATCAAGAAGAGACTCCAGGCCATTTGCTCTGCAAATTTTCAAGATCTGCGAGCTCCAAAGAGGATAGTTGTCCCGGGGAAAGAGGATTCTGCACGGTGTTCTTGAGATTAGATAGAACAAATTTGAGGGAAGAAGAAAGAACCGGAACGGTGGAGGAAGAACTGTCGGAGCGTTCAGCAAGCGTAGAGGAAGGAGATGACGCCATTGATCCCAGAGATTTTTAAGATCCGTCTGATACCATGTGGAACTTGATTATTCAATGAATCAAGATTGCAGCCATAGAAAGAAACGAATCATAGATAAACCACTGGATAAAAGAGATCAAGAGAAAATCTTGTTGGTCGTGAAAAGATAGGTACAGAAGGCATATATATAGCCGACCTATTCTAGTGAGCAAAAGCAGCTACATAAAGGGAAATACAGGTACATCGAAATAAGATATAAGTAATAGCTCTAATAAGAATCATGGGCCGACATCGACTTTGGCAACCGAAAGTTCCTTTGTGACCTTAGCACCTTTGGCATTGATGGTGCTACTGCTTCATCGAAGCAACCTAACCGTCACCAGACCATCGTTGCCTGCTGAATATGGTCACTCCGACCACTATTTCCCACCAACTACAGCCCCTCCGACCAACGTCACTCGCCGATTACAATCCTTCCGACAACTTTCACCCATCGAGTGTTGTTTGTTCGACCATCGTTGCCCCCTACTATGGCCCTTCTAACCCTCGTCGCTTGTCGACTATAGTCCCTCTAATCGTCGTTGCCCGCCGAATACTCCCCCTCCAACCAATGTCGCCCGCCAACTACGCCCCCTTCGACCAATGTCGCTAGCTAACTACGCCCCCTCCGACAAACGTCGCTAGCTGACTACGGCGCCCCCTCCAACCAAACAACACTCAGATAGTGAAGTTACACGCCATCGTCGCCGGCAAGCTACGTACCCTCCAACCTCCCATAGACCGACAATTAGTGTCCCTCTTACCACTGTTTCCCATCTACTATGATCCTTGTGACCTCTGTCACTTGCCAATTACAGTCCCTCGGATTACCATTGCCTGTCGACTGTGGTCCCTCCAACCAGCGTCGCCTGTAAACTATGGTCCCTTTGACCAATATCGTTTGCAGACTATGTTCCCTCTGATCAACATAGACCACCGGCTAGGTCCTTCCAACCACCGTTGCTCACTGACTACGGTTCCTCCTATCTTCATACATTGTTCGACGACTATGGTCCTTACAACCACCTTCATGTTGCCAACAAAAAGAAAATGCCAAATTTCTCTTGAGAATGTCTCATTTATCATTAGATTCTTCCAACCATCACTATGTAAGGTGCTATATATGATGTATATTTACTATATCATATCAAGGCCTTCTCCCAATGAAAGTGCCTCATTTATAATCAATAATAAACACTAGTGAAACTATTTTGACTGGCTCAGACTTTATGATTTTTTTCCCTTTTTGAGAGTTTTCCATATTAAAATTATGGTGCCTCTTATGACTCTCACACCTCTCTCTTTTATTTGTATGTGTGATGGATCTTCGTACAAAGCTTGGATGCTAAATCATATATCTCTCAACTGCCACAAATATTCCAATCCGCAACAAATATTATTTTCCTATAATAGAATTATATTAGGAATAAATAATAAAAATTTCTTAATAAATTAAAATTTTAAATTAATATTTAATTTAGGTAGTACTTACTTGTTGGCTAATATGATAAATTATTGCAGTAGTTTATTGGCTTCTATCTTCTTATTTCGTCTTTTTTTTTGCATATTTAAAATAAAATATTTCATGAAAAATATAAAACTATTTGACAATCCAATTTCAAAAGAAAATCTTTAATTAGAAAATATTTAATCAATATAAGTACCACTAAATTAGTAAATTAACCCATTCCACTAGTTGAATCCGGATTTTTTTCCACTATAAATAGAATTCTGTTACACAAAACCGCTCTCCCATCAGACCGGTTCCAACTACTGATCTATAAATAGTTACAGAGCATCCTCAAATCCATTCATCAGGATTTGTCTCTTCTCATTGTCGCCGGTGCCGCCCTCCGACGAGCTCAACGGCTGTTTTCGACGCTTCTCCGGTGACCGTATGCGTATACTGACGATTCTTGAAGGCTACATTTACACAGTTCTGCAAGTCCTGAAATTGCGCTTTTGGCTTCCGATAATCCCTTACGACGTTTTCTCGCCTCCGCCGCCACTGATCGCCGGTATGGTTGAGTTACCTCCTTTGCCGCATTCGTCTTCTTCAAATATCTCTGATCTGTTAATCGAATTTGATTCGGTTAGATTCTGGCAATTTGATTCGGTTAGAATTATTCAATGAAAACATGTTGACAATGTTGTTTGATTTCTTGGTTTAGGATCTAAATGGCTCATAATTCAAAGAAATATTCAAGCGCTAACTCTAAATTCCAGATTTTTTTAGGGGCCATTTGATTTGCTCAAAAGAAGAAAGAGTAAAAAGAAATGTAACGTAAAAGAAAAATTGATTGTTTGATTCCAATGAACACATTTTTCATTTTATAATTCCTTTTTATGTATCGTAAACTCACTCAGTTTTGGCCAATCACTGCCATGCACAAATGACCACCGTTGCCGATCGTCACCATCGCCGGCCACCTCAATTGTTTTGATTTAAACAACCAATATGAATAATTAAGAAATTTCAAACAAAAATAAAAAATTTTCATGAAAACAATTTTTTTATATGTATATATGTCCCAAAATAAAATATTTAATTAATCTGCTTCCTCCATGCTTCATCCATGTGCCCCTCCATCATGCTCAAATTCATTCCACCTGTCTTTTTTTTTTTTCTCATAAAAATTTTTATTCTTTTTAATTTAAATGCACATTTTTAAAATTTCTTCTGTTTTAATTTTTTTTACAAACATTTTTCTTACTGTTGGGAATAATTATTTGAGAAAAAACTCAAATATTTACACCACTAATAAATGATTATTAATTTTTTTTCATTAGCATATTAGGTGCTTAGGAAAAGAATAGTAATTACAACAGATATTATCAATTATCATGTGAAAAGGAGCCGAGCAAGTGCATTAATGGGTGAAAAAACCTTAAAGGAAAATGATAAAAATAAGAAAAATTTATTAAAAAAAAAAAAATCAAAAAAATATTTATATAGGCCTATAAACTCTTTTTATTAAAGTGTGGAATAAGATGAGATTTGTTAAACCCCCTATAAAACTAAATATTTGCATAAATCTTCTTATTATTATCCATCTCAGCACTGAATCAATAGGTGTATATTTTTCCTAAAATGATACCAAATTCTATCTAAATATACATTCCAATATTGCTATTATATTAGGAGTGTAATCAATCATATCCATTAGACTGCAAAAAAAATATGATTTGCATATGTTTGTTCTAAGTTATGCACTTATTTTCATTTAATTGTATTTTTTATGCAATTCGTCTTCAAAGTTTTTTATAGTTTTTACATAAAATCGTGATGTACATAGATCTGTGCTTCAATTGTTAACTTTCTGAATATCTAAGAATACAATTGTGCTGAACTTTTAAGAGGAAACTTTTGAATTCCAGATCGTCAAAGAGGAAGCTTCTGAAGTCATGGCAGATTTGGATAGTTTGCTGCTTGAGGCTGCCGGTCGAACCAGCTCACCAACAAGGAAGAACCAAACTAATGCCCATTCAAGATGGCGAGGAGAAGCTTCTGGTAGTGGATCCAATGAAGATGGTTCTAATAACTCAAAGTTCAATAAGTGGAAACACTCTGGATCAAGATTTTCTCTGAAGAAGAGTGTTGGAGACCCTCCAGAGAAAGGCAAGATGAGAAACTGGGAGAATGACAAAGATAGAAGGTTTAATGGTCATGAATCTGATAGTGCACTCTCTATTGGAAGTGATTTGTACAAAGATGAAGCAGATAAGGAAGAGATGAGTAAGCTCTCAGAGCTAAATCGAGAGTTGATTCTTGCAACCAGGAGTGAAAAAATGGATGATTATCGCTTGAAGAAGAGAGGAAGAGACTCATCAACTAAGCTGGAGAATTCTGAAAAAGAGTTACCTTCTCATGGCCAATCTTCTGTCAGAACAGAGAAACCAGCTGCAAAGATCGATGCATTAAACGAGCTACGAGCTAAGAGGATGAGGCAGCAAGAACCAAATTATTACCGCAAGTACTCACTTGCAATCACTATTCCTAAATTTGAGTTAAGTGACAGTAGTGATGATGGAAAAGAAGCCAAATTATCTGAAGATAACGACATTGATGATAATTTAGATGATTTAATGGCATCTAAGTCGAGACCAATCAGGTATGAAGATGTGAAAGAAATAACCATTTGTAGATCAAAGCTGGCTAAATGGCATATGGAACCTTTCTTTGAGAAAATAGTTGCTGGATGTTTTGTTAGAGTTGGTATTGGGATGACTCGCAACGGTCCAAAATACAGGTTTTGTGTTGTCAATAATGTCGATGCAACTAACCAAAATCGACAGTATGAATTCGAAGGTCGAACCACTTGCAAGTGGCTGAACTGTATTTGGGGCAGCGAAGCATCAGCAGCGAGATGGCAAATGATTATGGTTTCTAACTCTCCACCAACAGAGGAAGAATTCAAGGAATGGCTGAGAGAAATGGAACGAAAAGGACGGCAGATTCCTTGCCTACAAGAAATTGATGCGAAGAAAGAAGAAATTAAAAAGACTGACACTTTTGTATATTCACCGAGAACTGTGAAGAAGATGATAGAGGTAAATAAATCATCTTCTTCAAAGCCAATCAATGTTGCAGTCGAAAAGATTCGTTTGAAGGCTTCCATTGAAACTGCAGAGAGTGATGGGAAAGAAAGTGAGGCAGATAGGTTGCGTGCGAAGCTGAAGGAGTTGGAGGATTTATCTAGACAGATTAAGCCAGCTGATGCAAGATCTTTCAGATTATTGGAAATGAACCGTAAAAATAGAGCAGAGAATTATAAAAAAGCATCAGAAATGAAGCCAGTTGATACAAACTTAAAGTTTGGTGAAGAAGGTTATGATCCTTCCGCCAGAAAATGGACTAAGCCTCTTCTTCAGTGTGTGGTTTATAGTAATAAAGAAACCACAAATGTTGATCATGATACTAACAAGCCTGAAGAAGCTGGCAAGGCAGCCCTTGTGGCAGCCATGGAGGAGGCTAAAGATGAAGGGAAACTGATTGACACTAGACCTCCGGTTGATCATGGTGAAGAATTAATGGCGTTGCATAACTTTGACTTGCCGATTTCATTGGCTGCTCTGAACAAATATCGAGGGGCTGAGGGTGTTCAACGAGGCTTCTTGGAGAGGAAGCGAAAGATAGAAGCAACCATTGGGCATGATGCAGTGCCTGACAAGTATGGAAAAAGTAAAGGATTCACACTCAGCATCGATGACTACAAGAGACGTAGAGGTTTCATTTCGGGTACATTAGACTGCTAGTTGAAGGCATGATTTGGTTAAATTTTATTTCATTATTATTATATTTTTTAGGGTAGATTTTAGTCTAAATAGTGAAAATAGCTTTGAAATTTTTGAAATTTCCTTACAATGTTACTTTATGTTCAGTTCTGGTGTTAATTTATAGCTTTTTTAATGAATTTGTGATACATATAATAAATTTATATGTATATTAAAATGTTTTATAATAAGATAATATTTATGTTTATACTCGAAATATGTTTGAAGATTGGATGGAGCAAAAATTTTGGCTTATGCCTTCTTTCTTTTAGTTCAAATCAATTTAAAAAATAATAATGATTAATTTTTTTTCAAAATGTTAATATATAAAATATAATAATAATAAATTAATGAGAAAATAATTGAAGTTATCTAATTTTTGATGAGAGAGAGAGAGAGAGAGAGCGCTACTTCTCTCTTGATTATGTTATCTAATTTGAGTGAGCTATTTCTCTCTTAATATTAATGATGTAATTGAATGATGGCTACTCTTACTATATTTAAATGCTATAATATAAAATACATTTGAATATATAATAACTTTATTTAATAATTATATAATTTAATATATGAGTTTAAAAAATGGTTTGAGTTTTTTAATATTGTAATTTTGATATCAAGTTAAGATCAATTTGATCAAGTTTGTTTGTAGGACATCACCACTAAATAACTCATCTTAATGGTGCCATTTGGGAAACTTTTGAAAAATTTGGTGTTCGATTAAACGAAAAAATGTTGTCATGTTTCTTAATCATGAAATCCAAGCAATTTTCAAATACACTGTATTAATTTCTCCACCTACACCACCAATCTCCGTCTCGTCGCCACTACCAGTCATAATTTTTGTCATGAGAGAGAAATCGAACATGAATTAAAAGTTTCAAATTATGCTTACCCACCAACCCAGATAATCCCGATGGGATCCTACCCTTAGACTTCGTTTGGGACGACTTTTTTATCATTTCTTAAAATAACTTTTAAGTAAAAAAAATTAAAATATTTATACTTAAAAGTGACATTAAGAAGCAGTAAAAAAGACGTCCCAAACGAAGCATTAATGATATGAAGTACAATATTCTCCCACTGCTACTGTGGACATTGCGGTTTATTGCATAGTAGACAGCACATCTGATCGGATTGCAGAGTTATTGCACGAGCTATCGTCCAAAACAGCACTGCCTCCGTTTTCCGTTTGCCCCCATTATCTTCTTCTTCCACACGTCAAATCCCAATGCAGATCGTCTGCAGAGTAGAGAGAGAGAGGGAAAATCAGAAGAAATCAAATCCAGTTCTCTCTCTCTCTCTTGAAATGGCAATGGGAAGCCTCTTCCCCCTCCATCCCATCTCCACCGCCGCCGGCGCAGCCGCCTCCGACCGCCTCCTCTTCCTCCCACCTCTTCCCACCCCCGATCTCGCAGAACCATCCGCCGGCATCGACCTTGGCAACCGCAAGCTCCTTCGCGACCTGAGCACCTTCGGCATCGGCGGGCCCTGCTCCTTCTTCATCGAAGCGACCCGACCGGCACATCTGATCTCCGCGGCCCGCCTGGCCCGATCGCGCTCGCTCCCTCTTCTTATACTCGGCCGCGGCTCCAACTGCCTCTTCTCCGACCGTGGATTCGACGGCCTCGTCGTCCTCAACCGCTCGTCTATCGACGAGACCGTCGAAGTGGTTGGGCCGGGTCGGGTTCAGGTCGGGAGCGGGTACCCGTTCAATCGGCTTGGGGTGAGGACGGCGGTTGAGGGCTGGGGCGGACTGGAATTCGCGGGAGGGATACCGGGGACGGTGGGCGGGGCGGCGTTCATGAATGCCGGGGCTAACGGGCAGGAGACGGCGGACGTGGTGGAGAGCGTGGAAGTGGTGAATCGGGAAGGAGAGGTTAGGGTTTTGGGAAAGGAGGATTTGAGATTCGGATATCGATGGTCGTCGCTGCAGGAGATGGATGATTTGGCGGCGATTCTCGCCGTCACTTTCCGGCTACGGCCGGCGCCGGCGGCGAGGAATCGGCAGCGGGAGTTTCTTGAAAGGTGAGCACCGATCGTTATCTTTTCTCTTTTCTCTCTCCAAACGTGGAAAAGTTTTGGTTCAGAAAAGCTTTATTATTTTATTAAATTACTATTAAATTTTGAAAAATTAAATCTCATTTACATAAAATTTATATTTTGATATTTATAATTAAAAAAAAGCATTGAATAATTTTTTTTTATTTATTCATTTTAAAATTTGAGAAATTTATGGGCAGAAAAATTAATTAAAATTTTATTACAATGTGTTTTCAAATTATTGAATTTATTTTGAAATAATAATAATATATAAATAATTAATTATCATTTGAAAAATAAACTTATATTAGAATTAGAATTTAAAATTTTGCTATTAATGTAATATTAATTACTTATATAAAATAGATCTAAAAATTTTAAATTTTATTCTGATTTTCTTAGTCAAATATTCTGATAATTTTTTTTATTATTTGTATTTCCCCCATTTAAAATAAATTCACATAATATTTTCCTATAAACTTCACAAATTTTGCATATTTTAACGCTGACTTTTTCTACAAAATGAGAAAGTCAATCAATCTGAGAGTCATAGCTGACATCAGCTGCAACTAATATGTAGGAAGTCAACGCATCATATTATATATGATATTTGCATGCCTTTTCAATTTGCTTTATTTTTTATTATGTGTTCTTAGATCGAATGAGGTAAAGGCATCATTGACTTCATTCAAAATCATGATTTCGTTTGGGACTGCTTTTCTTATTATAAAACTGCTTTAAGAAGTTATAAAAAGTCATCCCAAACAAAACATATATCTGAAAAATTAACATGGTATGTCACACATTTTGTTCTACCAATTTCTTCCTATTACTTTCATTGAGGTGGCTTTGTTCTCAAATCTTATGAGATAAGTCACTATTGATCTCATTAGCATTTTATACATGAAAATTCAATATATTATGTCATGCAGTTATATTTTGACACATTTGAATTCTAAGGACACAGCATGACCCTTTAGGTCAACTCTCATTCAATTCAAGCAATTCAACTCATAATCCTATCTATTTCATAAAATTTGGGCTAATTTGAGTTCACCTGACCTATTTTTAGGAGAGATTATTACATATGGAATTCAGATCGAGAGAACCGTTCTGTTTTGTGACAGTGAATAACAAAAGCATAGATATTATTCACTATTGTGCTTTTACTGTTCACAGTAAAAAAACTGAACGGTTCTCTAGGTAAAGACTCCATGCGTAATAATCTCTAATTTTTAGGCACTCTGGCCCTCAGACCCACTCAAGTCAAGTCTTAGGTCCTAATTAAATGTAAGCCATAAAATAGGTTGAACCTAACTTAATTGAATCGACCTAAACATTAACTTGACAACTACCTTAGATACTATAGGCCACCTATCTTAATCAAACTTAAGTAACTTAGCTAACCCTCCATAGCTAAATGGATCTAAACCAATTGAAAAAAATTTCCTCCCTTTTTTGGGAGAGAATACTATGTGCGGAGTTCGGACACATAGAACTGTTCGGTTTTATCACTGTGAACATTAACTGCATTTTTATTCTTCACACTCACAGAACCGAATGATTCTTTGTGTCTTAACTCCACACAAAATAATCTTTCATTTATTAGCTATAAACTTGACATTCATTCACCTTCCAATAAATGCTGGCATGGAATCCTAGGCTAAGGACACACCATTTAATGCTTATAATGATCCATTAATCCTGTCAGACTCCCAAGTATCGAAGGAGAAAACTGAAGACAGAGGCGGGAAGCCTCTTGGACGAAGAGCAGAAATAAAGAAGATGGAACATAGCGTAAGAGAAAAAGGAAATTGAATTGAGCTTAGATGATCCTATTGTTGTACAAGCTGCTTAAATAGAAAATAGAATGGTAATCTGGTAAATGCAGGGCTGTTAAGCTGTTCGTTTCATAGCTCCCCTCAAATTAATCATTCGGATCTTGAATGGTTAATTTGCGACGAAGTTCATGAAAACGAGCAGGAGAAAAGGATTTGGTAAATATGTCGGCTATCTGGTCCGTAGAGGAGATATGGTTTAGTTGTATGCCACCGGAATTGATGTGTTGCCTGATGAACTGATAGTCGATCTCAATATGTTTGGTTCGGGCGTGGAATACCGGATTCTTGGCCAAGGCGATGGCTGAGATGTTGTCATAGTAGATGGTGGTGGGATCTGGTTTTGCAATGCCGAGTTCGCCAGTTAGACGCCGTATCCAGATTACATCGGATGTGGCCACCGAGAGTGCACGGTATTTCGCTTCGGTGGATGACTTGGCAACAGTTACTTGCTTCTTGACTATCCAGGAGATGAGTGTAGGTCCCAAGAATGTGCAGAAACCTGAGATCGACTTGCGGTCCGATGTATCTGAGGCCTAGTCCGCATCCGTGTATGTTCGAAGCGTGAGATCTTCGGCCTGAATTGGAAGTCCGTATGTTATCGTGCCTTTAATATAGCGGAGCAGTCTTTTGATGGCCTGATGATCGGTGACAGTAGGGTGATGCATGTGTTGACAAATTTGATTTGCGGCGAAGGCTATGTCTGGACGAGTGATAGAGAGGTATTGGAGTAAACCGGCAAGATGACGATAAAGTGTTGGATCATGAAATGGTTGGTCCTCAGTTTGTGGCTGTTTCGACTTTGGGGAGATGGGTGTTGAGGCGGGTTTGCTGTCCATGAGACCGGTGTCCTGTAGAAGCCTTTCTGCATAGTGTCTTTGAGTGAGAAAGAGTCCGGAGGTTTGCTTGATGATCTGGATGCCTAGGAACAACGAAATCTCGCCGAGTTGTTTAAGAGCGAAGTTGGATTGGAGTGTCGATAGCAGTTTTCGAATGGTCTGTTCATCATTGCCTGTTATAAGAATGTCGTAAACGTAAATTAGGAGAAAGATTTAAATGTTATTTGTGTGAAGAATAAGGAGTGATGGATCGGAACGACTAAACCTGAATCCCTGATTTTGAAGAAACTGAGTGAGTTTTTCAAACCATTACAGAGGAGCCTGTTTGAGGCCATAGAGCGATTTTTGTAACTTGCAAACCGAATTTGGGGCGGTCGGGTCAACGAATCCTGGTGGCTGGCGCATGTAGACGTCCTCTTGTAGGTCTCCGTGCAAGAAGGCGTTGGATATGTCAAGCTGAAGCGTTTGCCAGTTTCTATTAAGAGTGATGGTGGAGAGGATGCGTATAGTTATCATTTTTGCTACCGGACTGAACGTCTCTGTATAGTTGATGCCGTATTGTTGGTCGTATCCGAGTGCGACCAAGCGAGCTTTATGACGATCTAGTTTGCCGTTTGGTAGAAATTTTCTTCTTGTATGTCCATTTACAGCCTATAATTGGCTTGTTGGACGGTGGCTGTACAAGGATCCACGTTTTTTGTTTCTGCAAGGCTTGGAATTCATCGTGCATGGCCTGCTACCATTGTGGTAGCTTTGCGGCTTGAATGTAGGTAGTCGGTGTGTCCTGCATAGATGGATTACTACAAATAGATAAAATAGTTTTGGGTTTTGAAATCCCTGATTTTAGGCGGGTTTGCATGTGATGTGTCGGCTGGACCTGTTTGAGCGGGGTCATTATAGTGGCTTCTTCTGTGTTGTTAGACGAAATGGAGGTCGCCGTGTTGTCGTTGTGATCAGATGGTGTGTGAGTAGTGTGCGGTGTGGTGAAAATAGCTTTGTTGTTGTTGGTAGTACAGAGAGGAATAGAGACTGGTGTTAGAAGATAGGGAGAAATAGGCGATTGCTGGGTTGGTGGTTTGATGTTCTGTTGTGTTGGATAAGTTTTATAGGGAAAGATGTGTTCGTGGAACACGACGTGACGAGAGATATGAGTCTTGTGGGTGGTGATGTTATAGCATTTGTAGCCTTTGTGGGTCGAGGAGTAGCCAAGGAAGACGCATTCGTGCGACTAAGGGGCGAGTTTATTGGGTGCGTAAGGTTTGAGCCAGGGAAAACATAGGCAGCCAAAGGTTCGAAGCATGCTGTAATTGGGTAGGCGGCCGTATAGGCGTTGAAACGGGGTGTTGATGTTTATTGTTGTGGAGGGAAGCCTGTTAATTAAATAGATTGCTGTCGCAAGGGCTTCTGCCCAAAACGTGGAGGGTAGATTTGAAGCATGAAGGAGAGTGCGAGTTAAGTCCATGAGGTGGCGGTGTTTGCGCTCGGCGACGCCATTTTGTTCGGGGGTGTGCGGGCAGCTGAGTTGGCGTTGGATGCCGTGGATTTGAAGAAAATTGGTGAATTCGTGGCTAATGAATTCACCCCCTCCGTCTGAGCGTAGAGATTTCGGAGTGCAATTAAATTGGATTTTTATAAGTTTATAAAGATTTTAAATTTGGCGAATGTCTCTTGCTTAGAGTTCATTAGGTAGATCCAGGTGAATCGTGTGAAATCATCAATGAACAACACATAATATTGAAAACCATCCGTGGACGACGCCGGGGCTGGACCCCATACGTCTGTGTGTATAAGCTCAAACGGACATTTGGTAACAGAATTTGTTCTATTAAACTGGAGTTTGTGACTCTTGGCCACGCTACAAGAAATGCAAGGAGAGGTAAAAGAAACATTCTTGTCAAAAATCTTTTCCACCCTCATGTCAGGTATCGTAGTGTCTGTCTGCCTCTTCTTCTTTGAGATAGTATGGAGAGAATCTGCCGGTGTGGATGTCCGAGACGCTACCCAATCACCCAATTCTCAATCCAATCCTACAACCGTTCCATATTTGTGCGGGTCAATCAATTACTCAACAATTTGGCTATCTAAAACCTTCAATTAACAATCTAACAACATCTATAAAATTCAAAACATTAATATACAACGTTGGCGTGGAGAGCGGTCGGAGACTGCTCTTGCGGAGTTTGAATTTTGATAAATCAACTCAATCAATCAATAATCATCAATAAAGTCCATTACGATCTATTCAATAAATCAAATCAAATCTAATCTATATTATCAAGTTGCCCACGTAGAAGCGGCCGTCGATCCTGAGTGTCCTTGATAACAAAGCCATTTGCATCAAATCGTATAGAGATAGAATTATCAGCAGTTAATTTAGAAACTGAGAGCAGATTATGAGCTAGAGATGGTACGTGCAGAAGATTACGCAGTTGAAGCTTACGCTGTGTGTCGGGGAGGGGAAGAAGACCTTGGCCAGAATTTTGGATTGGTACCGTCGATCCATTCACTATTGAAATGTTGTCGTGTCCTGTGCAGGAGTTGGGATATTGAACATTGTGGATGTCCGGCGTGAGATGTGCGGATGTGCCCGTGTCAAGTATCCAGTCGGCGGTGTTGTGGGACGTTGTCTGTGCAGTGAGGGCTTGCTGCGATCTTGCGGATGTTGGTGCATACTTAAAGTTACATCTATGCAAACAATTGATGGCAATGTGTCCAGCTTTCCCACAGATTTGGCATATGGTTCTTGTTGAAGTCTCCGGATTCTACTGTGCCGAGGGTGGCGCGGGCGAATGTTGGTATTGCTGCGGAAACTTGTTCTTGGGGTATTTCTTGGATTGTCTGCTGCGCTGTGAGTTGTATGATGTGGTGTAGAGGGCGGTATTGCCGGAACCCATGAGAGAGTCTTTTGCTTGTTCTTGAGTGACGTTTATTTATTCGCTACACAATAATGAATAGAGATTATCTAGATCAAGAGGTAAGGGATAGGTATGTATCGCAGCTTTAAAAGAATTGTAGGTAGTGGGTAGGCCATTCAGAATGTGAATGATGATGTCTTCTGGATCTACTGTGGAGCCGGACGCCGCGATGTTGTCGACTATGTTCTTGATATGACTAAGATATTGTTGCATCGTAAGATTTTTCATCTGAACGTGATGAAGCTCGTTCTTGAGCTGTATAACTCAAGAGCGACGGGTCGGTTGAAGGCGTCGTTCAAGAACTTGCCACACCTCTTGTGCTGTTTTGGCCAAGATTACATAAGGTAATATAGACGGTGATATTGTGGAGAAGAGGGCGGAGAGTATGTTGCTATCTACGAGTTGCCACCGGATCGATTCTTGTGCAGTGGAGTCGGCGGGAGGAGGAGAGGTGCCGGTGAGATGTCCGGCGTAACCGTTGGCAGTGAATTGTTGAAGCACCTGAATACGCCAAATTACATAGTTGTCGGTTGTAAGAACGTTGGAGATGAGGTTCTTGATGTTTGATATTAGAAATTTGAGCGGAGCCGGGATGACAATGTCATCAGGGTGGTTGCCGGAGTGAAAGGGAAGAGGAGGGAGGGAGAGAATTGGTTGATTCTTGATCAGCAATGTGTGGCTCTTGATACCATGAAGACAGAGGCGGGAAGCCTCTTGGACGAAGAGCATAAATAAAGAAGATGGAACAGAGCGTAAGAGAAAAAGGAAATTGTATTGAGCTTAGATGATCCTATTGCTGTACAAGCTAGCTTAAATAGAAAATAGAATGGTAATCTGGTAAATACAGGGCTGTTAAGCTGTTCGTTTCATAAGAACAAGCTTGAGAGAGCCAGCTGATCCTTTCTTCACTTACCTTGCTCAAGCCATAACCTTAACGTTAGTAATAGAGGGAGAGGAAGAGCTACACCCAAGAGCTCAATTCAAGATTGAGGCTTCGTTTGCGACTGTTTTTTTACTGCTTCTTAAAGCAGCTTTCAAGTACAAAAATTTTAACTTTTTGAATTAAAAGCTGTTTTAAGAAGCACTATGAAATTTGTCCCAAACGAAGTCTAAGTGAGCCTACATCTACTTGCAAGTAGTCAAAATCAATAAAGAAACTCAAGGATCCATCTTGATTTACCCATGTAATATTAAACCCTAACTTTTAGGTTTCATTTGGGAAAGCTTTTGATTACTAGTTTTTTGCTACTTAAAAAAAAAATTACAAAAAAGTTAATATAGAAAACAGTAAAAAAGTTATCCCAAACGAAGTCTGAGACAACTTTCTTGTTATTTTCTAAAATAATTTTTTTAATACAAAAAATTCAAATTCAAAAATTTTTTGTGCTAAAAAATTGTTCTAGAAAATAATAAGAAAGCTGTCCCAAATGAAACCATAGGCTGGTAGCCATTTGGTGTTTTTTCCAACAATAAATATGCCAATCGATGGCAATATTGTGAATCATTCCTACTGTTCTTAAGGTTATATGATGAAGATCCCACCGTCCAAATTTACGTGAATTCATTAAGATTTAATTAACTTAAATTATGCTATAAGTATATTTAAGGCTTTGATAAATTATTTTAAATGTATTCTTAATTGAAAAAAATATGAAAAAAAAAAGATAGAAAATATTTCTAAATTTAGAAATTTTATTTTAGAAAATAATATTTTTATTTTTTATCAAATTAATGTAATTTATTTAGGTTATAATTTATAAAAAAAAAATATTTTTTGGTTTTATGAAATTAAGAAATCTATTTAAAATCATGTAAATGAAACAAGGTTCCTATTATAAAACATAACTTGAGTAATGTCTTGTTTGAAATAAAATAAATGTAATATAAAGTGCAAAAAAGATTGTTGTCAGGGTGGTTAACGGTAGTCTGGCGATGGCTGATGGTTAGCGGGGTCGGCAGTGGACGGTGGTGTTCGGGTGGCCAGTGTTGGCCAGTGGTGTCCGGCAGGCGGTGGCGGAGGTGGAGGCTTGCGGTGGTGAAAGCATTGCTTATAAACTATTAAGATCCACATTGATATCTCCTAAACTACCCATCACACACAGCTCACCTACTTTTTATTCAATCTATTTATCATTTTATACAGAACTGAACTGAACTGAAATTTTTTTCCTTGGATCCTATAAACTGAAACTGCAGGAGGAGGAAGACACAACCGATCAGTGAACGCAGCGCAGGCTCTGTTTTCCGAAACCCAGTGGGCTGTGGTGTGGCCGCCGGTGAACTCATCGAGATCGCCGGCCTCAAAGGATGTGTGATTGGAGGAGCCAAAGTCTCTGAGCTTCATGCAAACTTCATCATCAACACTGGTGGGGCAACAGCCAAAGACGTTCTGGCTCTCATAGCCTTTGTTAAGGACAAGGTAGATCGAATGTTTGGTATAGAGCTCAAAGAAGAAATAAGGTATGTGCCTTACAGTTCTGCTTAGGAATAATTAGCTGAACTATACAGATTTTCTTCTTCTTTTTAATTTTTGGGCAGTGAACTTCATTCTCCCATGATATGATAAATTATTCAATTATAGAGGATCTATTTGAAGCATTTAATGCTGTGAAGCAAGCATTGAGATGCTTGAGAAAGTATTCTATGTGGAGTTCAGACAGGAAGAACCGTTCGGATATGTGTGTACACATTGTGTACATATTTGTATACAGTGTGTATCAAATTTTTGTATACATTGTGTGTTTACAGTATGTCACTCACAATCCGGACGGTTCTTCCCATCCAAATTTCGCACTGAATAATTTCTCCTGGACTGATTTTGGTTTTTCCACAAGGATTTGTATATGGCCTATGATGATGGCTAATAATTGTTGCATTTTCAGAACCATATGGCTTGATTTCTGAAGTCTTGTATGAGTGATAGTTATTTGAATTTATTATTTGGATGAATAATGCTATAATTTTCCAAGAAATTTGTATTCAAACCACAGTGACATCTCTCTCTCTCTCTCTCTCTGTTCATCAAAAGCATGTATTTTTTTTCTGGAAATTGTCTCAGCTGCTTGGTGCATTCTTGCTATGGGTGATCTGATTTTTGCCTTCTGTAATAGACTTCACAAAGCCACCCAATGGAACCCTAAATACATTTCTAGTACAATCTTTTTTTTTTCTTTTTTTTTGTGCATTTCTAGAACAATCTTTATCCTAAAAAATGAGCAGATTAGGTTTTATGATTTCTTGACAAGTACTATTGACATCACTCTGCTTCAACAGGCTCTTCAATCGCAGAATTCCTTAACAGATCATTAAGCAAATAGCTGAATGATCAGATTTGCTGAATGATCAGCACTCTTTTTTTATTTATTTATTTTTTAATGATCAGCACTCGACAGACTTAAGGCTTCGTTTGGGATTGATTTCTCATTGATTTTTAAAATGATTTTTTAGTACAAAAAATTTTAATTCAAGAAATTTTTTAACTAAAATAATGTTTTAAAAAGCATTAAGGAATCCGTCCTAAACAAACCCTCAAGCTGTGTTTAGGACGACTTTTTTACTTCTTTATAAAGCTACTGTAAAAAAAAAAAAAAAAAACCTTTAAAGTTATTGTAGAAAGCAATTTTCTAATATATATATATATATTTTTTTTTTGAAAGAAAAAAAATAGTAACTAAATAAAAATTGTGATTGCGATCTTAAAAGAAAAGCAATACGAAAGCTGTTCCAAACGAAGCCTTAAAAGCATGCTCACTATGCTTATCAATTATGCTCAACTTGCTTTTCTTCTTGGTATAGATAATGTGGATAATATTATTCATGCTACTGAGCTTCTTAGTGGAGTTCACTTTACCCTAAAAACAATTTCTTTAAAGATTAAAAAAAAACACTTTACCCTAATTCAGCCTTTTTTGGCTAATTTCATGTTCATCATTATTATCATGTTAAAAATTGTGTCAAAATCAACTTAAAAATTATTAAATTAATTTTAAATTTTATATTTTATATTTTATATTAGTATAATAATTTAAAATAAATCTAATATTTTTTAAATTTATCATAATATAATTTATATTAGGATGTTCTTATACAATTTTTTTTCTTTCTTACCAATATAATTGTTCTATCATCATTTCTAATTTGAAGACCAAATATCCTTCCAAAGCAAATATACTTTCAACCCAATGAATCAACCTCTACCATTCAACTAGCTCTGACATTACCTTTCATACCATATCAAGTCAACTTTATTGGGTCGAGTTGAGCTCACCTTGGCCTGTTGGTTAAGAGCTTATGCTTCCAACTAAGAGGTCTTGGATTCGAGTCGTTGTGTGTATGAGTTTGCCTTAAATGAAATAAATGTTCAAAAAAAAAAGAATTTCTCAGTTCGACTCTATTCAATTCTCGTGCCCAATTATACTCTTATTCTAAGATTGATTTGGCTCCACAAAATAGTTTTTGATAACCTCATCAAAAATAATTTAGGAAAACATTTATTGAACTCTTTTATTACAATATGTTGATCACGCAATATGCTAAGGCCTCGTTTGGGACGGCTCAATTAGCGCCATTTTCATTTCGAAACATGAAAAATACTTTTGGTTGCTGTTTGGAAGCCTACTTTTTTGTAAAACTGTGTTTTTTAAACACTTGTTATCTTTATCAATTTCCAAAGCTTTTATTTTTGCTTCTACATTAGTAAAAGGCCTTTTCGTACATTAGTAAAAGGCCTTTTCGAAACAACCATTTCTCATCAAAATTTTACAAAAAAGAGTTCTGCTACCAAACAAAGCCTAAAGCATAGATTGAAAGGACTTAATAACCTCTAATTACATGCAACAAATAAGAATCAATATATCCCCCATTTGAAATCAAAATAAAATAAGAAAAAAGAGAAGCATAAAATTAGGTTGTATTGCAGAGATGAAGATGCTCAGGTGAAAAAATGGCTGAACTATTAGAGATAGAATACGAACTAAGTATATATGTTAAAAAATTAGAGTAGCTCTAGTGACAGATAAGATTAAAGAAAGACATCTTAAATGATTTGATCATATAAAACATCTATCTTCGAATGACCCGTTTGGTCATTGGGAGGATAGATGTATTAGATTTGACCTATATTAAAAAATAAGATAGAGGTAGATATAAAAAAAAATTTTGATTAAAAAACATAGGAAATGACCTTTCTTTATTAGATTTAAATAAGAATTTGACTTTAAGAGGATAGAATGGAGAAAAAAAGATTCATTTAGCTGACCTCATGTGGTGAAATAAAGGCTTGATGTTATTGTTATATAAAATAAGAAAACAAACAAACAAATACTGTTCATATGTAAATCCAAATATGAAAATTTAGATGGAGCTACCAAACAAAGTATTACATCCAAAGGAATAGAATAAGACACATAACTTACAGAAAGAAAACATGTCGCTTGCTAAGACTTTACATTATTATATAAGATATATTTTGGCAACCTAAAACAACCAAACAAACAAGACAGACAGGTTCATTCTGATCTATGAAAATTGATATAATTTTGAATAAACCAATCATGCACATAACGGGTTATTAGATCATGCATCCGTGTTATCAGCGGGTCGGATTTGAGTTTATATTTTTGACCTGTTATTAAATAGGTCAAATTTGGATCGATTGTATTCATATTTGGTCAAGTTTGGGTCGGACCCAAACTCTATCTGTTAACTCATTTTGAAACCAATAGATAGATAGATATATAGAGAGAGAGAGAGAGAGTTAATTATTAGGCTTTTCAGCAGAGTGGTCATCAAGCCATGAAATAATGTCACCAAGAACTCGGAAAATCATCTCATCAGATTCTCCTTCAAGAAGGGAATGGTAAGCACCTTCATAAAGGAAGAGTTTCTTGTCTGAGCTTTTGGCCTTCTCATACAAAGCCTTGCTGACTGAGGGATCAGTCACCTTATCAGCCTCACCATGCAGAATTAATAAAGGTAGAGAAACCTGAAAGAAAAAGAAATTTGTCATTAGAGGTCAGATGTAACAGGTACCCTCAAACATGCTAGAACTTTCTTTCTAGAACTTTCCTTTAATTCTGTTTTTTCATTCATTGAATAAGAAAATTTAAAAGTTTCTTTTCATTGTGAGGATTCGCATAATCTTAAGAGTCAGTGAGCGAAAGAAGTCAGAGTGAAGTCTTGGACTTTGACACAACCGACTAACCGGAGCTACGGAGGTCGAGGGTGGTTGGTTCAATAGATTGATGTGTGTAATTAGCACTCTTATGATTCACATTCGCGTAATTGATTGCAAGTAAATTCTTATAATTTATATTATGAAATGAAAATTGAAGAGATTGATGTGTGTTTATTGAAATTATTGGATTCCAAGAAGGAAGAGGCTTGGTGGCTGGCCTCAGCAGTGGAGAAGTTGGGCGATTCCTTTAGTTTTGTCATTTTGATGAGTGATGAGTTTTGATGATTGGCAAATTCAGGTCTATAAACTATGTTTTGATGATTGGCAAACACTCTTACTTGACTTGTACTGTCTTTTAGTTTTGTCATTTTGATGAGTGATAAGTTCAAGGCGATTCCTTTAGTTTTGTCATTTTGATGAGTGATGAGTTCAAGTACTTTGCATAAACCCTGACTATCTTTTGTTGTAGAACTCTTCTACAATCTCCCCTCCACACTTCCATACCATTTATCCAATAATGTTCTCAGAAAAATTCACACAAATGCCCCATAGAAGCTCTCGGCCATGAAGAACCCTAACTTGAGCTAATCTAATTCTAAATTCCATTTTGTCTACCCAAAATACCATGAAAAAATGGTGAAATACTTCAAAATTAAAGTAGACACACTCCTCTACCTATATTTGAAGAGTTTCCGAGGCCTGGAGTTCCTAAATTCTCACACAAATACTCTAATGTCCAATATTGACAAAAAATATCATCTTCCATATCCAAAGAATGCCACAAGCTATGATGCAGAGTGATGACAAGCACGTAGAAATGCACATGAGTAGGCCCAACAACACTTGAGCAGGGTTGTCTTAGCATAAGCACATAGATGTCAGCAAAGCAAGCAACAAGAGAGCATTGGCCCGTCAGGCGGAACGCCGTCGAATCAAGCACAAATACACACATGGAGGAGAGCGAATGTCAAGCGAGTGAAGGCATGGAAAGGCGAGCTCCATGATGAGCTCAAAAATACAATAAGAGAGGCAGTCGCATGGAATGCTAACTTGGAGGCTAGAAAGAGATCAGATGGGAGAGAGGTCACCAAAGAGAGGGGGCAAACAATCATTGAGGTTGGGTCATCTTCGCTCTGATACAACATTGGAAAATAGAATCTTATCGATTTATTTTAACACTAACACATGCGCCTACATATTGGTAAATACATGTAATAAATCAGGAAAAAATAATGAGGAGAATATCCTTAGTTATGAGAATATATTACAATGATAAAGATAAATACTAAAAACCTAAAAAAAATTTAATCTAATAAAATCTCTAAGACGAGATAATAGGATGTGGGAACACACAATTCTGCCTCCTAAGGATAGAAATATATTTTTTCAAAGGATAATGGGATCTATGCTTAATTAATCGCTCCAAGTTCTCCATCCTCCAAACTCTTACTGAAATATTAATAACTTGTAAGGCTTTTTAATTGATTCTTAATAATCTTGAGTCTAATATTCATAGGACAAATCTGAAGGATTATGCCTTCCTGTGGTTGAAAAATGCTTTAATTTCCAAAAGATTAAACAACCTTATTCCAATTTTTAACAAGAAGCTTCGGAAGAAGTTCAAAAATCAAGATAGCTTATGGGCTCAATTAATCTTCTATAGGGAAGTTTTCGGATTTTGTTGTTGAAGAAATTTTATGCTATTAATGATGATGCAGAGAGGGTTGTTTTGGGGTTTGGGTGCTAGCGGCATCTCTTCCTGGTATAATGTATGGTGTAAGAATATCTCCTTAGCTGATTACCATCCTAAGCTATTTAATAACACGTCTAAAGTGGCAAAATATTTTCAGGATGGTACTTGGAATATTGGAAACATGTTTAATACATTGCCTAATCACTTAGCTCCAATGGTGCTTGAAAGAGAAATGTGGGGGGTTTTATAGCTTTTTGATTGGGAAGGTTTAATATATTGTGTCGAGTATTTTAGAGAGGTAAGAGATTATTGTAGTTGGCCAAAAGCTTCTAAACCTAAGTTCGCCGAACTTACATCTTGGTAGGTGTAAAATGGAATGAGAGGAGAGGATAATGACGATGATATGAAGCCTTGCCAAAGAATCACAAAAAGATTTGTCGTCCTGACTAAAGGACTTCGAGGAAGAAAGACACCTCTATTGATGTAATTTGGCTTTGCCTGAAACCGTCCATCACCTCTTGGAAATGGGGAAACCCTAACTGCAAGTAGAAGATCACCTACATTTAGTAAATCATTTGATTGACATGGTAATTGCCTCGGACATGGGAAGGAAGAGCAATGCTAGGATTTTCATTGGAAAGCTTTTGGAAGCCAATCTATTAGGCTTTTTTGTGCTCAAGAAGTAGGATATCATTATCTTACTTTAAAATTCATGAAATTCTATCTTGAATTTTGTTTTAAAAGAGAATATATAATGGAGAATGAACTCATGTGATATTATGAATGGTACTTATAATTTATAAGTAATACTTTAATGATGGAAATCTCTTCATAAGTAATACTTTAATATTGAAAATCTTTTATATTGAACTAGTTTCAATTCACGGATGAACACTTAAAAAAGATCCCAAAGGATTGTTAAAATTTATGAAATCCTAGTTTGATTTACGATAGAATTCATTACTCTAATGATCTAACTTCAGACATTTAGTGACAAGAACATCAACTGTTACATGAGCATACAAGTTACTTCATAATATCATGTATATATGTAGTGTACAATAAAGATCCCTTCATAATCATGTCATATGTAAGGTTGTAAAAATCAGACTGAATATCAAATTAAAAGAATGATAGGTTCAAGATTCAATGATTTGACTGAGGTGGAATCAAATGACTTAATAAATATTAAAAATTATTTAAATAAATCCTAAATAATATAATAATGATGTAATAATTATATAATCATATAATTTTGTGACTAAAAAATAAACATAGTTCATGAACAATATTTTATGTAATTTTAAATTTAAATATATTAAATCTTTAAATTTGATTTTTTAATTTAAATTTAGTATACATAAGTCGAATTGGCTGCTCTAGTCATTTTTTGAAAACTATGGTTATATATGAATTGTGAACTTACTACCATGACTTAGAAAACATGTAAAGCATCCTTCATATATTGAATACTTATGATGTGATTATTCACTTGAAAGTGCAAACTTTTAGATGGAGCTCATGAATCATGCAAAACATGTTTGAAGTAATGACACGTAATTTTATAAAAATAATGGCAGGCATCATTTTGCTTATACATGAAAGGAAAGAAATTGGTTACGTAAAAGAGAAGGTAAACCTTCTTTGATTACGATTCCCCTTATTAAGTGTGCTCATCCCTTCAGTTCAACAAACCAATAAGCTCAAGAACTAACAGATTTGGTCCAATTCATTAAGAAGGTTCGAAACTAACCTATCTCAGTGAATTTGGATTAATTCCACTCCATTCTAGAATTCATTCCAATCAAAATATACAGCTTAAATAATTCTTAGTTGGATACAGAACATTAAGGTGAAGGGAATAATCACATACTTCTGCAAGTCGACGTTCTATTTCCTGTGTGGTCTGGAGCATCTCCACGGCTGTCCTCAAGCGTGGTTTACCTCTGTAACCAATGACATTATATGAAGTCTGCATAATAAAGTAGCAAAATGTTAACGCATGTTCAGAGTTTCTATGAAAAGTGTAAAAATCAAAACAACATGGAAAAAAATTTATATCTTTGCATAAAGAAGTGCACATCCAGACGTGTCTTCATACAGAAATATTGCAGATCTTATTAATTATACAAAAATGAAGGAAGGTAGGAGTCTAATAGAATGACCTGCTCCCGCTTTTTCAAGTCCTTGAATGCCATTTCTGCTAAATCCTTCTGAGGTACCAGCTTTTCTTTGGGAAGAACTTTGGCTAAACCGATCAGAAGATGCACCATGGGCCAAGGGGGAATCACGTCATCTGCTATCTAAAGAAAGCAATTTACGTGAACTATTGTGATTGAAAAGCTTAGGCAAACGGACAACAAAACCACAATAGCGCAAACCAATCAGACTACCTTACACATTGGTGCTAGCAGAATTGCACCATCCCATAACTGAGGCTGTTTAAGATGAATCTTCAAGGCGACTGCTCCACCCATTGATTCGCCAAATAAGAAGCTTCGATGGCCTTTGAATTCAGAATTTTCTGATTTCCAGTAACAACATAGCAAGTAAAGCAATTACCCATCCTGATAACCTAAGTAACATATTTTGCAGTAATTTTCACCAGAGTTAATTCATATTCATTGAATGGACAAGTTACTCGTGTTAATTTGAAATTCGTGTAGCTAAATACTAGATCAATCGAACAATCATAAAGATAATCGTCATGAAATCTTACTCAGAGTGAAATGGAAAGTATAGATGAATCTACTTTATAAGATGTTTCAGGGTACAGATTTAAGAATATTTACTGTTTAACATATTAGGGGCGAGGTAGAAAAGGATGAGGTTTGAAAAAAAAAATCTTGCTTGCAGACAACAATAGGTTAGTTTTTAAGTAGGGAATAGGAATCTATAATTCATTTTATTCAATTTTATAGTGATCAAGGCATTACTTATCTCCTTTATCCCCTGATTTGACCAACATGCGCTAAAAAAGGACTAAATAGATCCAAAACTAACAAACGAGGGAAGTTTGCAAATGCCTACACGCTGCACATTAATGGCTAAGTGCTAACTAACAACATAATTAGAATGAATGTTGCAATCTTCATCTTTTCCTATTTAGCATCTCTAAATATCCACCGACAGAAAAATAACTAAAAGATTATACAAATTTTCACTTAGTGCAACTGAATAACTAGGTCCAACAGACTACTACTTGATTCTATTCTACAAACTTTTTCACAAAAAAATTCAGCTCAATCATTTATCAAGAACCTGCAAGCCATAGGCTATAAAACATTTGTCCATCTTACTTAGTCAATCTTCGGGTTTATGATTCAAATTGGCAACGTGGCAGGTGAGCTAAAGTCATATCTTAGCAAGAATCTTTTCAACATCTGACGTGAGGGCATCGATATATCATTCCAATGCGATTATGCCCACCTAAAAGGGCTCACAAAATGAGAACTTCGCCTTCGAGGCGGTGATGTTTGCCTACACTGCTAGCCATAGAATGGGCTTGTTAGGCTCTGCTACTCGTTGATGCAGAAAAATAAGTCGACAAATGCTGCTTGGGAAAATGGGTTCTTCGACAAGGGAGCATGAATGTTGTTGCTCCAAGAAATACAAAACTGGAGTTTGAAATTTATCTTTAAAACCAGAAAAAAGAAAAACAAACCACTCTCTTAACTCCCTAAAGAATTTTAGACAGAGAAGAAGCGAGTTTGAAGAGGCTAATGTGATCAATGTTCAACCTAAACCAGTTGCTTTGTCAAAAAAACTAATGATATGCATGGTTTTATCATACTAATGAGACAGAAAGCAATAGTAATGCATCCAAAAGTAATAAGAGCTGCAATGACAAACTCTTATTCTTTTCTTTTTTTTTCCTGGGTCAGAACACATTTTTCTTTCAATAACTGCAAAACAAGGAACAGCATGCAAATTTACTGTTCCAGCTAGCAAATTATGTAATAAAAATTACCTTTAATTTTGGAGAAATGCTCAACTACATCATTAACAAGATTATCAAAGCTTGGGATATAACCATGTAGCCCTTCTGAAAGACCAAAACCAGGGTAATCCATAGCAAAAAAAGCATAGCCAGCTGAGGCTATTTTCTTGGCAATACCTACACAAAGGTGAACATGTACTCATTAAGTTGCAGCGTGTTAAACATTCCACAGATACGAAAACAGTGGTACGAGTTCAAGGCCATGAATACCTTCAACAAAAAATGTGCAGGTGTCTCCATAACCATGACAGAAAAACACTAGTGCCTTTACTGGAGAATTCTCTGGAAGCCAACGTTTAGTGAATATTTCTAGACCTCTTGAATTCACCTCATAGGACTGTCATAATGATTTGAAAAGAGGGAATTCACAATCAGAAACAAAATGACAAAATGAATGCTCAAGCGACTATTAGATTAATCAAATTACAGTGATACGATAGAAAAATGAAGTAAAGCGTTCAATAAAAATGATGAAGACAACACTCATATGCTTCTCATATCTTAGCAAAAAACAAAACAAAACAAAAAACCTAAAAGATCAAAGATATAGTTACTAAGTTGCCTTGACCAGCTCAATTCTGAATGAATGCAGAGAAAGAAGGGTAAGAGTCATAGCCACAATGAAGGTAAAAGAAGTGCTCTTCTATTTCGGTAGGACAATACAAATTGATCATTTAACTTTATCTTCTTTCTTTCGGGGAAAAAGCCAAAACTGGCACAAACACAGATGCCTTCCAAGGATTTGCAAAACCATGCTGCTTAACCTTTAATTAGTTCAAGAAGAGAAAAAGATAACAATAAAATAACAAAGAGCTGGGTCTACAGAACTCATTACCTCCTTCATTTTTATCCCTTCATATTCCGCCTGTATAAAAATCAGAGAAAGAACATTAGCCAGAAGAACTTGGTCAAATTAACATTGTCTGAGAAGCAAAAACTAAAGAAATTAAGAGACTAAAAGATTAAAAAGACATCAAATACAACAAAAGCTTGTATGGTCAAAAACAACTACGACGAATTTGTGATGTAAGAGATACTGATATTAAAACTAAAGAATACTTATTCAAACTTCATTCATTTGTTGAAAAGGAGAACATATGCGAAGAAAAACATAATTTCCTCCTCCACTTTGGGGGTTCAATAATTCAGAATCGCACCATCAATTCATTTAATTGGATTTCCATCCTAGTATACTTTGGGTTGCTGCAGCGCTTGCAGGAGAAAAGCAATACAAACTACACCAAAAAAAAAATATGTGTCATGGAAGCCAACAAGAGAAGGAAGAAGATGAGGAAAAAGAGAAAAATACTTTTACTATGTGGTAATTCCCAGAGCGAAGTACAAAAAAAGAAAAATACTGATGAGGACATCGAAGATCAACGGCTACGATCGTGTCTATTTATTTTCATGTATTTTATTTGTTATTTGTACTTTTCCATTTTTACCCTCACTTGAGGGCTTTGTTTTTATGCTTGCCCTAGGGGCAATTGTGTCTTTTATTTTCCCTCATGTATTTGGCTATTTAAGCCCTCCCCTCCATCTTGGAAAGGGATGATGATTATTGATAATGAAAAGTTTCATGATCTTGTTGATCTCTTAGTGAGTTCACGTGATCTCTTAGTGAGTTCATGAGAGAAGCTCGAGGAGGGTAATTCGCAATACCCGCCAATCTTTGGAAAAGTCCGAGGTTCGCGTTTCTTACGATCTCTTTGTGAGTTCGTTAGTTATCTATCTTTCTCGTATATTCTTGTTCTTCTCTTTTCTCCCCTCTTCATCCACAAAGTATTCCCCTAGCTCCATTGTCGCCGCCCCTTGGAGTCCACCCGCCGGCCACCCTCACGTCTCCGGCCGGCCACTTTGTCGGCAACCTCCCCAACCGTCCACTCCTCCCTCCCGCATGCTCCAAATTTGAAATTTGAATTTTGAATTTCGAATTCTTTCCTAATTTGGAAATCCACTTTAGGAAAGTTTTATTTGATAAATTCCAATTTCAAATTAAATTAAATTGGAGTTCTCATAACTTACCTCCACGTAATCACCCACCTTGTTCTTCAAATTTTGAAAATTCAGATTTGAATGAGCTCCAAAATTTCCATAATTGCCAAAGTCCAAATAAGGAAAGAATTGGATTGAATCCAATTCAAATTTCATGGCATGAGGAGTTACTAATTCTCATCCTAGGTGGCATCCTCCTAATCGGAAATTGATTTATTCACACTAATCTCCCTCCTCTCCTCTCTACATGCCGTCGGCCTCATCAAGGGGGAAATCCATTTAATGCTAGTTTAATGCCATCAATGCCTTGATCCAAAATTCAAATTTCAAAATAACCCCCCCTTAATTTCATTCATAATCTGAAATTAATTTCAGATTATGAAAATGAAACTCCCTCTCCCCTCTCTAAGCCGCCGGCCTTGCTTGGGATCAAGTCCATTAAATGCCCCTTTATGGCATTGATCACATGAGTTGGGGATTCAAAATTCAAAGCCTAACTCCTAAAAGCTGCAGTAAATTGTTGTCCAGCAATTTTCCAAGTAGAAATTGCTGTCCGGGAAGTTCCAACCAGCCATAGTGCTGCCCGAACCTGCTCCTGTTTGCTGACCAGAAATCCCTCATGTGTTGTCCAAGGCGTTTCTAACCTCAAAGGCTGCTGTCCGAAGTTTTCAAGGATCAAAATTGCTGGCCAAGCTTTCCTAGTGACCACCCAAACATCTGTAGTTGCTGTCCAGCCATCCTAGCAGAGTTCCTACGGCTGTCTTGCTGTTCAGAGGGTCTCCGATTTCCGTCCAGAAGGTTCCCCAAACCTTGTATTGCTGCCCACTTCTACCCCAAACCGTGTCCAAGCCTTGATGTGCTGATTACTCGTCATCCAGTGCCTTGGTGATCAAACCGGAAGCTTCGTAATCTCTCGTCTTTGGGTAAACTCTTTCCCCGACTCTTTTACCTTCGTAGTGCTTCTCAATTGTGGTATAGTAAATTCATGACGACCAAGTTGACGCTTCTCCGCTAAAGCCTAGTAATTAGAAGAGTTGTGTGAGGGATCTTTCATAGCCTAATCTTATTGTTAGTATTGTAATTTATTGTTTGAACAATCTACGTATGCAATGTTGGATTAAGATGACTATCTTTTGAACTTAACTTCTATGCATGAAAATTAACATAAGCTAAGTACCACTTAATATTTATCTTATAGTTCAATTCCGCATAAGATCTTGCCTATTATGGCCTCTAAATCTAAGCGTGCAAACTTTCATTAAGAAAATCATTTTCGCATGGATATTGTATCACATCAAATACTCTCCTCTAGGTGACGGTTAAAATAGTTACTTGAAGAAGGTAAACCATTTTAAGTGCTAACGAATATCATTATATCAACTAAAACAAGTGCAGTAATGCAGCAGTAAACAGAGGAAAGGGTCGCGATACAGAATAAAAAACTTCAGTGAGATGAAGGGAGAAGAATAAGCTGCATCAGTTCTGTCCTTCTCCAATAGAACTCTAATCAAGTTCAGTGAGGTGCATGATACTATAAGCTGGAGGGGGATAGATGTAAATGTCTGCAATGTTGAAGGTAGAAGAAATGTTTAAGTTTGGTTGTGGGGAAACAACATATGCAGTTTCGTTGATATGTTTAGAAATAGGGGATGGCCCAAGTTTTTGTGGCTTTAATTTTAATTAGGCATCAGTAGGTAATCGCTCATTGCAAAGATGAATCATTACTAAGCCTCTCGCCTTGAAGATCTTGAGTTGGCGGAATAAATCTACGTGCTATTTATAGCTTATATTAGCTGCTGTCAATTTGTTCTAAACATCTTGAACCATAGTGTTGAAATTAGTAACCAAGTCAACAGCAAGTTTGCTCCGCACTTTGGAAATGATTGCAAGATCGATTGTATGGTTAGGTATTTTAAAATAAATAATAATGAATGGGCCTTTTATCATGTATCAGTTGGTTATAGAGTTGTAGGCAAATTTTGTTTATCCTAACACTTTGTCCCAACACTTCGGGTGGTTGCCAATAAGATAACATATCATATTATCGAGTGTCAATTGGCACTTAGTATCTCAGTTTGCCCATCGGCTTGAGTATGATAAGTTGAGCCCATGCGAAGTTAAGTTTCAAGACAATTCCATAACTCTTACAAAAAAAAAACTAATAAATTTAACATCATGATCTGATGTTAAACTCTGAGGAAGAACACGGAAGAGCACGATTTATTTGAAAAAATATGAGCAACATTTAGTACATCAAAGATTTTCTTACAAGTTATGAAGTTCACCGTATTTGAAAATCAATCAACAACAAACATGAATGAATTTGAACATTGTGTTTTAGGTAGTCCCAAAGTGAAATCAGGACTAAGGCCTTCCCAAATGAAACTAACAATTGGCAATGGCAATACAACCCTATGTCTTGAGTGGCACATTTTTATGCCTGGCAAATAACACAATTTTTAATAAATGATAGATGTCCCATCGTAGTTTAGGCCAAAGGAATGAGTTGAAAGAATGTCAGGGACGTGTCTTGTCCGATGTTAGGGCTAGTCCTCCATCATAAGTTTCATTGGTCAATTGCTATTGAAGTGAGGTGTTCGAGATGCACAATCGATTTCCATTGAATAGGAATCCCCACTGCAGTGGAAAATCCTTGATTTGGGAATGATTAACATGATTTTCCTAGAGAATTGCAAAGTCATTATCGGATTCATACAAATGCTGCAACATCTCCATACCAATAGTGCTAGTTTGTAAAGAACTAACAAGATGGCTCTTTGTCTGAGGGCATATGCTTCCCGGGCTGCAGCTACATATTTTTTGCTTGAGAACAAATGTAAACTTTTGAAGAAACATAACGTGCATGCATATGGTTCAAATTCTTTGGGGAGTTTAAAAATTAAAAAGATAAGTTATTGCTGAATAAGATGAATTCTTGATGGAGTAAGTAGTGTTTCTATTACTTTAGTGCTTGAACAATGGTGTAGAATTCTTGCATCATAAGTCGACCATCTAATACGTTAGGCGGTGTAATTAACTATGAGGGCTTGCACTCATAGGATTTAGAACCCATATCTAAATAAACCTAGATACTATTCTCAGGGAAAACTGGTTAAATATTAAACTCAATTTACCTCAGGAAAACTTAGAAGACCTTTAAGCTTGCGAGGGCGGGGCTCTTGCCTTAAAAAAAATTTCCAGAGTGAACAGCGCTAACATGGTAGTCAGGATCCCTATTGCAGTTGCCGGAGGAAGGATACCACAACTCCTAAAAGTTTGAAATTCCCATCAAAACTCAGTAGCGAATTGCTGGAAGTCGGACATCTGTGCTTCCATTTTTTTTTTTTTACTGAGAATTGGTTGGGCTCTCTCAGGGTGTCTCATATGTGTTATTCATCACGAACCACGTTCTTGTCATCATCCACCATTGGTGCTCTGATAACCCAATATGGCATAGAAGCTAACAAGTAAAGGAAAAAGATAACAGGAAAAGGAGGAAAAATCCTTTAACTATGTGGTAATTCCCAGAAGGAAGGAAATACAGCAGATCAACATCCTCTCCACGAGAAGTCGGTTAGGATACTTACACGAAAAATACGAGTAACAGAAAAAAGATCTTAACACAATTAATTAGTAATGAGTATCATTATTTCTACAGCAAGCACACTAATGCAGCAACAAGAAAGGCGGAAAAGGTCGCAGAACAGAATAGACTCCGGTAAGTTTAAATAAGCTTTTCAATGCGGTGAATGCATCAATGACAATGCATTAAATTCAACAATTCAAAGACTAAGTACCAGAATTCATCAACTTCCATAAACCTAATTCCCCAAAATGGTGCTCTGAGGACATAAAGTCAGAGGCAAACAACCATTATTACGAATGGCATCAAACAAAGAACCAATTAATCAACACCAACTCAAACACCAACTTCATTAAACCCCCTCACATAATCAAGATCGCACGAGAACAACAACCACTCCTATCAACGACAAGAAAAAGGGTAATGGCGTAAACTGGCAGAAAAGATAGAGAAAGAGAAAGAGTAACCTTGAAGAGGCAGTGATCTATTCCTAGCTGAGTTTCCTTGAAAGCCTCCCGAATCATCCGACGGTCGGCTACACAATCCAGATTCGCCGTTTTGAACATCTTCTCCAGACTTTTATCCACTCCTTCCCATCTCGTCATTCTCCCAATATCTCCGATGCTTCTTTCCGAACCCTAAGAGATCAACGCTGATGGAAAACAGGAAAACTATACCAAGTTCTGATCTTCGAACACCCCCAAAGTTTCAAAAGCGAAGGCGAGAAGGCTCCATTTACAACTGCTGGAGATCAAGAAGGCTGAGAAGAATGGAGGACAGAGGAAAGGTCTGTGAAGGCACGGAAGGGGAAGAAAAGTGGAGCGAATGACGAAAGAGGTGACTGTGATAGATATCAACCAACGGTCCGATGAGGAGCCGCACGAGGGTATAAATGTCGTACATTACATATACAAAATTTAAAAAGGAGTATAATATAGGTTTTAAGGGGCAATTATAATATAATATTAACTGTATTTTTTGTCATTATTAAATTTTTAAATATTTGATAATGACACATAAATTCATAAATTTGATAGTTAAAAAATAATATGATATTAATTTTATAAATAGGTTAAATTTTAATATTATATGCATATAAATTATGTGGGGATATTATGATATAAAATGGACTATAAAGGCTTTAAAAAACTATCAATTTGCTTTAAGATTAGTGCAATATAAATTCTTCATATTCCTAATATAATTCTCATTTTTTTCTACAAATTCTCAATCCAAATATTCATCAGTATAATATCCTCAAAACTCTCTCGAATATTCATCAGTGTTGCGTCCTGGAATATTCGCGGCGGTAGAGAAATATATGGTTTAACGTCTTAACATTATATGAAGATCCAGCACACAAGCAAATAAGAGAATGGGTGAAACATTCATAAGAGACACCAAAGTTTTTACGTGGAAAACCCCTAAAAAGGGAAAAAAAAACACGGGACCTAGCCCAGTTTGAATGAATCCACTATTATTTGTAGTCGATTACAAATGAGGCCCTGCTTAGGGAGAAGGCCGGATTGATGTAGCAAATGTACATCATATAGGTTGCATTACATGGTAGGAGTTACATATACATGTTTGTTTGGTCGGAAGGACCGTAGTCGGCAGGAGACCGGGGTCAGAAAGACCGTTGTCTGGTGATGGAGGTCGGATGAACCGCAGTAGGCGAAGGAGGTCGAAAAGACCGTAGTCGGCAGGAGACCGAGGTCAGAAAGACCGTTGTTTGTTGATGGAGGTCGGATAGGCCTGAATGTCGGGTCTTCAGTAGAACGTCGGGTCTGAACGTCGGGCCTGAACGTCAGGCCTTAAGATGGTGGTGCGGCGAAACTCCGGCGGTGGTCCGGCGAGGCTCCGAAGGTGGTTCGGCGGTGGTCCGGCGAGGCTCCGGCGGTGGCCCGGCGAGACTCCTGCGGTGGTCCGGCGAGGTTCCGGCGGTGGTCGAGGAGGAGCTTCTTCCTTCTCTTCTTGCTTGAGTCCCCTTCTTAAGAGAAATGAGGGGTCTATTTATAGATTTTCTGGAGTGGCATGGCCCGTAAATAGGCGTGAGATCAGGGGCGAATAGGGAGTTGTTGAATGGACGGCAGATATTGAATCTTACGATCGTGCACCGTTCGTTGGTCATTTGAATGCCTTAGTGATGTAGGAATTTGGCAATCTTGGGCTCGTTGGATTCGTCTCATCGATTCGTTCGATTCGAGTATAAGCTCGTCAAAATCAAAGACCGTTTGGTAACTCAAATTGTGGTTTGAACCATCCAACAGTGCTTCAGGTCCTTGATTCAGACTTATTTGGGCTCGGATTGGGTTGATCTTGATGTCGTTGGATTCGTATTTCCGAGACGCTCAGTTTGACTATAAGCTCGCTGAAATCAGAGCTCGGGAGCTCCTCAATTTAATTTTTAAAGTTTCCAACTAGCTTTTTGCCTCAAGATTCGTGCCCGATTAAAATAATTTCATGAGGACGTATCAATCAGTATAATCTCTCATGATCTCAACTCTCCAATAACCCTAAGATTGTTTAGTCAAAAGCTCAATATAGAGAGATAATTTTCTTGTATTAAAAATCAGACTAAAAATATCCCAACTATTTAACTAATGATCCTAAATTTAGATAAATACCAACATTAGTTTCCTAACCTCCTAAAATTTTGATCTAGAGTTCACTCCCCTTTTCCTTCAGAAAAAAAAACATACTTTTCGATAGTCTATATAGAATTTTCAACATCAAATCTATCTAAATATTAAATATTCATTTCGCCGCTGCCTAAATAACAATTCCAATATCACCCTAAACGAGTATCAATTAAGTTGTTACTTTTTATATAAAGATTATATATATCGTACATCATGAGCACTTCATTGGATGATCCATATTATCCCTTAATTATAGACAACTCTTTAAACATTTAAATGCCTTAATGATGTTAGAATTAAATAATTTTGGGCTTGTTGCATGCATCTCAGTGAGGAGAAATTATTCTGTGTGGAGTCCGGACGGGAAGAATTGTCCGGACATGTGAGTGTACACACACATTATGTACACATTGTGTATCAAATCAATGTACACATTATTTTTATAAAGTATGTATACTCACAGTCCCGACAGTTCTTCCTGTCCGGACTCCACACAGAATAATTTCTCCTCTTTGAGACACTCGATTTGACTATAAGCATGCAAGATTTGCATAATGTTTGGTTTTGTAATTAGTTCGATAGAGATGTTTTATTCAACTAAAAACTTGCTGAAATCTTTATAATACTATTTGTTTGTCTTCAAATGAAGTCTTTATATCCTTCATTCCTTCTTCACATCTCTGTTGATAAATCTTCACCTTACATCTCTATTACTTAAATGCAAAAATTGAAATGAATATATTGAAACATAAGTGAGAAACAAGAGGCAGATTAGGGTGTGCAAAACTTGGAGACTTTGGCCTCACCTTTCTCTTCCTCTGAGAGGCAATATTTACTATTGAAGAGTTCTATTGTTATCGGAAAAAAAAAAAAAAACTTGTGCAAGTTGTTGTGATAAAGAAATGATAAAGATGGATTTTAGAGCCTTTCGATCTACTTTTAGATTAGTGGAATACCTAAATAATTTATATTGCACTCGTCTTAAAGCATATCCAAGAGATTTAATGACTATCATTATCAAAATTTGATAGGATGTCTTAACCAAATTGTTTTTATTGTTATACCTTTTGCAAGCACATATCACAACTTTTAAAGTCCAAATTGAGCTTTTTTTAGGTGCCCTTTGCTTTTTATCTCCATGTATGTAGGTTATTTTTCTACGTATTTGCAATCAAAATGTATCTATTTATAAAACTATCCATGCCATTTTTTTGGAATTATCAAATTCATGTATTTATGCGTGCTACGATCAAATTGTATGTTGAGAGCTTTGACGAAAGCCAAAATATTACATAGATTGAGTTTTATTGTGAATTTCAATATTTTTTGTGACAATTTGATAAAAGGAAAAGTAAGAGGGTGTTAGTTTTGTAAATAGTTAAATTTTCAAAGACATGTATGCAATTATTCCCTTTTTTTTTATAACTCTTGTAAATGTTTTTTTAACATTTTATTTCTTTATGTGTGCTTGAATTGATTTAATATAGTTGAAATTAAACATTTACTCCTTAAATTTTTTATTTTCTTGATGAGAAAAAAACATTGGGGATATTTTAACTTGAAAATGATTTGTTTAACCTGAACCCAAATGATGATCAAGCTATTTTAAAGTCAATTTAAAGTCAACCTGAACTTGACTTGAAAATTAATAGGGTTAAGATTTTTGACACGAACCCAACTCAATAGTGGATTTTTGAAGTCAAATTTGGGTCATTTATTAACACCCATAAAGTAGATATTTATAGCATAAAAACATAGCTTAATCCATCTTCGCATGAATATTAAAAAATGAAAAAAGAGCAATAAATCCTCTCTAAATGGCGAAGAAGTTAATAATATTGCGAACCCTGTGACCTTCATCCAGGTGCATGAAAGGTCGAAATTATTACGTGCGATCACCAAACGTCATCTGGAGGCTAATCAGGACGCGCTACATCACCAATATACTATGTATCTTCACTCTGTACTACTATCTATTGGATAATGTGGCACATCCTGATTGGCCTCCGGACAATCCGGTGACTGCACGTAATAATTTCTCTTAAAGGACAGGGTTTTGAAGGATTTTTCTAATATTTTTGTGGCATAAATAATTTAATACTTATAAATACCTCATTAAATATAGTTATTAGTATCACAAATACTTCAGAACTACAGTAAGAAAGTAATCAAGCCCATAATAATTAATTAAACAGTAGTTAATTAAAATGAAATTATTTATTAATTACATTAATTATAAAAATATTAAACATTAATAGGCAAATTAAAGCTAAATACATTTCTCAAAAATATTGTAAAATAAATATCATAACGTATAATATTTACAATAAAATTTTAATTGATTTTAAATACACAACCTCTCTTAGCTTGAAAACTTACATTAGGTGTAATATTGCAATTTTGTTTGTAATTTTCAACTTTATTTTCAATTTTTTTGTTAGATTTTAAATTTTGGATTGTAAATTGGATTAAAATATTATTTTTATCAAGATTTAGGGCTCATGTGAGACATCGTTATTGCTGCTTTTTTTTTTTTAACTACAATTACAGTTTGTTATTGCTACTTTATGTGAATTACATTTTTTTAAAATAAAACCTGAAAGGGCCTACACGTTAATCAAGCAAAAGAAACAAGAACTAAATAGACAAAGAGCCGCAAAGGCTCCCAAAAGCAACAGTACAGATACAGATAAAATCACCCAAAAAGATCGCCCTAAACATAAGAGGACACCCACGACGAAGAAGAAGAAATACAACCAATCCGAAAGGAACAACCGAACACCCCAAGGCTCCAAAGCAGCAGCCACCAAGCCAAAAAAAGAAACGCTATTTTTTGGATTTCCTCTTACTTCGTTTATCCACCGAAACGATAGCATCTCGCATACCACCCTCCTGTTCAAACACATCCTCTTCATCAACCTCAGAAGATGAAGAGCCTTCAAGCCAATCAATTTGTGCCTTAACATAATCCCCCGATCTTGATCTGACGCACACATGGGCATACAAGGCATTAGCAGACAGTAAAGCAACTGAGACATCAACAAGCTGTTTATTCACTCCTAATCCCATAGAAGAGACCGACACAACCAGATCAGTAGGCGTCATAGGAGAAGCAACATGAGGAGCCAATTCAATAGAATTAATGTTTACCACCCCCATATTAACATCACAAATTTTATTAGGATCATTAACTAGTACATTAGAATCATGAGGAACAAAAGGACTAGCAGCCATATTAAGTAAGCAATTGTTCTGAGCACAAACCTCAACAACATTCTCATTAATACCACATGTAAGAGCTTCACAATCCGCAACTTTATCCACATTATTGCCACAGTAATGAGCTAACGGCAAGGCAACAGTCAAAGACCCATCAATCCCATTAGTAACTTGCTCAGCAGGATCACACAATTCATCCGTTGAGGGCACAACCGAAAGGCTCTCCCCACCAGTAAGCAAAGGTTCACTAGAAACGGTCTCAACATGCTTACTACTCAAGGGTAAATTGTTACCATTATTGACAGGCTCAGCACCCACATTAGGACGAGCAACCAAATGTGGGTGCAAGAAATGACATTCCAAATTGGAATGTCCCAAAGATTTACAATGAGAGCAATATGACGGCAAATCCTCCATAACCACAGCCTGGATAAAACTCAAATTGTCGGGACCAACCCACACCTTATCGGGAAATTGTTTGGAAACATCTAATTCCACCAGCACACGTGCAACCGAAGGTCTAGAGCCAGTGGAGGTGGCATGATCAATTTTAAGGGGCCGGCCAAAAATGGACCCAAGGCCATGAAGAATCCTAGGCGAAAAAAGATGAGGTCTCAGATTTGGAAAAGACACCCAAATCGGAATAACAGGCGACTCAACATCAACATCAAACGAAGGCGACCACTTAATCAACCTCATGTAACAATTATTAGGAGCGGTGAGCAAATACACGACAATACTCCAAATTGTTCACAAGCTTGATTAAGAACAGTTATAGAAAAATCACCGATGAGGTTAAGGTTGAAAAAAAAATTTGTGAATAGCTTTAAGGGATGGACGATGGGTAGGAAATTTTCCAACCAAAGCGAAATCAAAATGCTTAGCAAGCGCAAAAATTTCGGCCTCTGAAATCCACAATAAGGGCAACCACGATAAGTAGAGATTTTCAGGTCATGAAAAGAGGAAGAGCTGCCAGATAAAGCCTCACGGAAAGACCTAGAAGAGGTGCTGCCATCCAAAAAACCCGGATCAACTAATCTTTTACCGGCCATCTACACAGCCCAAGAGAGCAGAGACAACTCAAGAAACCAAAGAGAAAGGCAAGTAAATACCCAAAAATGCGCCAAAGAGGCGCAGCTTGAAACACACCGAAGAGGCGAGCACCAAGGCGAGGCACACCAAGGAGAGGCCTCGGACAATGCGGGAGAAGGCGGGATTCCACGCGCCGAAGAGGCGCTAGGGTAGAGCCCTAGCGGAGCGGAGTCGGACGGAGCAGCTCGTCATGCGGAAGTTTAATATGCGAATTACACTTGTCTCAAATATGATAAATTATTATGTGTGGTCACCAGACGATGTCTAAAGGCGAATCAAGATGCGTCACGTCATTTTTTTGTTGTATACTCACAATCCAGACAGTTCTTTCTATCCGGGCTCCACACAGAATAATTTCTCCTCATTGAGATACTCGATTTGCTATAAGCATGCAATATTTGGATAATGTTTGGTTTTGTAATTAGTTTGATAGAGATGTTTGATTCAACTAAAAGTTTGCTGAAATCAAATTTTAGATGATCATATATATACACTAATTACACATATATTATATCTTAAAATAGATCTAATTAATGAACACATATTCATTAAAGTTTTAATTTGAATATAATAAGAATATTCTAATATAATAAGAAAATTCTATTTCAAAATAGAGTTGTCTCAAATAATTAATTTTTTATTTGATTAATAAAAGCTTAGTCTCCATTTGAACAATGATGAATAATAATTATATTTATATTTATAATACTATTTGTTTGTCTTCAAATGAAAAGTCTTTATATCCTTCATTCCTTCTTCACATCTCTGTTGATAAATCTTCACCTTACATCTCTATTACCTAAATGCACAAATTGAAATGAATCTATTGAAACATAAGTGAGAAACAAGAGGCAGATTAAAGATTGCAGAACTTTGAGACTTTGGCCTCACCTTTCTCTTCCTCTGAGAGGCAATATTTAGTGTAGAAGAGTTCTATTGTTATCAAAAAAAAAAAAAAAAAAAAGCTTGTGCAAGTTGTTGTAATTAAGAAATGATAAAGATGGATTTTATAGCCTTTGGATTTACTTTTAGATGAGTTCAATACCTTAATAATTTACATTATACTCATCTTAAAGTAGATCCACGAGTTTTAATGACTATCATTTTTTCAAAATTTGATAGGATGTCATAACCAAATTGTTTTTATTGTTATCCCATTGCAAGCACATATCACAACTTTTAAAGTCCAAATTGAGCTTTTTTTTAGGTGTTCTTTGCTTCTTATCTACATGTACGTAGGTTATTTTTATATGTATTTGCTAGGGGTGTCAATATTTGACACGACACGAAAATCCGACTCGAACCTGTCCCGAAAATTTCGGGTTACTCGACCCATTTCCAAAACGGGCCGGGTTCGGGTTCCTGTATTCGACCAGTTTGAAAAATGGGTCGGGTTCGGGTTGAATCGACGGGTTGTCGGGTCAACCTGGAAACCCGTTTGAACCCCTGCCCGCCCCCTGCCCACACGCCCGCGCGGCTGCCCGCTGCTGACCAGGACCCCGCCCGCGAACCAGCCCTGCGCGACCACACCAGCACACCCGCCCCGCGCCACCCCGACCGCTCTGCGCACATGCCCCGCGCAACCAATCCCGCTCCGCGCTCCCCACACGAACCTGCCCCGCGCGCACCAGCCTTTCAGGGTCGGGTCGGGTCAACTCGGCAACCCGCCGGGTTGGGTCTGGGTTCGCATTTCCGACCCGTTTACCTATCCGGGTCGGATTATGGTCGACCCGTTTGAACCCGGGTCAGTTCCGGGTTCGACCCAAACCCGACCCGTGACCCGAAATTGACACCCCTAGTATTTGCAATCAAAATGTATCATTTATAAAACTATCAATGCCATCTTCTTGGAATTATCAAATTCATGTATTTATGTGTGCTATGACAAAACCGTATGCTGAGACCTTATGTGTGCTTGCATTTATTTAATATAGTTGAAAGTAAATATTTTCTCCTTCAATTTTTTATTTTCTTGATGATAAAAAACAATGGGGATATTTTATGATGATTATATTTATTTTATGATGATTATAATGTAAAATTTAATTATTTTTTTTAAATTATAATTATCTTAAAATAAATTCAATCAATTTAAAATACTTATGATTTAAAAATTTCTATGAATTATTCATAAATGATTGGTTTTTATTAATATATATATTTTTTAAATTTCTATGCTATCAATTATTTTGCCTTTTTCACAAATTTTTTGTGTTATTTGCAAAAAATATTTATCTTGTTGAAATGAAGTTAAATTATTGGCCTCAACAATGATCACAATGTTTGGATGTCACTCCTTATAAAATCATCTGAGAATTATATCATGATTCTTATAAATTTTGTTACATGATAGAAAATTTATAACTATAGATTGACAATTTTTTGTATTAATAATTTACAAATATCTATTTGCATAAATAAAATAGCTCATAAAAAGTTTAAATACATGCATTTTAAGTAAAAAATCTAAGAAGGAAAAGCCACTAGACTTGGCATGGTTAAAATGATGTAATATGCAAAAGAAAAATATAGAAATACTATTTTCCCCAATTGGAGGAGACGAGATTATAAAGTAAATTCATTACATGGTCTCCTACGAATGTTTTGAAAAGTGCTGGAGAAGCAATAAAGGGTGAATGATAACGATCGTTAGAAAGTTGTCACTCATTACACATTAATGTCACCGACAAACAGTTGTGGTCAGGAGTCTGTCATTAAATGTATGTGGTATTTAACATTGGGAGGCAATAATCCGGTGACAATAGATGTTAATGTTAGTTAGCGAAGGATGACAATGTGTTGGCTCAAGAAAAATGACACCAATGCATGAATCCCGCTTTGCAGTTATGAGATTCCATTTTTCTTAAGTCAGATTATAATTAACCAGATTTCCCCTAAGTATAATGTCAGGGTTTATAGATCTGGGATCCTTACTTCCTATGAGCGCAAGCACTCATAGTTAATTACCCCTCTTACTGCGTAAGAGAGAACTCTCGATTAAGGATGAAATAATTTTAGATATTTTTAGTCTCAATAGTGGGAAGATGGAGGTAAACCCGATCAAGAACCCATGATTCCGTTGTCCCGGGTATACCGTAGATTTCAGTCTTCCAACACTCACAATCATTGACCCTAGTGTCCAGGGAATCTGATTAGCAGCCATGGGTTGCATCCTCTCTAGGATCCCGAGTAGACTAAAGTGGAGAGATGTGAGTTTTAGTTTGATTAGGCATTTTGGGATTTACATCTATTAGAATACTCAGAATTTTATTTAGTTTGAGATTCATAACTTCATTTAGAAGTAACCCAGGAATTTAAATTTAGATTTAAGGCTTATTACTCTATTTATGAGTTGCCCAAGGCTGTCTTTTAGTTTGGGGCTTACGACTCCAATTAGGAGTTGCCCATTCATTTATTTTGTTTGGGGTTTATGGCTCTAATTAGGAGTTGCCCGTTAATTTGCTTAGTTTGGGGCTTATGGCTCCAATTAGGAGTTGCCCATTACTTTATTTAAATTGGGGCTTACGGCTCCATTTAGGAGTTGCCCGTTAATTTATTTTGGGTAGGGGCTTATGGCTTCCTTAGAAGTTGCCCTTCAGTTAGGGGCTTACGTCTTCAATTAGGAGTTGCCCTGATAGTGGGGAACTTTTATTTGGTCCGGTGAACGTACGCTCCTCTACGTTCGGCCACCAATATTTTAGCGACACGTAGCATGAAGAAAAGTAGCCGACCCGACCCGCTGTTGTTTGGGTTCTAGCGCGTGCGTTTTTTAAAATTCTTGACGAGCCGAACAAAATCCCATAACTTTTTGGATATATTTCAAATACCTAGCAAATACCGAGTTGTACCTAGTTTTTTCTAGCAATACCGAGCAAATCCTGAGCAAATACTGAGTTGTATCGAGTTGTACCTAGTTTTTTCTAGCAATACCGACAAATACCTAGCAATATCGAGCAAATCCTTAGTAATACCGAGCAAATCCTTAGCAAATACTGAGTTGTACCGAGTTGTACCTAGTTTTTTCTAGCAATACCGAGCAAATACCTAGCAATACCGAGCAAATCCTTAGCAATACCGAGCAAATCCTGAGCAAATACTGAGTTGTACCGAGTTTTTTCTAGCAATACCGAGCAAATACCTAGCAATACCGAGCAAATCCCTATCAATATCGAGCAAATCCTGAGCAAATACCGAGTTGTACCGAGTTGTAGAAAAACTCGGTACAACTCGGTATTTGTATAGTTTTGGTCTTCACAGAACGGTATTTCACGTTTTTGCAAAGCAATACTGAGCAAATACCGAGCAATACCGAGAAAATCGCGAACATAGCATTCCTGGGTTCCGCTCCGGGTCAAGTCGTCGGGCCGCGCGGTAAAGAGTAAGAGCACGTGGCGACATGTTACTGGCGGTCAAACGTACCTCTACGTCTGGTCAGAGGACGTAATAATTGTTCGATAGTGGGACTTACAGCCTCTTTTAGAGGTAGCCCAAAGAATTTTGGTAGGATAGGTCTTATGGCTTCTTTAGAAGTTGTCTAACGATGGGTCTTATGACCAAGCTCTTATAGACTAAGAGGCCCAAGTTTAAATTTCTTTTTTTTAGTTAGATTTGGGTTAGGTCTTATGACCTCCCTTAGGAAGTTGCCTGGTTATTTGTAGGATTGTTAAAGTCGATATATTTCATTTAAAAAAAAAAATTCTAACGTATGGGACTTACGACTTCACTTAAGTAGCCCGCTGGTAGGTCTTATAACCTAACCCTATAGGCTAGGATACCCGAAGGTCTGAATTTGATTATTTAGGTAATATTTGAGTTATGTCTTATGACTTTCCTTAGAAAGTTGTCTGTTTATTAGGGTCAATGTACTTCATTTTAAAAAAAATTTCCCTAACGCATGAGACTTACAACTTCACTTAGAAGTGACTCGTTGGTGGGTCTTACAACCTAACCCTATAGGCAAGTATACCCGGATTCTTGTCTTCATTGTAAGAAGCAATATTATAAGGGAAGTGAAGCTTGGTTATGTTAATAGATGGAAATGAAATTCCAATAAAAAAGCTAATAAGGAACCCAACAAGTGGCCATGATGAGCCTTATGCTATCATTTGTTTTCCTTATAAATCCACTATGTCCCAGAGTTTCATGTTTTGCCTTGAACTTTGAATTTTAAATTAAAAAAAAAAAAAGAATAAGTTTATGCAATAAAGAGCATCACCACATATTTCTGTAATTTCCTAATTTCTAATTTTCAACAAGCAAATATTCTCACTTTCTGCCACTGTTTAAGCTCTAATAGGATGTCACAGAATCTCAAATCATTGTTGTTATTCTGGTTTAAGCGTAAGGTTCAATTTTTTAGTTAAAATAAATTTCCTAACCCACCGTTGGTAGCTCATGTGGGTAAGTGCTGGTTGGGCATTGCCCTGGTCGCTAGTTCGATCCCCTTGGGTGGCCACGAAAAGTCTTAAGCGTCGGCCCGGTTGCTATGGGGTGGGTGGACCGTTAGGTCGACCGTGGAGATTAGTGGCAGAAGGCTGATACTCCTTGTCCCAAAAAAAAATTCCTATATTAGTATCTTATGCAGCCAGTATGCATCTTGCTTGGATTATCTTGAGAATCTCAAACCAAATATTCTCATGGATATTTATTTGCAGGATCATGTTTAGGGGTGTCAATATTTGACACGACCCGAAAATTAGACTTGAACCAGACCCGAAAATTTCAGGTTAGGGTCAACATTTCGACCCATTTCAAAAATCGGGTCGAGTTCGGGTTAACCTTTGACCCGAAATTGACACGATTTTGACCCGAAAACCCAATTTTGACCCGGCAATCCGAGATTAACCCATTTTTGACCCGAAGACTAGCAATTTTTTGTTGGAAACAGATCATTTGGGTCATGTCGGGTTGACCCAGACCCGAAGCGGGTCGGGTTTGGGTCAGAAAAACTGACCTATTTTCAAAAACGGGTCGGGTTCGGATTAACCCGAATAGTACCGGGTCAGTTTCGGGTTTGACCTGAACCCGGCCCGTGACCCGAAATTGACACCCCTAAATTCATGTTGAGCATATTATATGTTCAAATTTGCCATAAAACCATTTTTTTATTTATTTAGTCATAAATATTACATTCAATGTGAGAATAAACCTAAACGAAAAAGCCTCATGCCTTGGAATCGATCAGAACATTAAACAGTTCATCTCAGTCAATGCTTTGTTTCCATTACGTCTTGGCTGCAAAAAAAAAGAAAGAACTGACAATTTGAATTTTGAATATTTTCTTTTTTTTTTAAATAATATTTCTTTAATTTTGATTAATCAATTGATAAATTTAAACCCAAGCCAATTCAATTACTCTCCAAAATTTTTTAAATATTTTTTAATAAACTCTTGAAGCAATTTTGACAGCCTCCTGATGTCCCCTCACCACTGAGGGAGAAATCGCGACGGCATTTGCCGTAATTTCTTCTTACTCAGACCTAAGGTCAACAGCGTAAGGTCCTCGATTTAAAATCATCTCGGTCGGACCTAAGGTCGACGAAACGAGATTTTCAATTTAAATTCTTCTCGACCGGATTTAAAATCGGCGGTACAAGGTATTGTATTTAAAACCATCCCGATCGGACTTAAAGTGGACGGTGCGAGATCTTGAATTTGAAACCATCCTGCCCGGACCTACGGTCAATGAGGTGAGGTCTTCAGTTAATTAAAACTATCTTGCTCGGACCTAAGGTCAACGGCGCAAGTTCTTCGAAATTTTATTTTAATAAATATTATAATTTTAAATTTTTTTATTCAATTCGTAAGGAATTGAATAAAAATGATGGGTGCAGTGATCAGATTTTATGCTATTAGTTGAACTATTATGATCCATCCAATTTCTGGCACATCTCCATATGCACAGCATCATTCTTCCTGTGTTCGACTTATCCGAAGAACAATGATCACCAAGAGCCAGGATGAAGTCAATCATGTAAGATTCTTCAGTTCTGCACTTCATGTAGACTTTAGGAAGTAAAATCGGTCTAATGGGCGGAGTGAAGAGAGCGTTCGCATGTGTTAGAGATGGACAAGTATTGTACAGATTGGGGCTGCCGTTCAATTGGATCAGGATCTCGAGTTGCGGGTGACGGGCATGCTTGGGCGTGCGAGCTCGCAGGTGTTGAAGTGGGTGGCGATCATGACTGGACAGAAGCGTTGGGTTTTGATCATTGGCAAGACAGGAGCAGGGGTTTGGCCTTCTGTTGGCGGAGTAGGGCTCACGGAACGATCGCACGAGTTCCGTCGGCTAGCTAGGGCTTCGGCAACCGAAGATCTTGACCTCAAACATGTAGTTTTCATTCAGAAAGTATCCTTTGGAAGAATCTTTGAATCTTTTGAGATCGATTAAAATTTGAAGACCCATTTCATCTTGAACCTGCATAATATTTTCACCTTTTTGTGATAAGGTGCGGAGCATTGAAATCAGAATTCGGACTAAGAGGAAGAAGCTCAGAGTCAGCAATACGAATGATCGCCCGCTGCACCTTTCTTCTCTTATAGGGCGGGCAGCAAGTTTTCTCTGCCCGGAAGTTCAAGCAAACTTAGGTTTATGCCCACAATGTGTGGGAAGGATCTGTTGAGCTTAGTAGCTCAGGATCCGCATCTTCTCCAACAAGGTGCTCATGCAGTAAGTGACTATGTTCTTTATTCCATAGTATATCAGTTTTTATGAGTCTTTAACTGTGAAATCACCTGTAAAACCTTAGGACTTAACATGTTGATCTGATTGTTGGTTGATAAATCAGAATTTTCAGACAATTTGTAGGAAAATTAGACAGATTAGGTTGAGAAGTAATAGTAAAAAATGATTCTTGATGCAAGCAGATTTTATTCTTTGTTTTATCAATTTTATTTATGTCAATACAATGATCTGTAAACAATAGTCGGGTGGGCGCAGACAATTGCTGGCGATGATCATTGATATTGAAGGTTGATAGAGCTCTAAAATTCCTAATATCTCAAAGCTTTTCTAATTTCATGTCCTCTTTATGCGATATATAATTTGTTTTTAATTGATGTTTTAGTTATTTTAGCTAAAATTCACAGGCACTTCATTGAAGTTTTCATATTTTTTTTGTTGATCACTCACCATCATTTAGACATTAAGTACTTCAGTGATGTCAAAATTTAGTGATTTTAGGTTTTGTTTAGGTTCCTCTCAACGAGATACTCATTTTTTACTGTAATCAAGTGATATTTGAAGATAGTTTGATTTCTAAAACGTTATGATGAAGTTCAATTGTTAATTTAAAACTATTAACATACAATCATAACTTGCAAGTGAGTGCTTGATTATGTGTGCATAATGTGAATATGTGAATGATCAAACTAAATAAACACAACCAAAATAACAATATTACATGAATTATAGAAAAACATGTAATGACAAACATAAAAAATTGTATATGCTTTGAAATCAAATGATCTACATTCGCATCTAAGGGTTCGTTTTGGATGGCTACAGTTTTTTTATAAAAGTGGTTGTGAAGCATGAAAGCAGAGAGATGAAGGAAGCAGCTACGAAAAGTCCATTTTGAGCTGAGAATGTTTTGGTTTGGCTGCAGAGGGATGAGGTCCCATGTGCCTTGTGATTGAAGAGCTTGAAATTCCTGAGACATAGCGTCCTGCCAATGTTTATCTTTGGCGGATTCAGCATAGGTGGTAGGATCAGATTTGGGAGTGGAATGAAAGAGATTGATGATTGTTTTAGGCTTTAGATTACCTGTTTTGAACCGAGTTTGCATAGGATGGGTGGAGTAACGTGCCACTGGCGGGTTGATAGTGTTGGATAGAGTTAGATAGAGGACTGGCTGAGAGTGATTGGTTTTGAGTGGGGGGAGTGGTTAGCACGGGTTGGGTTGGAATGATTTCGGAATGAATGTGCAGAGTGGAATTGTGATTGTTTTGTTTGTTGGGAGTGTCGGTTTTGCTGGGGATAGTTGAGATAGGAACAAGAGTGAGGGGAGGGATAAATCCTTTGTCTAAGCCCAGTTGAAGTGTGGAGAAGTCCGATTGATAAGGAAATATGGTTCCATTGAAGATGATATGCCTTGACATGTAGATTTGTCTGATTTTAGGATTAACACAGCGGTAGCCTTTTTGTGAAGGAGCGTATCCTATAAAGATGCACAGAGTGGAAAGTGGAGAAAATTTGCTTGAGGAGTATGGTTTAAGCCACGAGTAACAGAGACATCCAAATATTTTTAAATGGTTATAGGAGGGTAGTTTTTGAAATAATTTATAGTATGGGCTATGATTATGAAGAGATTTGGTGGGTTAATGATTGATCAAATAGACCGAGGTGTGAAGTGCGTCATCCCAGAAGGATTGAGGGAGATTGGCTTTGATAAGGAGACTCCGAATTGTTTCAATAATGTGCCTGTGTTTTCGTTCAGCACCCCATTTTGAGTTGGAGTATACGGACAAGTATATTGATGGATTATACTTTGTTGTTTGCAAAATAGTTGAAGAGATTTGTTAACAAATTCGCCTCCGCCATCAGAACAAAGCGTTTTGATGTTTATGTTAAATTGGTAATTGATCATTTTGCTAAATTCAATAAACTTGCGAATCACTTCAAATTTTTGCGTTATAGGATACACCCAATAATATTTAGTGAAATCGTCAATGAACGAGACATAGTATTTAAATCCATTGGTTGAAAAAATTGGGACTGACCCCAAACATCGGAGTGCACAATTTCTAAACTGGAAATATTAATATGAGTAGATTTATTGAATGGTAGCCGATGGCTTTTGGCCAATCGCCAAGAATTACAATGAGAGCTATTTGTGTTATTACATAAATACGAGATGTAGTTGGACAAATGTTTTAGTGTGATGGCGGTCGGGTGACCCAGATGCTTGTGCCAGAGTTGGGGAATGGCTTGAGTTGATAGAAGAGCCAGGTGCGGTTTTGGAGGAGTCCAGATGGGATAGAGACCGTTAAGACAGGGTCCCTTGAGTAGAATACGACCCGTCGTCGAGTCATTTATGTGAAATTCATGAGGAAAGAATTTGACGATGCAATTATTGTCTGAAGTAAGCCGATGAATGGAAATAAGATTAAATGATAGGTTCGGGACACGATAAAGATTGTAAAGATTGAGATTACCTTATGGAGTAGGTAGAACGCATTTACCTGAATGTTTAATGGGAACTTGATACCCATTGCCTAGAGTGACTTGTTGTTGGCCGGCATACGGTTTAAGGGATTGAATGTGAGAAGGGTCCGAAGTTAGATGGGTAGAAGCACCGTTATCGAGATACCAATCCGTTGTGTTGTTGGAATCCGAAGGAGTGAAGAGAGCCGTTTTATGTGATTGAGTCTCCACGGCGTAAGAAGGGTCATAGCGATACAAGCATTTTAATGCTGAGTGATCGAATTTTAAGCATATTTGGCAGGTGAGGGGATTTGTTGTGGTCTTGTCTGTACGACGAGGGGTTTGTGGACCTCCGAAAGAGCACCGTGCAAACGGGCCAATTGGAAGAGACAGATTGGATCGTGCATACGACTAACCATTGAGGATAGAGGCTTTCACCAACACACCCCGATGGGTAGTAATATACACGACCAAATCACGGGTTTCCCCCACCCGATGCAAGAGCTCGAATGGGGTTTAGTAGATTGTGGAGACCAAGTTTCCCACGGGCGCAAGCCCCCGTGGTTAATTACATCCCAGGCCGGAGCCTGAGAAAACTCTCGATTAAGGATCATACATTATCCTCTCCTAAAGTGGGATTGACACATGGGTATAAACTAGGAAATCCTACTCAAAGGGAAGAAAGGTCCAAAGGGCTGAATCAACATGCGTGGTTCATACCAGCATTCGGAGGCTCTAGGGTACTAAAGAGAAACTGGAGAAAATAAAATCAAGCATTCAATCACATGCGTGAGAGAAGGATGGAGGTGGCGTCATCCTGTGACGAAGATAAGTAGGATTTAGGGTCCCTGAAAAGAAGGGGCCTACCTACTATTTAAGGCCTACTACGAGACCGAATGTAGTAGCCTCGAATCCTAAATCTAGGTTAGACTTAGTGTTCGACACGCACTAAGACCAGTGTCCTAGCTAATGCAATGCAAAACCTGGACTTATCCCGGCCTGGATGGGGGAGCCAGCTAACCACCTGATCGATTTAAAACCATGCTGTCAAGTCAGTTATGAAAGATGGGTAGGTAGTACAGTTATTGGAAGTATGACCGACATCTAGAGAATTTCCTAAGTGGTCCTGGACTTATGTTGGGTGAATGCCCCTAGCTAATGCAATTAAATTTTAATTAGTTGGTTACTAATGCAATGCATGCTAGTTGAAATGTCAGCTCATGAATGCTATAGAACTTTAAAAATAGGCTTATAGAAAATAATTTTTTAAAAAGACTGAGTCTCCCTAGGTCCGACACTTCATCCTCATAGGCCAGATTATCCGGACTCTACCTGCAGGCAGGGAGATGTCTTATAGCAAGGAAAGAAGAAATGCAGTAATATGCATGCGACCCCGGACGGTTCCGGCTATTCCCTAGGTGCGTTAAATTTCTATGTTATTTAAAACTTAAATATTAAATTTTTGTTATGAGTATAAAAGATTTTGCAGTCCTTAAAGAGCCTAATACGATCCAGGCGAAAACAAAAACGGCATGCAAGAAAGAAACCTAGAAAAAGTAAACATTTCTAAGCGCAATCAGGTAAACACATCAATATAAATCAAACTAATCAAGTAAATGTCCATAGGCCAACTGCCCTTTAATTACAACCCAGGGTATGCAGAAAAGTAAAGTGGCCGGGCACCACTGCCAACAACCCGGATTTCTAAGCCTATGACAGACGCCAACAACTTTGAGTGGGATATTGGGTCTTCAAATCTTTAGTCTTCTGGGTATATTCTCCTTAGACTTCTTGGATCTCTCCTCCTTGGATCTCTTCTCCTTGGACTCCTTGGATCCGTCGTGGCTTGAATATCCAAACGAAGAGACAATTCTCCCCAGTAGGGGTGTTGCCTTTTCTCTTTGAATATCTAAAGCCATCCAGCTCGATCTTCCAAATGGAAGAAGACTCTCCCCTTAGGGATGCCTTCTTCTTTTGGAATCCAAACTGGATAAGAATATCCCAACTCGAAGTTGTTTTCACAACTCTTAACAATATTACAAATTTTTACATTAAATAGAAAGCAGAAAATTCTAAAGCCCTGCAAGGTTATCTTAATAAAAATCATCCCAAGCAGTTTATATAAAGAATGAAAATGCTAACACCATTGACCCTGTGCCAAGCCATGCTCTTAATTATGAGGGCTAAGCAGCTCCATCTGTGCAGTTATAATTATTTAATTTAGTCCTCATTTTTATTTAGGGGGAACTGAACAAGCACCTGCATGAAACATCATTAGAAATAATTATAATGCTCCCCCTTTTTATCAGCATGAGCATGGCCACCTGCACGGAAGAACAGTATATGTATATAACGTTCCTAACCTAGGGGTAAATCTAGCGCTCATCATATCACAGAGTGCAGAGAAAATAAGCAAACACACCAATCATTTTTCAAACAACATGCAATGAAAACCACGGAAAGCTCCGGCACACAGCAGAAAAATAAAACCCAGCGGCCTACCCTAGGTCTAGAAGTGGTGCCCTAGCAAACCATTCTATATGTGAGTGGGGCTTGTGTAGTTTGGATAGGTCCTAGGCAGGGTAGTTAGTTAAAATTGTCTAAAGTTCAAGTCTGTTGAAGGCCAGAAAAGAAAATTTTTGTTGAAATTCAAATATTAATGAATTGAGGTGCATTTTAGTTAATATAGTTTGTTGATCAGTTTCAGGAACTTAGGGTGATGATATTTGAAGTTAAAGTTATATTAGCCAATTTTGGAAAGTTCTGGGTCCTCCTAGGAGCTAAGCTAAGGGTCCAAAAGGTCACTATAGGAAATGGGCTAGGTTTGGGATTCCTAACACCCTAGGAAAATACTAGACCTTAATACGAGTAGTTAGACAGGTAGTAGACTGAAATCGGAGCTTCCTATCCAAAGTTATGAATTTTCTAAGTTTCGGGCCCTAGACTATAGGCTGGGGTTGACCAAAAAGTTGACTTTCTAATCTAAGCCTATTTCTGGAAACCTAAAATTTTCAATAAATACTAGGCCCTAATTGGAGTCTAATGCAAGTGAGTTTACCTAATTTGGAGTTTCCTACAATTAGTTATGGATTTCTAAAGATCGGGTAATTAAGGGAATTTTCTAAATTTCCTAACAAAGGGCCTTTTTTACTGTTTTGATCCAAATGAGCTCCAAACTGATTGGAATCACTCCCAAAAGTCAGGGATGACCTGAGAAAGTGATCCCAAGTATTTGGAGAAAATTTGGGATTTTTAATAATTTTTAATAATTTGTTAGGGGCAAAAAGGTAATTTCTACCTATGGTCAAATTAGGGGTCAACCTGAAGTCAAACTAGGGAGCCCTATTTATCTAAGGTCAAGGATCATATTCTGGTCAGTTTGAGGTATTATGGGTAATTTTCTGACCTATGGTGTATTTATTGTAATTTCCGGAAGGTCTCGGGGCCTTAATTAGCAGATTAATTAGGGTTAGTTAACTAAGGGGTCTAACAAGCCCTAAAAATTCCTAGAAAATTATGAAAGGCTTATGATGTCACTAAGTTTAAATGTTGAAGTTTTCATGTCGTTCTGGGTTCTATCCTAGCTCCTAGAAAACTTCTAAGTTCGCTAGACAGGTCCTTAATTTTTGTCCTTAGGGTGTCACTACGTTGTAGGAGTTTAAAGTGATGTTTACACTAACCCTCGGGATAATAAATGCATGGGAATACATTAAATAAATAAACACACCATGTCCTTAGATCTAGGAGAACCTAGGCTAAGTGCTCGTGGTGCAATCCTATACATGCATTCTACGAAAGATAAAAAGTAAAGACACCTAAAGAAAGGATTAGTGAATGATTGGGACTCAACCATTCACTAACCCACTCCCCCATGACTGCTCTTCATCCATAGAACCTATGTCTAAAATTTCACAAGTAGCGGATCTCCCAAGATTAAGGGATTTAATACATAAGTAATTTTAAAATACTTACATATATATGAACTTTTGGAAAATAGCATAATTAAAAGTAGATCAATTTATAATAAATACATATAAGGGAGACCCACTGGTTATCCTAACGAAGTCTCAAGCGATTTGAAAGTAGTTTGTATCCTGAAAGTAGTTGTATTATTAATATATAAATATCAAAATACCCAAATAACAAGATAAAAATAAGAATCTATTCATATAGCCAAAATCAAGGACTGGAAATGGTTCCAAAACATAAAGCTCGTCTTGCTGAAAAGAACGAGGGGTCGCACATCGAAATCCGACTTAAAACGGCGAAGATATGAAATTTACAAGTTCAAATACAATAAAATAATGTTTAAAAATAGTGCAGGTTTCACTGTTTTGAAATGACAGAGAATGCATACAAAATTTTCACCTGAAAATAGTTTTAAAATATGCAGAATTCAGAGTACATCCAAAACATGATGCTGTGCGCAGAAATCCGACTTGAAACGAGAAATCTACACAATTTCGAAGTTCAAAGACAATAATTGAATAATTTTAAAATAGTACAGCTGGCTGTTTTTTAAAATAACTACACACAGACCCAAAAATTTCAAATAAAACCAATTCCAGAATGTGCAGAATCTAAATACGCTCAAAACAAGTCGCTGTGCGTTAAAATCGGACAAAAAGCGAGAAAGATACGGCTTTTCGAAGTTTTAAATACAATAAATAAGTTTAAAAATAACTTAAGATAAATAATATTTATAAATAATTATTAAAAATAGATTAAAATAATACTTTAATAGTTATGGAACTCAAAATAACCAAAAATATATGATAATAGCAATATTTTAATTATTAATGATATTTAAATAATTCAATTAATTATAATAGTTAAAAAAAAAATAATATTCAATGATTAGAAAATATATATATATATATATGTACATATAAATATAAATATAGTAATATAATAATAATAAAAAAAAAAAAAAAAAAAAACAAAGAGTGATTTAACATAATATAATTATTCATATTATAATTAAAATAATAATATTATAATATAATATTAATAAAATAATCAAAATAATATTTTTAAAATATCACTTTTTACTGTTTTTAAAATAATTTAAAATATATAGGTCATTTTTATAAAAAAAAATTTTTATCAGGTAAAGGACGACAATACGATCAATTCGAGGTATTGTACGCAAAAATCGGACGAAAAACGGATTTTTGGCGAATTTTTGAATGAAAAATAGGTTTTAAAATTAATTTTTATATTAAAATACTGCCGGCGACACGTGGCAGGTCCTTACTGGACCGCGGAACCGCGGCCAATCATTGCCTGGCGGCGCGATGATTGCGCCGCCAGCAATGATTGGCGCAATCACTGCGCTAATCAGACCGTGGACCCGCGTCCACTTAGCCACGTCGGCGGAGCCTGGAGACCGCTCGATCGGCCGCTGTTAGGGATCGACGTCCCAGATCGAGCCGGACCGAGCCCAGAACCGCGGGATCAGGCGCTGCGGGCGGACAGAGCCGTGGATCCGCGCGGTTTCGACCGTTGATCACGAGATCAACGGCCAAGATCCCGCAGACGGTGCGCCAGGGTGAATCCGAGAGGTTAGGGTGTCTTTCGCCTCGTTCTCTCAAACGACACGATGAAATTGTGAGAAATTTTAACTGTAGATTCTAGTTATGAAGAGCATTCATGGGGGATGTTTTAATCGAATTAATACGCGCTAATGACGACGCTAATTAACCCTAAGTGTTCTAACTAGGGTTTATGTTTTTACCGAAAATACTCGATGAAATCGAGAGATCTCTGGCTTGTTGCACTTGTAGACTGTCCACGCTCCTATTTGTAGAAGAAACCACGAGCTTTCGACGTCTAGATCTTGCGCAAAACGAAACGAACTGGAAATCTCCTCGGGTCGCCGGAGAGTTCGCCGCCGACGGCTTTGGGTGGTCGGGTTTTGCGTGGGGAAGGGAGAGGAGACTCTCTAGAGCTCTCACACGAAATCTCAAGTGTTGAGGCGGCCTAGAGAGAGAGCAAGAGGAAAAAGATCCCAATTATGACCTAATTTTTGCTATTTAAAGCCCTAGGGTTCATCTCAACGGCCAAGATCGAATCACTGAGTAAATAGGAGGGAAATAGGTCGGTTTTGGCCATGGGTTGCAATTCAAAACGAAGGGAGTTGATTGGGGGCATTAAATGGGCCTTAAATCCAAATAAATAGGTGATTTTGACCAAAGTTTGACTTGGTTTGACCAAGTCAGGGTTTGACTTGGTCAAACAAGTCAATTAGGTCAAAGAGGATGCGGATCAAGCCATGAAAGGGTTTGAAATTATTTAAAAATTGATTTGAGCTCTTTAGGTCAACTTGGGTCAACCCGGGTTGACCTGGTCAACCAGGTTGACCCAAGGCCTAGGCCCGGGCTCAACGGACTCAGTTTGACTCACTGAACCTATTGGAGAGGGTCTTGGGGTCTGACTCGGTCAATTTGACCAAGTCAACTCTCCAAGCCCGATTCTGGGCAAAATCGAGGTCAACAAACGGACCCCCAACAGGAGTGGCGAACAACTAGTGAACCGCTCGTGTTGGCGTTGACCGACTAAGCCACCGAAAGGAGAGTAAAGAGTACAAGAGTGTAAGGGTACCAAAAAGGTGAAAGAAATGTAGAAAATTCTTCTCCTGGCCTTATCCTACAACGAGGGCAGAGCCTAGGAAAGGAGAAAGAGCAGCAGTGCACAAGTCCAGAATCACCTAAAATGGTGAACTGGTAGTAGGTTCTTCTCCTGGCCTTATCCTTTGACAAGGGTAGAGCCTAGGATAGAGCCAACAGTAAAGATCACCTAAAAAGGTGAAAACGAGGTAAGGGGATTCTCCTATAACCTTGCCCTATAGCGGGGGCAGAGTAGAAAGGAGAATCAACAGGAAAGGTCACCACTAGGGTGAAAAAGTAAGGTGGTATCTCTCCTTGCCTTGTCCTATGGAGTGGGCAGAGCTAAAGAGAGAACCAAAAGTAGAGTAGTAAAAGCACACAAACTATCTGCCTGACTATATCGAATCAGCAGAGTAGAAGGTGAAGGGGGTCCCATCTCGTCCTGCCTATTTCAGGACAGTGGATTGGGGTGACTTAGTATCTGCATAACCAAATCGGGTCAGCAAATAAAGAAATCACAAAGCCCGGTGTCTGCCTAGTCGGAACAAGACACTCAGGGAAAAGGGTGGCGAGGAGTTCCTGCCAGGTGCTCTGTCAGGCCCTCTCTACCAAGTAAGTCAAACCAACTTCCTGTCTGTTCATTTCAAACAGCAGGATAGAAGGCGAAAAGATCCCATCTCCTCCTGCCTATTTCAGGACAGTGGATTGGGGTGACTCAGTATCTGTCTGATCAACTCAAGCCAGCAAACAAAAGAGTCACAAAATCTGGTGCCTATTTGATCAGAATAGGACACTCAGGGAAAGAGGCGAGGAGTTCCTGCCAGGTGCTCTGTCAGGCCCTCTCTACCAAGTAAGACCAGCTACCCGCCAGACTGTATCTAGACAGCGGGGTGGAAAGTGAAAAGGATCCCGCCCCTCCTGATCCTTTCGGAACAGTGGATTGGGGTGACTCGATACCTCTGCCTGACCTCAGCAAAAGTAAAGAAGACACGAAATGGAAGCCTGCGTAGTCTTTTACAGGACATCCGAGTAAAAGGGTGTTGAGGAATTGCGCCTCCCAGGGACTCTGTCGGGCTCACTCAACGGTAAAGTAAAACCAACTACCAGGCTGACCGCATCTGGACAGCGGGTAGAGGGTGAAAGGATCCCGCCCCTCCTGTTCCTTTCGGAACAGTGGATTGGGGTGGCCACTACTTCTGCCTGACCTCAGCAAGAAGCTCGTGAACCACGAAATGGAAGCCTGCTTAGTCTTTTACAGGACATCCGAAGTAAAGGGTTGTTGAGGAATTGCGCCTCCCAGGGACTCTGTCGGGCTCACTCAACGGTAAAGTAAAACCAACTACCAGGCTGACCGCATCTGGACAGCGGGTAGAGGGTGAAAGGATCCCGCCCCTCCTGTTCCTTTCGGAACAGTGGATTGGGGTGGCCACTACTTCTGCCTGACCTCAACAAGAAGCTCGTGAACCACGAAATGGAAGCCTGCTTAGTCTTTTACAGGACATCTGAAGTAAAGGGTTGTTGAGGAATTGCGCCTCCCAGGGACTCTGTCGGGCTCACTCAACGGTAAAGTAAAACCAACTACCAGGCTGACCGCATCTGGACAGCGGGTAGAGGGTGAAAGGATCCCGCCCCTCCTGCTCCTTTCAGAACAGTGGATTGGGGTGGCCACTACTTCTGCCTGACCTCAGCAAGAAGTTCATGAACCACGAAATGGAAGCCTGCTTAGTCTTTTACAGGGCATCCGAGGTAAAAGAAAGAAACGTTGAGGAATTGCGCCTCCCAGGGACTCTGTCGGGCTCACTCAACGGGTAAGCTTCGACATCTGCTGTAGCCAGTGCGGTCTTGCAGATGAAGAAGGGCTCAATACCCACCCAGTCATTTCAACTGAGTGAATAAAGAGTCGGGCTCTGATGCCTGCCTGATCAGGACAGTGCAAACGAGAGCGTGGCGAGGAGTACCTGCCAGGTGCTCTGTCAGGTCCTCTCTACCAGGTAAACTCAACTATCTGTCTGTTCATTTCAAACAGCAGAATAGAAGGTCAAAAGTCACCTCGACATCAGCCCAACATGCATCTGTGTAGGGATGTGAGGGAAGAAGAGGTAAGTAAATGGGACAATTTTGAGGGCAGAACCACCTAGGGAACCCTTTCTAGCAACCTGGTAACCACATGGTAGAGGACAAATCGTCGTGTCCATGAGTATCCAAATGCTGTCAGGATCTCCTAGAGAACCCTAACCCTAAACAAAGGGGGGAGAAGACATCAGAACGACATCCCTCCAGAAGGCTGGAAGAGATATACCCGCTGTAAAGTGTGTAAAGGGGCGATCTCATTCCAAAGGAGTAAAAAAAAGAACTCGAGTAGCGAGAGGGGGGCCTCAACTACAGAAGGCAGGACTACGCCTGGTAAAACTAATCCTCAAAGAGGCTACAGTAGTGAACCCATACTAACTGATGGGGACCCTGTAAGAGGTAGAAACAAGATCAAAACATCCAAAGGACCTCTCCGGCAGCTAGGAGTCGGATCTCAATGGGAAAACAAGTGGTAAACGTATCTGAAAGAGCTGACTCTCTACTAGAGGATCAAAACTCAAGAAAAAGGTGGTGGTAGCATCTAAGGTGTGATGCTCCACATCACCAGGTAAGAAAAAGAGCCAAAGTAGCGAGGGATCATCCTCTCTACCAAGGACAACAACTCTGAGTAAGTAAAATCTCACAGTAGTGACACCCACACAAACTAGTGGGACCCTGTGAAAAGTAAAAGTGACCTCGACACATCCATAGGACTGCTCTGTCAACTGAGTCTAGAGTATGAATGGTAACATGGGTCACGAAAAAGTAGTAAAAGAACTGATCTTCTGCTAAAAGATCAAAGTTCTCAAAGTGGTGATATTAGTATCCTGGGCAAGGTATACTACACCACGAGGAGAAAAGTAGCTCTAGGTAGTGAAGGGGACACACCTACCATCTGAGTACGGTAATCATGTATAAAAGTGAAGTATTATCAGAAGGCTCACAGTGGTAGCACCTACCCTGATCGGGCAGGACCCTGTGGGGAGAAAAAGCAACAACACAACATCCATAGAGCTACTCTAGCAGCTAGGAGTAGAGTATGAATGTGGAGAGTAGGGGTGCAAAGAAACTCAGGAGCTGATCTTCTACTGGAAAATCAAAGCTTCTAAAGTCGTGGTACTAACACCTGAGAATAGGTGTACCACACCACAACTAAGAAAACAACTCTAGGTAGTCAGGCGACATCCTCACTACCGAGGATAGTAATCAAAATCAATGATTACTAGAAGGGTCACAGTGGTAACACCTACCCTGATCGGGTAGGACCCTGTGGGGAGTAGGAGCAATCAACACAACATTCATAGGGCTACTCTAGCAGCTCAGAGTAGGGTACAAATGTAGAAAGCAAGTGAGTAAAGAAACTAAGGAGTCGATCTTTCAAATGGAAAATCAGAGCTCCTAAAACTTTGGTGATAACACCTGAGAACAGGTGTACTACACCACAGCTAAGAAAAACAACTCTGAAGTGTCAGGGGAGCACACTCGACACCTATTACAGTAATCATGAGTGAAATCCACAACCATCAGAAGGTCACAGTGGTAACACCTACCCTAACTGGGTAGGATCCTGTGAGAAGTGGAAGTAACATTATCACATTCATAAGACCACTCTGGCAGCTCAGAGTAGTGTATGAATGGGGGAGTAGACTGCCGAAAGATGGCAGAAGGGGATTGATCCTTCCTCAGAAAGACCCAAGCCCACAAGGTAGTGATGTTTAATATTCAAAACATAATGTACTACATCACTTAACAAAGATAATTAAAGTTGTGGAAAATCATACTCAGATATGTGTGCTTTCATCCTTGAGGCAAACACCAAGGCACCTCAAAGGAGAGGGAAGAAAAAGAACTTTAGGAAGCTCATGCTTTTAGAGAGTATTATCAGGTTCCTCCTGTGACAAGGGCAACCGATTTTGCTCTACTAAGATCTTCCCTCTTTTTTTATCACATGTATTTTTTATTTTTTTTATTTAAGGGAATTGTGATTTGGTTTTGATATCCCAGACCATATTCGCTACATGAACAAAACTGGGGAGAGAGAAAATCACATAAGATCTTATAAGAAAATAAATCATTGGTTTTGATAACCCAGACCACATTCAACTCATGTGAATAAACTGGGGAGCACAATTATAGTGAAGTCGATGTATAACTAAAATCAATCATTAAGATAGAGGATCAACACTTCCACGCCTAACTATCGCAGGATGGTGTGGACCCAGTATCCTACTTCTAAAAGAGTCTAAACTAATGACTTTGACATCCCTGATCACATTCAACCCATATGAATGGACTAGGGGTATAATCATATTAAAATTAATGCATAATCAAGATCAACATCAGGATAGAGGATCAACACTACCACACCTAACTAGCATAGGATGGTGTGGACCCAATATCATACCTCCAAAAGAGTCTAAATTAATGACTCTGACATCCCTGATCACATTCAACCCATATGAATGGATTGGGGGCTACATCTATCAGATCAAGACTGATAGGAAGAAGAGAATCTCATAGGGATAAAGGATCAATATCACCCCACCTAACTAACATAGGTGGATATGGACCCAATATCCTCTCTCAAAAGAGTGTAATCTAAAAAGACTACTACATTCCCGATCAAATTTAACTCATGTGAATAGACTAGGGGCTTCAACTATCAGAGCAGGACTGATAGGAAGAAGAGAATCTCATTCAAGTAGAGGATCAACATCACCAAACCTAACAAAAGTAGGAGGGTGTGGACCCAGTATCACATCTCTCAATGGTCTAAATCAATTATTTAGACATCCCCTATCACATTCATCTCATATGAATGGACTGGGTGCTTCAATTATCAGAGTAGGGCTGACAGGAAGAAGCGATTCACTTTCAAATAAATGATCAACATCACCAATCCTAACAAATGCAGGAGGGTGTGGACCCAGTCAAAAGTGATAAAAGAGCACATATCTCAAAGGAGTTTAGTACTTAACTCCCTCTAATTTTAAAATGAACCTCAATTTAAATTAACTAACTCAGATCAAGCTCCATACTAGCTAAATCATGACATATCATTTATATGAGTATTTTTCTCTCTTGAATTTAAATCTAATCCAAAAAGGAATTTAAATTAGAAAAAGAAATTTAATTTTCTTCATTTCTTGTATGAGGGTAGACTTCCATATCTTATAGGACATCAATGTATAACGATGATTTTGAAATCATAATTTTCAGACTCAAGTATCAAAAATATCAAAAGGATATAGATTTTCTGAGATTTAGAAATTTACTAGAAAGGGAAGTCATTTACTTATAACTTTTGGGCTCTTTGAGCCACTTTCTCAACTTTCATGTGCTTTGCACAAATTTCAATCACTTGATACACTTTGTGTATCTTTCACATTTGGCGCTTTGCGCATCTTTCCACTTTTTGTAACTGGCTTCCTTTTCTAAATCTCTAAAAGCAAATTATTTCTCAGTTGTAAGATCATCTTCCAAATACAAGAGAAGAAGGCTTACTTCTCTTGGACAAAGAAGAATGATCTACAAAACAAATCATATCCTCTGATAAGAGTGATTAGCTTGATTAAGAAAATTATGAAGTTTTATTCATCAATATACTATAGTTATCCATGAGATAGAGAATCACAAGATAATGCAGAAAATTTTCACTTCTAAATCCAATTTCAATTTGAAAAAGATTTTAGTTCAAAAGAAGAAATCTCTCCACCCCTAAGGTGAGATAGAGAGATCATACTCTTTCATGAGTCATCACTACAAAACTAGTAGAACTAAAAGAAGTGAGAGAGTCATCATAATTGCAAATCATTATTTTTTTATTGATTAATCATCAAAATAAGGGAGAACGAGGTCCTCTAGCCCAAGTGCTGGAAGGGGGCCTGTCTTCCCTTTTGAGGTTACAATCATCATTTTTTTTTAACATATTTTTCTAATACAGATAGAAGTAAAAAGAAAATGTGCTCATCTAGCACTATAACAGAAGAAAGAAAAGAAAAACTAGTGCTAACGAAGAAGCTGGAGTGGCAACTGTCGACTTGGCCTTGGGAGGCCTCATCTCAACTGCCTCTAAGCTCTGTACAGCTTACTCAATCATCTGCTAAGTCTCCTTGGAGAGTGATAGCTGTCACTCTCCCTCAGAACTATGGAGTAATCTGCCACTACTGCCCTGACTGTAACTCTGACTGTCACTGTGGCTGGAACTGCGGCTAGGACTAGAGATCATCTGAACTGTATGAGTAGCCTTATCCAAAGGCTGTACTGAATCACTGTCCTGGAGATGGATCCTCCCAGTGGCCATCTGAGTCTGTAAGTGTAAGACTGTGGTGTCTGTAGCTACTGACCTTGGAGACCCTCCTGCCTCGGGGTCTTCCCTCTCATCCTGGTCCTCGGGCTCTCTCTGCTCATCCGAGTGACCTCGACGGGTAGTCTCACAGACCTGGTGTACTGGTATATCCTCATCTGACTCATCCTCGAATGAGTCACCCTCTGAAAAGATCCGACGAAGTGCCTCTATGTAGGGACTCATAGGGGAACCAATCCTATGAGGGCTACGGACTGACTCTGTCTCATCTCTCTCTGGGGATCCCTCTGGAATAGGTGCCACCTCCTCATCGCACATCATCGGGACTGCCTCTGCCTCGGAAGTAACTGCTACATCCATCAAATCATCTACATCGTCAAACTGCTCTGTATCTGACGGTGGTGCTGCCTCTACTGGCTCAACTGGGTCGACAGGGGTGTCCGCCTGCCGACGCCTCCAAACCCACCTCCTACGGTGGGGTGCTGCACGGGCAACTGGCTGCTCTGGGACTGCAACCTCTGAACTGACCTGAGGCTGGGCAAGCCTCTGCTGCTGTCTCTGTCCTCGACGACGTGGGCGTCGTCCTGCAGCAGGAGTAACCTCCGGGGGTCTGACTACTGGAACTGTGTCCGCAGGCTGCTGGGGTGTCTGCCCCCTCTGCCAACTGTAGAGTCTCCTCGCAGTCTGTCGTCGTAACTAGAAAGTAGCCCGAGAAATCTGACGGAGTAAGCCCTCCCGACTGACGGGCCCTCTGCCACGAGCTAAGCGGACGATGTTCCGAATCCTCCGGGTGAGGGCTCGGACACCAGCGTCCCTAGGTACCCTAGCTCGGGGTAGAGCAGTGACGACAGGAGGAGCCGCCGCTATGCGGGCAACGTCCTCCTCATCACCACTATGCGTCAGCGGAGAGAAGCGTCCTCCTTGAACTGCCTCCAACTCGGGGGCTACCACCACCTCTGGAGTGGGTGCATCAACAACTGGCCGTGGCCTCCGCTGCCTGGGAGCCACTCTCCTCTGCCTCTGAACTATCTCATCGTGAACGATGGCATCTGCCATCCGCTGCCTCTCTACCTCTGACGCAGCTAAACGAAGTCTCCTGTTCCTATTCCTCCTGGCCCTTCTCCCAAGGCCGGAGGTGGAAGAGGAAGGAACATCAGAACCGGGAACAGGAACAACGGGAAGTGTCGGGGTCTGCCCAACAACCTCAGGGTGAGAAAGTCGGGCGAAAACAGAAACCCGACCAGTGGAAGGTGAAGGCACCTCGGTCTGGGCGCCCCTCTTCCTGGTGGAAGTGGGAGGGGGAACCCGAACACGAGGTACTTCCGCTGGAACAGCGGGAGTAACAGTAGCAGCAGGCTGCCGGCGCTGAGGGGCCGGAGCAACCTGTGCTGCAGGAGCGGCAGGCACTGGACGCTGGACCGCTGGACGAACGGGGGGAACTACGACAGGCTGCCGGCGCTGAGGGGCCGGAGCAACCTGTGCAGTAGGAGCGACAGGCACTGGACGCCTGACCGCTGGAACAGGAAGTGGCCTAGGCACTGGTCGCCTAGCTACAGGGCGCACTGGCTGCGCAGGAACAGGAACAGGACGTGGTGCTCGGACTGGGCGCCGAGCAGCAGGACGTCCAAACGGGCGCATGACTGCGCGTCCTCTCCTCTGGGGAGGAGAGAATGCCGCAGCCTCCGCCGGGGTCGGCCCGCCAAGGGTGACGAAAGCCGAGTCGGTGAAGGAACCAAAAGTGATTCCTCCCACTGGTGGACTAGCGAGCAGAGACTCAGGGAGAGTCACCTGCGCGTCCGAACCAAAAGCAAAAGTGACGGAAGGTACGAAGGAAGCCATGGCACTGCTGCCAAGAAAAGAAATCGACAAGTTAGAAATCAGAAATAATGAAAGAATGAAGGATTTGATAAGGACAGATAAAGATAGATAGGAATTGAATAAGGACGGAATAGCCTGCTAGGCTGGAAAGAAGTAGAGTAGGGAAGAAAACCCTAGCTAAGGGAAAGGAACCCTAACTAAGGAGAGACCCTAACTAAGAGTGAGACGGACCTAATCTAAGGAGTACCAATCCCTGGAGTACACACAAGAAAGGATAATATAGAATCTAAAGATGGAGAGAGAAACTGGTCCCACCGTGGTCGCCAGAAACCTGTGGACCTCCGAAAGAGCACCGTGCAAACGGGCCAATTGGAAGAGACAGATTGGATCGTGCATACGACTAACCATTGAGGATAGAGGCTTTCACCAACACACCCCGATGGGTAGTAATATACACGACCAAATCACGGGTTTCCCCCACCCGATGCAAGAGCTCGAATGGGGTTTAGTAGATTGTGGAGACCAAGTTTCCCACGGGCGCAAGCCCCCGTGGTTAATTACATCCCAGGCCGGAGCCTGAGAAAACTCTCGATTAAGGATCATACATTATCCTCTCCTAAAGTGGGATTGACACATGGGTATAAACTAGGAAATCCTACTCAAAGGGAAGAAAGGTCCAAAGGGCTGAATCAACATGCGTGGTTCATACCAGCATTCGGAGGCTCTAGGGTACTAAAGAGAAACTGGAGAAAATAAAATCAAGCATTCAATCACATGCGTGAGAGAAGGATGGAGGTGGCGTCATCCTGTGACGAAGATAAGTAGGATTTAGGGTCCCTGAAAAGAAGGGGCCTACCTACTATTTAAGGCCTACTACGAGACCGAATGTAGTAGCCTCGAATCCTAAATCTAGGTTAGACTTAGTGTTCGACACGCACTAAGACCAGTGTCCTAGCTAATACAATGCAAAACCTGGACTTATCCCGGCCTGGATGGGGGAGCCAGCTAACCACCTGATCGATTTAAAACCATGCTGTCAAGTCAGTTATGAAAGATGGGTAGGTAGTACAGTTATTGGAAGTAGGACCGACATCTAGAGAATTTCCTAAGTGGTCCTGGACTTATGTTGGGTGAATGCCCCTAGCTAATGCAATTAAATTTTAATTAGTTGGTTACTAATGCAATGCATGCTAGTTGAAATGTCAGCTCATGAATGCTATAGAACTTTAAAAACAGGCTTATAGAAAATAATTTTTTAAAAAGACTGAGTCTCCCTAGGTCCGGCACTTCATCCTCATAGGCCAGATTATCCGGACTCTACCTGCAGGCAGGGAGATGTCTTATAGCAAGGAAAGAAGAAATGCAGTAATATGCATGCGACCCCGGACGGTTCCGGCTATTCCCTAGGTGCGTTAAATTTCTATGTTATTTAAAACTTAAATATTAAATTTTTGTTATGAGTATAAAAGATTTTGCAGTCCTTAAAGAGCCTAATACGATCCAGGCGAAAACAAAAACGGCATGCAAGAAAGAAACCTAGAAAAAGTAAACATTTCTAAGCGCAATCAGGTAAACACATCAATATAAATCAAACTAATCAAGTAAATGTCCATAGGCCAACTGCCCTTTAATTACAACCCAGGGTATGCAGAAAAGTAAAGTGGCCGGGCACCACTGCCAACAACCCGGATTTCTAAGCCTATGACAGACGCCAACAACTTTGAGTGGGATATTGGGTCTTCAAATCTTTAGTCTTCTGGGTATATTCTCCTTAGACTTCTTGGATCTCTCCTCCTTGGATCTCTTCTCCTTGGACTCCTTGGATCCGTCGTGGCTTGAATATCCAAACGAAGAGACAATTCTCCCCAGTAGGGGTGTTGCCTTTTCTCTTTGAATATCTAAAGCCATCCAGCTCGATCTTCCAAATGGAAGAAGACTCTCCCCTTAGGGATGCCTTCTTCTTTTGGAATCCAAACTGGATAAGAATATCCCAACTCGAAGTTGTTTTCACAACTCTTAACAATATTACAAATTTTTACATTAAATAGAAAGCAGAAAATTCTAAAGCCCTGCAAGGTTATCTTAATAAAAATCATCCCAAGCAGTTTATATAAAGAATGAAAATGCTAACACCATTGACCCTGTGCCAAGCCATGCTCTTAATTATGAGGGCTAAGCAGCTCCATCTGTGCAGTTATAATTATTTAATTTAGTCCTCATTTTTATTTAGGGGGAACTGAACAAGCACCTGCATGAAACATCATTAGAAATAATTATAATGCTCCCCCTTTTTATCAGCATGAGCATGGCCACCTGCACGGAAGAACAGTATATGTATATAACGTTCCTAACCTAGGGGTAAATCTAGCGCTCATCATATCACAGAGTGCAGAGAAAATAAGCAAACACACCAATCATTTTTCAAACAACATGCAATGAAAACCACGGAAAGCTCCGGCACACAGCAGAAAAATAAAACCCAGCGGCCTACCCTAGGTCTAGAAGTGGTGCCCTAGCAAACCATTCTATATGTGAGTGGGGCTTGTGTAGTTTGGATAGGTCCTAGGCAGGGTAGTTAGTTAAAATTGTCTAAAGTTCAAGTCTGTTGAAGGCCAGAAAAGAAAATTTTTGTTGAAATTCAAATATTAATGAATTGAGGTGCATTTTAGTTAATATAGTTTGTTGATCAGTTTCAGGAACTTAGGGTGATGATATTTGAAGTTAAAGTTATATTAGCCAATTTTGGAAAGTTCTGGGTCCTCCTAGGAGCTAAGCTAAGGGTCCAAAAGGTCACTATAGGAAATGGGCTAGGTTTGGGATTCCTAACACCCTAGGAAAATACTAGACCTTAATACGAGTAGTTAGACAGGTAGTAGACTGAAATCGGAGCTTCCTATCCAAAGTTATGAATTTTCTAAGTTTCGGGCCCTAGACTATAGGCTGGGGTTGACCAAAAAGTTGACTTTCTAATCTAAGCCTATTTCTGGAAACCTAAAATTTTCAATAAATACTAGGCCCTAATTGGAGTCTAATGCAAGTGAGTTTACCTAATTTGGAGTTTCCTACAATTAGTTATGGATTTCTAAAGATCGGGTAATTAAGGGAATTTTCTAAATTTCCTAACAAAGGGCCTTTTTTACTGTTTTGATCCAAATGAGCTCCAAACTGATTGGAATCACTCCCAAAAGTCAGGGATGACCTGAGAAAGTGATCCCAAGTATTTGGAGAAAATTTGGGATTTTTAATAATTTTTAATAATTTGTTAGGGGCAAAAAGGTAATTTCTACCTATGGTCAAATTAGGGGTCAACCTGAAGTCAAACTAGGGAGCCCTATTTATCTAAGGTCAAGGATCATATTCTGGTCAGTTTGAGGTATTATGGGTAATTTTCTGACCTATGGTGTATTTATTGTAATTTCCGGAAGGTCTCGGGGCCTTAATTAGCAGATTAATTAGGGTTAGTTAACTAAGGGGTCTAACAAGCCCTAAAAATTCCTAGAAATTTATGAAAGGCTTATGATGTCACTAAGTTTAAATGTTGAAGTTTTCATGTCGTTCTGGGTTCTATCCTAGCTCCTAGAAAACTTCTAAGTTCGCTAGACAGGTCCTTAATTTTTGTCCTTAGGGTGTCACTACGTTGTAGGAGTTTAAAGTGATGTTTACACTAACCCTCGGGATAATAAATGCATGGGAATACATTAAATAAATAAACACACCATGTCCTTAGATCTAGGAGAACCTAGGCTAAGTGCTCGTGGTGCAATCCTATACATGCATTCTACGAAAGATAAAAAGTAAAGACACCTAAAGAAAGGATTAGTGAATGATTGGGACTCAACCATTCACTAACCCACTCCCCCATGACTGCTCTTCATCCATAGAACCTATGTCTAAAATTTCACAAGTAGCGGATCTCCCAAGATTAAGGGATTTAATACATAAGTAATTTTAAAATACTTACATATATATGAACTTTTGGAAAATAGCATAATTAAAAGTAGATCAATTTATAATAAATACATATAAGGGAGACCCACTGGTTATCCTAACGAAGTCTCAAGCGATTTGAAAGTAGTTTGTATCCTGAAAGTAGTTGTATTATTAATATATAAATATCAAAATACCCAAATAACAAGATAAAAATAAGAATCTATTCATATAGCCAAAATCAAGGACTGGAAATGGTTCCAAAACATAAAGCTCGTCTTGCTGAAAAGAACGAGGGGTCGCACATCGAAATCCGACTTAAAACGGCGAAGATACGAAATTTACAAGTTCAAATACAATAAAATAATGTTTAAAAATAGTGCAGGTTTCACTGTTTTGAAATGACAGAGAATGCAGACAAAATTTTCACCTGAAAATAGTTTTAAAATATGCAGAATTCAGAGTACATCCAAAACATGATGCTGTGCGCAGAAATCCGACTTGAAACGAGAAATCTACACAATTTCGAAGTTCAAAGACAATAATTGAATAATTTTAAAATAGTACAGCTGGCTGTTTTTTAAAATAACTACACACAGACCCAAAAATTTCAAATAAAACCAATTCCAGAATGTGCAGAATCTAAATACGCTCAAAACAAGTCGCTGTGCGTTAAAATCGGACAAAAAGCGAGAAAGATACGGCTTTTCGAAGTTTTAAATACAATAAATAAGTTTAAAAATAACTTAAGATAAATAATATTTATAAATAATTATTAAAAATAGATTAAAATAATACTTTAATAGTTATGGAACTCAAAATAACCAAAAATATATGATAATAGCAATATTTTAATTATTAATGATATTTAAATAATTCAATTAATTATAATAGTTAAAAAAAAAATAATATTCAATGATTAGAAAATATATATATATATATGTACATATAAATATAAATATAGTAATATAATAATAATAAAAAAAAAAAAAAATAAAGAGTGATTTAACATAATATAATTATTCATATTATAATTAAAATAATAATATTATAATATAATATTAATAAAATAATCAAAATAATATTTTTAAAATATCACTTTTTACTGTTTTTAAAATAATTTAAAATATATAGGTCATTTTTATAAAAAAAAATTTTTATCAGGTAAAGGACGACAATACGATCAATTCGAGGTATTGTACGCAAAAATCGGACGAAAAACGGATTTTTGGCGAATTTTTGAATGAAAAATAGGTTTTAAAATTAATTTTTATATTAAAATACTGCCGGCGACACGTGGCAGGTCCTTACTGGACCGCGGAACCGCGGCCAATCATTGCCTGGCGGCGCGATGATTGCGCCGCCAGCAATGATTGGCGCAATCACTGCGCTAATCAGACCGTGGACCCGCGTCCACTTAGCCACGTCGGCGGAGCCTGGAGACCGCTCGATCGGCCGCTGTTAGGGATCGACGTCCCAGATCGAGCCGGACCGAGCCCAGAACCGCGGGATCAGGCGCTGCGGGCGGACAGAGCCGTGGATCCGCGCGGTTTCGACCGTTGATCACGAGATCAACGGCCAAGATCCCGCAGACGGTGCGCCAGGGTGAATCCGAGAGGTTAGGGTGTCTTTCGCCTCGTTCTCTCAAACGACACGATGAAATTGTGAGAAATTTTAACTGTAGATTCTAGTTATGAAGAGCATTCATGGGGGATGTTTTAATCGAATTAATACGCGCTAATGACGACGCTAATTAACCCTAAGTGTTCTAACTAGGGTTTATGTTTTTACCGAAAATACTCGATGAAATCGAGAGATCTCTGGCTTGTTGCACTTGTAGACTGTCCACGCTCCTATTTGTAGAAGAAACCACGAGCTTTCGACGTCTAGATCTTGCGCAAAACGAAACGAACTGGAAATCTCCTCGGGTCGCCGGAGAGTTCGCCGCCGACGGCTTTGGGTGGTCGGGTTTTGCGTGGGGAAGGGAGAGGAGACTCTCTAGAGCTCTCACACGAAATCTCAAGTGTTGAGGCGGCCTAGAGAGAGAGCAAGAGGAAAAAGATCCCAATTATGACCTAATTTTTGCTATTTAAAGCCCTAGGGTTCATCTCAACGGCCAAGATCGAATCACTGAGTAAATAGGAGGGAAATATGTCGGTTTTGGCCATGGGTTGCAATTCAAAACGAAGGGAGTTGATTGGGGGCATTAAATGGGCCTTAAATCCAAATAAATAGGTGATTTTGACCAAATTTTGACTTGGTTTGACCAAGTCAGGGTTTGACTTGGTCAAACAAGTCAATTAGGTCAAAGAGGATGCGGATCAAGCCATGAAAGGGTTTGAAATTATTTAAAAATTGATTTGAGCTCTTTAGGTCAACTTGGGTCAACCCGGGTTGACCTGGTCAACCAGGTTGACCCAAGGCCTAGGCCCGGGCTCAACGGACTCAGTTTGACTCACTGAACCTATTGGAGAGGGTCTTGGGGTCTGACTCGGTCAATTTGACCAAGTCAACTCTCCAAGCCCGATTCTGGGCAAAATCGAGGTCAACAGGGTTGAGCGAGAGGAACGATTGGAGTAGTTGGAGCGTCCACGGTTAGAATTGTTGCAGCCTCGACTGCAACCGTGAGGCTCGAACATAGCGATCGATGAGTCAAAGAGTTGAAGATTTTGGAGATCTTTTGTCACTTCTTGGGCAAGATTTTGTTCTTCGCTACAAAGAAGAGTGTAAAGAGTGTCTATGCTTATAGGTTGGAGGTTAGTGCATATAGCAGTTTTGAAGGCTTGGTATTGGGTTGGGAGGCCATTTAAGGTGTAGAAGATAACCTCTTCCAGGTTGAGAGGAGACCCGAGTGCGGCAATGTCATCTACTTTGGTTTTTACTGCGAGAAGGTATTGAGACATGTTCAGATTTTTCATTGTAAGATAGTTTAGCTCGTTTCGAAGTTGAATCGTGCGAGATCTTGAAGAAGATTGGAGGCGAAGGGCTAGGGTGTCCCAAATGTTGCGGCAATGATTGAGAGAGAGGACGTAGGGTAGGATGCTAGGCGAGATGACCGAGTATAGGGTGGCGGCAAGGTTTTGGTCAAGAAGTGTCCAAGATTGGAAGGAAAGGGTGGAGAAGGAGGACGTTTCATCGGAAGAGGGTGGACAACAAGTGCCATCAAGAAACCCCTCAAATCTGTTAGCTCTGAAGATTTTGAAGACTTGAGAGCGCCACATTGGATAGTTTTCGACTGTGAGAGGAAGCGAGATGATGCATTTGATATTACCTATCAGGAACTTGAGCTGGGGCGGGATGGGAGGGTACGACGAAGCAGCGACTTCTTGAGTTTCTTCCGGTGCTTCGGTGGCTGATGAAGCTATAGGCGCCTCCATGGCAGATGGGAGGAGAAGAGGACAAGAGCACAGATCTGGGCCTTAGAGCGCCTGCTCTAATACCATGAAAGCAAAGAGATGGAGGAAGCGGCGGTTTGCTTCTTGGAGAGAAACAGTGAGACAAAGAAATAGATTGTATATTCATATTATCTTCGGGTTACATAAGGTCTTTCAATAGAGACCAGAGAATGCTATAGCTAATGAGGTGAATACACGTGTCAGCTAAATACACAAATGGTTAATACAAATATATGACGTATATCGTAACAAAGCAAACACTGATTATGAATGTTGCAGTATGTATTATAAGTTTTTTTTCCTAGAAAAAACTCAATATTTTTTTTGTATAACTCGGTATTGTTCGGTATAGCTCGGTATAACTCGGTATTGATCTTCACAGAGCGTTATTCCTCGTTATTACCAAATAATACCTAGCAATACCGAGCAAATATCGAGTTTTTTTGCGGGATTTTAGTGCCGACCGGTCGGAGGACCTAATAATTGTTCCCCAAACGAAATCTATGTCTGCATCGCTAATAATCCACTAAAATGCCCTCATTCGCTCCACAAGTAACTTAGAGTCCTAGTCCTCAAGAACTTAGCTTATAGATTATAACAATACTTGAAAATACATGTGAAATACTTCTTATAAAGCTTTGAATTGAATGATCGAGCCTGCAATGAATATAGACTTGATGGCTCTCTAGACCTTTGCACAAAGAAGCTTTAATCATAGAAATATTTTTCTTAATTTTAAGGACTAAAAGAAGGTTAGGGGTGTCAAATCTCATTAGTTGATCTGGTTCGAGTCTGACCAAAAAATGAACCAATTTGAATAACTTGATCTGAATATGACCCGGTTACAAAGTAGGTTAAAATATTTGACCCAAATTCAACTTGACACGAACACGACCCTTGTGACCCTTTATTATATATATTTTACATTTTTTTTAGATCATCACTATTAGTTTAAATCAAATAGGTTCTATTTACTTTGAAAATGATTTGTTTAACCCGAACCTAAATGATGATCAGATCATTTTAAAGTAATTTTCAAGTCAACTATCAATTTCAAGTCAACTTGAACTCGACTTGAAAATTAATAGGTTTAAGATTTTTGACACGAACCCAACAATCTTGGATTTTTTAAGTCAAATTTGGGTCATTTATTATATTTATCACATAAAAATATAGTTTAATCCAACTTCGAATGAATATAAAAAATGAAAAATGTGCAATAAATCCTCTCTAAATGGCCAATAAATTAATATTTTTGGGAACCACGTGACCTTCATTCACGTGCATGAAAAGGTCAAAATTATTATGTGCGGTCACCAAATGCTGTACAGAGGCCAATCAGGACGCACCATGTCACCAATACGCTATGTACCATTGTGTATCAGATAACGTGGAGTGTTCTGATTGGCCTTCGGACCATCTAGTGACCGCACGTAATAATTTCTTTGAAAGGGCAGGATTTTGAAGGAATTTTTTATTTTTTAGCATAAACAATTTAATGCTTATAAATCCATAATTAAATATAGTTATTAGTATCACAAATTCTTCAGAACTACAGTAAGAAAGTAATTAAGCCCATATTAATTAATTAATTAAAATGAAATTATTTCTTATTTATTTTAATTAGAAAATATTAAACATTAATAGGCAAATTAAAACTAAATAAATTTCTAAAAAATATTGTAAAATACATATCATATCATATAATATTTATAATAAAATTTTAATTGATTTTAAATACGCAACCTCTCTTAGATTGAAAACTTACATTACGAGCAATATTGCAATTTTATTTGTAATTTTCAAATTTTTTTGTTAGATTTTAAATTTTGGAATGTAAAATTGATTTGAACTCTTATTTTGCTTTTTTGAGACATTTTAAATTTACATTACGTTCTCACTATTTTGCATTTTTTACTACAATTACAGTTCCAATTGGTTACTATTTTTTTTTATTATATTTACATTATTGATCTGAACCGGAAACTCGAAATTGATATGTTTTTATCTGAAAATCCGAGATTTACCCATTTTGACTTGAAAAGTAGCAATTTTTTGTCACCCCGGGTCATTCGTGTCGTGTCGTGTTGACCCATATCCGAAGCTTGTCGAGTTTGAGTTCGAAAAATATAAAAATTTAGGCTAGATTTTCATTATTATTATATTATAAAGACAAATGGAATCTGGTTTGTTGAAGCAAAGGGGGGATGTAACCGGAAATTATGGAAGTGGATTTGTCTTATGCTTCTATTGATTTTTTAAAAAAGTTCAATTTGAAGGAAGATATTCAATGATGCCCCTTTGACTATGTAAAAAGTGGCACCCATTTTTCATGGAGGTGGTCATAGGTCTTGCCCTTATAGTTAGGCTTTTAGAATAGTGTTCATGAATCTCACCATATTATATTTTCAAGCATGTGTGTTGGGTTTATAAAGTTTTATTTAATATGGTATTTGGTATAGTATATGTAAAATCTTATGAAAATTTTAAGAGATTGGAATAAGAGCCTAATTTGATTCGGCTTGGCTTGATTAGTGTACGAGCTCAAAAGGGATGCTATATCAAGCAGGGGTTGAATCAGGAAGAGCTCAAGATGGGTAATTGCCCACCTTCAGCAAATTCGGTTATCCAAATTCTAAGAAAAAACTTCCTTTTTTCTATTTCATACGTAAAATTATGCATTTCATATTTCTATTTTGCCAACTCTCATAAGAGAGGCTAATTCAGCCCTTGAATTAGCAAATGTTTCAAATAAATCGAGATTACGTTCATGCTTTAGAGACTTTGCTTTAGTCGCCAATTAAATCAAAATTGTTGAACTGTTATGGCAATAACAGATAAAAAAGATGTTATCAATCATCTCATACTCTACGCTAGATATGTTTGTCATTCTCGCTTATAATCTCTAACTATTATTGATGGATTTTGATAATCGAGCATTTATTCTTGATTAGTGAACTAAGATGTATATATATAGTTCATAATGTGTGAGCCTAAAAGTGTGTAGTTTATGAAGGATTTTCCTAGCTAAAGATCTAAGTTGGATGATTGTCATTGTTCAAGCCTTCATATTGAAGAGATGAATAAGCTTAGAAGCAAGGGTATTACTTCACTATGGATCAGTGGGATTACCACTATTGACTACTGGTTCACTGAAATATTATGTTCTTGCAATTTCAAGGAATATTATGTTCTTGGGGACAAAGAGATCAAGAAAAAATAGGAAAGCATTTTAAAGACTAGATACCATGCTCTCGAAGTGATTGTGCAATACAAAGAGCTTGAAGACCGAAAAATTTAACTGGTCAAGTCTTTCCATTTGTTCAGCAATAAATTCAACTAAAGAATTCATTATTATATGGTTGCTCTTTAGCGAACACTTTTGGGTCAATTTATGGAGAAATTATTCCGTGCGAATTCCGTACGGAAAGAACCATCTAGACTATGAGTGTACACATTATGTACAAACAGTGTCTACAAAAAATTGATACACACTGTGTATAAATTTGCACATGGTGTGTACACACTCACATGTCTAGACAATTCTTCTCGTCCGGACTCCGCACAGAATAATTTCTCCAATTTATGACCTAATGTTGTATATAGTATTATTCACACTTACCGCAACTTTGAGGATGTTGGAGCTAATTGTTCAAGGAGTCACACCATAATCTTAGTACAAGTTTGGACTAATCCTAAGGAGGATAGAAAGAGAATATCAAAATTAGAGAATAAGTTTACTTGATTAGGAATTCTAGATATATAAGTTTTGACAAAATTATAACGAGTAATATTTGAAAAAAAAAATCGAATGGTGTCATGTGACATATAATGCCAGCCTTGGATGAATAATAGGGATAAAATTCAATGGTGTAGGATGGGATATGAAAACAATAAAAATATATCATAAATTATTTTAGTATAGCCACTTTTGTGGCGAGCAAGTTAGGCTGAGCAAATGCTATGAAGAGGGTGATTACTATATTGAGTTCTCATGACATGAAATCTCAATGAGCTACAAAATGTTGAAGTTCCCTGTCTTTGAGTGGAATCACCTGCATTGAAAGGTTAGAAAGCATAACAGAGATTAAGATGATAGAGAGAAGCTTGAGGTAAAGCCATTGTATTATATCTTCCATTGCTGCTACAGTAGAGAGTATATAAAGGAGGAAGATGACAGTGGCCGTTGGAAAGAAACGGCTGAGATTAACATAGCATCAGATAATCAAAGGACCCGATTGAACTAGCACTGTAAAAGCTGCAGCAGCCGTTTGAGGTAGTGGATAAGTAGATTAACATATCTGATGTGCATATCACTTATTACCGCCCCGCAAGTTAACAGTGGCCTCTTGAAGTGTTAACTTGGTGCAAAGAGATTGAAATCGGGTAGCAGGAAGAGCCTTGGTGAAAATATCAGCCGTTTGGTCCACTGAAGCTAGATGATGCACTGCGATGTGTTGGAGTTTGATACAGTCACGAATGTAATGGAAATCAACCTCGATGTGTTTCGTACGAGCATGAAACACCGGGTTGTTAGCTAGTGCTATAGCGGAAACATTGTCACAAAATAGAGTTGTAGGAGATGAAGTGTTAATCTGAAATTCATTAAGTAACCTGCGAAGCCAGATTAGATCACTGGCAGCAGCCGCCAAGGCGCGGTATTCAGCTTCGGTGGAGGAACGCGCAACCGTAGCTTGCTTTTTGACACACCAAGAAACAAGGTTATTGCCAAGATAAGCACAATAACCAGTAATAGATCTTCTAGTGGAAGTATCGGATGCCCAATCTGAGTCCGAATAGGCTTGAAGCTCGAGTGGAGAGGATAGGATCGGTAAGCCAAGTTGAAGTGTGCCACGAAGATACCTCAGTACGCGCTTGAGTAGTTGAAAGTGAAATACATGAGGTTTATGCATATGCTGACACAGAAAATTCACAGCAAACGATATATCTGGCCTGGTTATGGTAAGATATTGTAATGAACCAACAAGCTGACGATAGAGTTCAGGCTGAGCGAACAAGTCAGCATTCTCGGTGAGCTGCGGCAATTTGGTGGGAAGAGGCGTTTGAACCGGCTTACATTCCTTCATGCCCGCTTTGATTAGTAGAGTCTCGGCATACTGAGTCTGAGATAGATGTAAACCAGAGGAAATTGGGGTCACTTGAATGCCCAGGAAATTTGAGACATTTCCAAGATTGCGCATATGAAACCGTGAGTGTAGAGCCTCAAGCAGCGAGTGAATAACAGAGGTATCATTTCCGGTGAGTAGAATGTCATCTACATAAACTAGTATGTACAGTTGAGTGGCGGCTTTGGAAAATAAGAGCAAGGAAGGATCTGCGGTGCTGATACGAAAGCCAAAATCAGTGAGAAATGTCGTGAAGGTAGCAAACCATTGACGAGGTGCTTGTTTTAGACCATAAATAGCCTTTTTCAGCAAACAAACATGATCCGGATAATTGGAATCAACAAAACCTTGGGGCTGTTTCATATAGACAGTCTCCTCAAGATAACCATGTAAAAAGGCGTTAGATACATCTAGTTGCAAGATGGGCCAATTTCGGGATATTGCCACGGTAAATAAGATTCTAATGGTCGGAAATTTAGCGACCGGACTAAATGTGTCAAAATAGTCAATCCCAAATTCTTGATGAAAGCCTTTGGCAACTAGCCGAGCTTTATAGCGAGCTAAAGAGCCATCAGAATTGTATTTGGTCCGAAAAATCCATTTATTTCCAAGAACATTAAGAGCAGGTGAAGAGGGAACCAGAACCCAAGTTCCTTGTTGTTGAAGAGCTTTAAATTCGAGAGACATGGCTTTTCTCCACACCTCGTGCTTGACAGCTTCCGAGAAGCAGGAAGGAGTAACAGGGACAGTGGAAGTTTGTAGATCAAAGATTTTCTTGGGTTGAAGATGTCCGGAACGAAAACGAGTAGTCATGGGATGTTTGGACAGAGTAGGAAGATGTTGAATGGATGAAGATGTGGAGGAGGAGGAATTAGAGTTATCAGTGAGGTTTGGAGAAATAGGTGAAGTAACTGGATAGGTCTTTTGTGAAGTCTCGGGAGCAGAGGAGGAAGTTTGCTGTAATGAGTTTGTGGTATGTGTAGCCGGGACAAGTAAGGATGGTGGAATATTGAGTGAGACAGTTGGTGAAGTAGAGAAGGAGTTAGTAGCCGACTGTGAGGGAAAAATGGTTTCGAAAAACCTGACATGGCGGGAGATATGAGTTCGTCCAGTGGTGAGATTAAAGCATATGTATCCTTTGGTGTGATCGGCATAGCCAAGGAATAGACACGGCAGGGAGCGAGGATAAAATTTGTGGTGTAATTGAGTAGGAATCCACGGATAACACAGACACCCAAATACTTTTAAGTGACTGTAATCAGGTGGAGAATTGAAGAGAAGCTCATAGGGAGACTTATTATTGGAATTTTTGGAGGGCAGACGATTAATAGTGTGAGCAGCAGTGAAAAGTGCTTCAATCCAGAAGTGAGTTGGGAGATTAGCATGAAAAAGGAGTGCACGAACAGTTTCAATAAGATGTCTATGTTTTCGTTCGGCAACACCATTTTGTTGCGGGGTATATGGACAGGTGACTTGGTGGACAATTCCACAACGAGATAAGAACGTAGTGAAATTTTTGTTAACAAACTCACCGCCACCATCTGTGCGGAAAATTTTGATGGAACGATTAAGTTGTTTTTCCATTTGCAATTTAAAACGAAGAAATGTAGCAAAGGTCTCTGATTTAGCACGAAGAGGATATATCCATGTAAAATGCGTATAATCATCCACAAACAAAAGATAGTATTTATAGCCTTGAAGAGATAAGGTGGGGGAAGGACCCCATACATCACAGTGTACTAATTCTAAAGCTGCGGTAGTTTGAGACAAAGATTTAGTAAAAGGTAAACGATGAGACTTCGCTCGCACGCAGGCAGAGCAATGAAAACTAGACATAAGTTTCTTAGTTGAAGGAAAATAGGTAGAAAAAGTATGCAATGTAGAAGACGAAGGATGGCCGAGCCTTTGGTGCAGAATTTCCGGGTCGAGCAGCGGAGAATGAAGAGCAGCGAGATGTTTTGGTGGAGTGAATGATGCTGCAGAGCGATTACTGATGGGGTAAAGACCTTGATGACATGGACCGTGGAGAAGAGTCTTGTTGGTCCGGGCATCCTTGATGATGAAACCATTGGCATCAAAGAGAATAAAACAGGAATTGTCATGAGTGAGTTTATTTACAGAGAGAAGATTATGAGAGAGACGCGGTACATGTAGAATGGAAGGAAGCTGAAGCTTACGAGATGGCGTAGGTAATAAGCCTTGTCCCGAATTGGCTATGGGAAGAAGCTGTCCGTTGCCGACTTGAACCTGAGACGATCCACTGTAAGTTTGAGGAGTCTGTAAATGCTGAAGATTGGAAGTGAGATGAGAGGTTGCTCCGGTGTCTAAAAACCAATCATCAGAGGAGGGCGCGTCTGTAGCTATATAGGCTTGTTGAACTGGTTGATAGGAGAGATCAGTGCGATACCAACACTGAAAAGCAGAGTGACCAACTCTGTTGCAGATCTGGCATTGAACAGTTGATCGCGGACGACGACCGCCGCGAGTGTTAGGTGTAGATGAACGACCACCGCGATTGGAGTTATAAGAAAAGCGACCACGTCCACGGGAACGACCGCGAAGAGCTTGAAGAGCGAAGGTAGTATCTGCAGGTGGTGCAGATGGTAGTTCCGTGACAGCATCAGAGAGCATATTTAGCTCTTCAGTACAAAGCAGAGAATAGAAATCATCTAGCCCGATTGGTTGAAGTTGAGATCGAATAGTGGTCTTAAAGGCATTGTATGCCGGTGGTAACCCCTTAAGGGTATAAAGGATGATATCAGCTGAATCAATGGTTGAGCCCGCAGCGGTTATTGCATCAACCTTCTGTTTGATGTCCGATAAATACTGAACCATGGTTTTGTCGCCTTTTTGTAGAAGATGAAGCTCACTCTTTAGCTGCAGTTGTTTGGAGGGATTGGTGGACTGAAGCCGACGCTGAACAGTGGTCCAAATGGCGTGTGAGGAGGGTAGATTAAGAACATAGGGAAGTAATGAAGGAGAAATAGTTGCGTATAAAGCAGAGGCTAAGTTTTGATCAATCAATTTCCAAGTCTGATACAGAGGATTGATGCTGGTAGAACCATCGGATGCCAGAACCGTGCGTGGTGGTTCGGTGGTAGAACCATCCAGATAAGTTTCAAAACCATTGGCAGAAAAAAGAGTGAGGATTTGAGCTTTCCAGATGGGATAGTTGTCGGCTGTGAGTTGAGTACTGATTACAGTTTTTACATTCATCATGAGAAACTTGAGTTGAGCTGGGATGACAGGTTCTGTCATCGTGGCGGGTTGAGATGAGACTGGAATAGGGGTTACGGAAGATGCAGAAGAATCCATCGAAGACAATCAGCTATTAGGTACCGAACTCTGCTCTGATACCATGTTGAAGTTCCCTGTCTTTGAGTGGAATCACCTGCATTGAAAGGTTAGAAAGCATAACAGAGATTAAGATGATAGAGAGAAGCTTGAGGTAAAGCCATTGTATTATATCTTCCATTGCTGCTACAGTAGAGAGTATATAAAGGAGGAAGATGACAGTGGCCGTTGGAAAGAAACGGCTGAGATTAACATAGCATCAGATAATCAAAGGACCCGATTGAACTAGCACTGTAAAAGCTGCAGCAGCCGTTTGAGGTAGTGGATAAGTAGATTAACATATCTGATGTGCATATCACTTATTACAAAAGAGTTCCTTGATCGATATGTGTAGGCAAGACCATTTAGAAGAGTGACTTTTTTACGCTAGCAAAAAAATTAAAATCAACCTGAAATGACTCGGTTCTCTCAGATCCCACACACTCAGTAGTCTTGGACTCCTGCCTTGTGCCCACTACCGTACCTACGCCCTCACCTGCGCTCTCCCGCACGCACCTCCTTGCCCTCACCTGCACGCCGCACGTGCTCTCGCCCCTTCACCTGCACACGCTCGCGCCTGCACTAGTGCGCGCCTTGTTTCCTTTTTATTGGTTGGTGTGTCGGGTCAGATTCGATCATGTCCATGAATCACACTTGTTTTGCAAATCATATCAGGGATTGAAGGTGGATCAATTGGATCAAACCCGACCCAAAAATCCATTTTGACGCCCTTAATTTATGGGCAATTAAGAGTAAAAAGCAAAATTGAGATTTGTTGAGATAAATCAAAGAATTTTATGAGTATTCTTAATATCAACAATTAACTCTCAATTACACCTAGATAAATTATACTGTACAACTACACTTTTCAAAAAATTTATAAAGAATTTATTATTAGCAATTTTTGTAGATAAATCAATCCAATTTAAGTTTATTTCTAAAATATTTTATTTATGCAACTAACCAAAACACATGAGACATAAATTTTTGTATATATTTTAATATAATATTTCTCATCAACATTACCAAAATATATAGAAATCATACAAAGCCTTAGTACTGATCTAAAATTGACCCACCCAAATCATGTCATTTTAAACTCAACTTGTTTAATAAACAGGTCAAAAGAGTGAACCAAAATTAGACCTGATAACTCATTTTGATTAAAAGAAATTATATGTTATCAACTCTATAGAGTTTTAAGTTAATTAATCAAAAATAAGATATTATACCAAAAAATAAAATAATATAAATAATATTAACCAAGTCACTTTCAAGTTAAATATTGAGTTAGCGGGTCAACCCTAACACGAACTCAACCCTGTTAAAATATGAGTCATAATTTTGGGTCTAAAACTGACCCATTTATTAAACGGGTCAACTCGAACACAAATATTTTTCAATAAAATTTAAATTGTGTCATTAATAAACTCCACTAGCCCTATATATATTTTATATTTTCATAATTTAAGAACTTTAGATAACTTAAATTATTACATCAATCCCCAATAAAACAAAAGCAAAATATTTACTAAATAATTAAATTATTTAATCAAAGAGATAAGAAAAAGAAAGCACCGGCAGAGATAGAGAGAGGGTCTTCATTAATAAGATAAGCCATGAGATAAACTGTCGTGGGGCGGATTTGGGGCGCCCATAGTACCGTTTCAAAACCGGAAAACCGCTTTCGGAGACGGAAAGCGGTTTCGTCGTACGAACCCCGCGAAACTGGGACTCCGCTTTCCCGGGATTCCGAAAACCGCTTTCGGGCGAATACGGACAAAATCGGTTCCCGGATTCTGGAATCCGTATTCCGCTCTCCGCATATGTGGCGATACGCCCGAAGCCCTTCACCACAGCGTGGACGCCACGCGCCGCTTCCTGTGCTCCTGCATGAGCATTCGTCTTCTTCCGCCTGGTTTCCCAATTTTACCCCTCCAATACACGCTATTTACCAACTTCTACAAGGGGAAATTGAGCTTTAAAAATTAAAATATAATATTTATATATTATATATATATGATAAAAACATTAATAAAAAAATTTATATTTATATATAGGATAAAATTATTAGGATATATTGATATAAATTGTAATTGAATATAGGGCTGCAAGCGAACCAAACGTTCAACGAGCTACTCGTTGTTCTATTCGATTAAAGCTCGTTTGTGATCGTTTAATTAACTAAACAAACAAACTTGAACAATATTTTAAATACTCGATTTTTAAATAAACAAACTTGAACACTAATGTGTTCGGCTCATTTATGTTCGTGAACAACATCATTTGAAGTTCGTGAACAAGCTCGACATTAAGCTCGATAAGAAGCTCGATTCGTGTTCGATTTTGAACTCGTGAATAAGCTCGATACAAACAATTAATATTTGACTATATAATTAATAAATATAAATAATCATTGCCTTTGTTACATATACAATTACTTTTAAATGAACCACACATGAACATAAATAATAAAGCTCGAACAAACATGAATCAAACTTGAACATGCTGATATTAAATGAACACAAACATGAGCACTCACATACTTGGCTCGGCTCGGTTCGTTTGCAGCCCTAATTGAATAGATTTAAAAATTAGTTATTTTAAGAGTAGTGTAATTTAAAATTTTTATATATAATATGATTTTTTTTCTTACATAATTAATATTTTAAATATTTTAAAAAGTAATATGTTTAATTTTTAAATCAATTTAATAAAATTTTGGTGTGTTACTTAGGTAGTTTCTATAAATTTTATTGATAATTATAAAAGTAAGTTCTTAAAATTAGATTTGGATGTTATAATGAAACTTTTATTAAAATATGTTTATAATTTCAAGATATTATATTTAAAATTTATATCATAATATTAAGTTGAATTTAAAAATTATTAAATTACATTAAATTAGTACATTAAAATTTACAATATTGAAAATTTAAAATAATTTTAATGACTATTAAATTTATTTTAATATAATTTACATCTAAATATAAGGACATATATTTTATAAAAAAAAATTAAATAGCATATTAACATGTGAGTTCTCTTAAAATATTTTAATAAAATAGCGTGGCATTTACGTAATTACGACGCTACCTTCTACGGCGAGAGTATATATAAGCTAAGCGGGAGAATCCGCTTTCCGACTATCCGAAACCGCTGGCCGCTCTTCTAAACCCGGGGCGAGATCCTCATCCCCTTCCTCCGAATTACTTAAATACCCCCTCCTCTCCAATTCCGCTTTCCCTTCAATCTCCTATTCTTTCTCTCTCTCTCTCTTTCTCTCTCTATCTCTCACTCTTCTGCGATCGAAGAAGCCATGAGAATGAGCTGCAATGGATGCAGAGTGCTGCGGAAAGGATGCAGTGAGAATTGCAGTATACGGCCGTGCCTGCAGTGGATCAAGAACCCCGAGGCGCAGGCGAACGCCACCGTCTTTCTCGCGAAGTTCTACGGCCGTGCTGGGCTCATGAATCTGATTAACGCTGGACCCGAGCATGTCCGGCCGGGTACTTTTTTCGATTGTTTAATCGGTTTTGGGTTTCTTGATGGTGATGGGTTTGGGGTTCTAATAGTTTGTTTGTTGATGATTGTTGCAGATATATTTAGATCGCTGCTGTATGAGGCTTGCGGGAGGATTGTGAACCCGATATATGGGTCGGTGGGGCTTCTGTGGTCGGGAAGCTGGCAGCTCTGTCAATCTGCGGTTGAATCCGTTCTCAGGGGATCGCCGATCGTGTCGATTTCGTCTGAGGCAGCCGAGTCCAGTCCGGCGCCCCCGCTTAAGGGACATGATATTCGCCACGCGAGCAAGGAAGGCGGAGGTTACCCGGTTGAGCTTCACAAGGTCGGGAAATGCCGGACGCGGTTCAAGCGCGCTGGTGCGGATGCGAAAACTCGAGCCGGAGTTCAGGTTCCGGCGCCGGCTTCGCCGGAGTCGTCGGGAAGGCACTGGTGCTATGCGGCGCCGACGCGGAGCCATGAGTCGGCTGGAAGCCGACCTGAGAACGAGAGCATGTTCTCTGTAGAAACAGTAGAGGCGTCCCACGTCAGCCAGGGCGAGCCGAACCATTCCGAAGAAGGCGAAATGGGGCTGGAGCTCACGCTAGGGCTTGAACCGCTGAGCCACCGCAGGGACGATGGTACCTCGCCGGATGCGCGGTGGTGCAGAAAGACTTCTCCAGCGGCACAAGAAGACTATCGCGTTGATCTGCAGCTTGAGCTTGCGGTTTGAACTCTCCATATCGATCTGTTTAACTGCGAAATCAAAAAAAGAAAAGTTAATTTTAGGATGATTTAGGATTAGAATTACCTGTAGACTGATTTTTCGCGTCAGTTTTGAGAAATATTTGTTGTAGCTTTCAAGAAATGAGTAGAATAATCGTTTTCTCCTTATCCTGTATAAATCATAATATATCCTGTCGCAATTCCAAGGTTCTCAGAGTTTGTAACTTTGACATGAGCTTTGGCGTATTGTAAAGGACAGTGAACGCTTCGTCAGCTACATTAAATCCTTCCTAATTCTGATTTCAATTGAATCCAGTTTTTTTTTTTTTTGGTATAAATTTGCCTTTTTGATCATTTTTTTTATGTTGCGTTTTCAAATTTTGCGTCTCATCAATGAAATTTCTGCGAAATTTATGATTAAAGAACGTTATTGTACTGAATGAGATTGTTTGTTTTTGATAAAAATTTCATTTTTAATTGATTTGGTTTCTAAGTTGGTGTAATTGGATTCTTCTTTGGGGGTATTTGGTTTTTCCTGCAGTAGAGTTGGCCTGCTTGTTTTGCCTTGCCTTGGATATTGGGCTAAGTGGTAACATAATTTGTAATATTTTCACCATCATGTACATATTTAATCAAACTATTTTTGTTGCCGGCTAGAATACATGCGGCGATAGATTTAGAATATAACGTCTTAGTGTTGCACGGATATCCAGCTCACACACATAACATAAAATTTTTACGTGGAAAGTTTTGGAAAAAGAGAAAAATCACGGGGCCTAGCCTAGTTGAAAATGATTCCACTAAAACTTGAGTTAGTTACAATAGGCCGACTCACCTCCAAGGTCGATCAGATTACAAATAATAACAGTACGACATAAGTCTTGGTGTTAGGTGATGGTCCTACATAACTTCGGGCTTCGATCAGGTGGTGGTCCAGCGAAGGCGAGGGTCTCATGTGGTGGTCCGGCGAAGGCAAGAGCCTCAGGTGATGGTCCGAATAAGGCGATGGCCACAGGTGGTGGTCCGACGAAGGCGAGGGCCTCATGTGGTGGTTCGGCGAAGGCGAGGGTCTCAAGTGGTGGTCTGACAAAGCTCCAGCGGTGGTCCGGCGAATCTTCGGCGATGGTTGAAGAGGAGCTTCTTCCTTCTCTTCTCTTCTTCTCTTCTTGTTTGGATCCCCCTTCGAGAGAAATGAGGGGTCTATTTATATATTTTTGGAGTGACATGGCCTATAAATAGGTGAGGGATCAAGGGGTAAATTGGGAGTGGTTGGATGGACGGCTGATATTGAGTCCCTTGATCGTGGACCATTTGTCAGACATTTGAAGGTCTTAAAGATGTCGGAATTTGGTGATTTTGGGCTCGCTGGATTCGTCGAGCCGCTCGATTTGACTATAAGCACATTATGTTTGGAAACCGTTTGGTAATCCAAATTGTGGTTCGAACCTTCCAACATCACTTTTAACCCTTGATTTGGACCTGTTTGGGCTCGAATTGGGTTGGATTTGGTGTCGTTGGGTCGTATTCTCGAGACGCTCAGTTTGACTATATGTTTGCTAAAAATCAGAGTTCGGATGATCCCAAATTTAATTTTGGAAGTTTCCAACTTGATTTTGCATCGAGATTCATGCCCGATCAAGATAATTTTTTTGATGACATATCAATTGTCTCCTTATATGTTTCTACATGTTATATTCTTGACATGATATATTGTTATTGTTCTTGCCAACAACATGGCTAATGAAGGAAGAATTTTCTATGCGTAGCTCTACATTCCGAGAACAATCGGAATTACTGCAACTGTACCGAGCAGTACTGGTTAGTCTCCAGACGTCATTTGACATCCGTATGGAATTATTAGGAGAAGACCAAATATCATCACAATGATCTCTTGCGAGCCGCTTCGGCGCCAACATCACCTTTGATATTGATCAATCTAAGCCGTACTACATACGCCAAACATATTGGTCTTCTCTACCAAATTAAATGGTGTCGAATATTTGTCTTTGAATGTGTCATGATCCATGCTTTCGCGGCCCCAATGATAAGATAGATTCATTAATAGAGCAATTCAATGCCCTCTAAAGTTGAGGAACATGAACATGTCAGTTGTAGAATGAGTCTGATAGTATACGCTTTCAAATTGAAGAATGCTTTTAAAGACTAGTTCTCAGAAAAAAGAATCATCTACAATGTGAAAGTCTTTAATTTTGGTCATATGAGATATCATGATACGTTCATTGTATTTCGCGAAATCAAAAGCCTTTGGGATGAGCTAGAGACGTATTGAACACGACCTATTTGCTTTTAAATTAAAACACAATAAAATTCTCATGAGCTATAATTACACTTTAAAAGAAGAGTTCATACTACTAATTGCATAGACAAATATCTATCATATATGCCATATATGAAGAAATGCAACAACAAATATGTCTGACTCAACACAACACTTCATATAATTTCAAAGATAGATAATACAATCATTGCATATTAGATTTGGTCATATAATTGTTGGATATTATACCAAAGAGACATACAAATAGGAAAAAGAGGACATGGGAATTTAAAAATGTGAGGACATGAAACAATCAACATATTCACCCATAACATTAATAGTGTGGTCCTTAGGAAATGAACAAAGTTTTCTACTCTCCATTATGAGGAACTCTTCCAAATCCTTTTATGCTTTTTTCAAGGAATTGCTTCAAAAGCTTACTCATGCAATGCTCATGGTGTAACAATATGCATGTGAATATTTTTTCATGCAACATAGGTTCAAAATATTTTGAAGTGCTTTATTAAATTTGCCTATACTTAATTCCCCACATTTCTTAGAATCGTAAGAGCTAACAACATGTATAATTTCAATGCACAAAATATTTTGAATTCTTTTATTGATAGAATATATATATATCAATTTCATGAGTATTTTAATGCTGTAAGACTAAAAAACAGCTCTAAATTTCAATTCAAATGTTTTTTTTAATGATAATAAGATTGAGCATCAGCATACTTGCATTTATACTAAGCAACAAAATTAATTTATGGAACGAAAGCATCAACAATTCAACAAATTCTTATTTTTGCATGAGCATTATATTTTTAATCCCGCTTGCCACTTATTTTTAGGGCGTATGTTTCTTTACTGCTATCTATCCTATCAAGTATCAACTACTAGCAATACACATACTATATAACAAGACCTATTCTAAGTTGCTTTACAACAAATCATCATCACTAATCACTTGAAATTTTTTGATTTTCTATGTTACGTTGCTATTGTTTATCGCACTAAAAAATTTGTTCATTGTGCCAAATGTTGCCTATTTATTAGATATCCGACTAGTCATAAGAGTTATAACTTCTATAATATATATAAATATATATACACACATAATAGATGGTAAACATTGCATGCCCAAATGATTAAATTTTGATGAAATTATGGCTACCCTTATCTTATCTTGGTCAACTTACCTAATATGACTCTATGCCTTAATATATATCATAGGTGTTAGAATTGACTTAGATGACGTTATATTCTATTAGGGTTGCAAACGAATCGAGCCGAGCTGAGTACGTGAGTGTTCATGTTTGAGTTTGTTTATCATTAGCTTGTTCAAGTTTAGTTCGTGTTTGATTCGAGCTTTATTGTTTGTGTTCATGTTTGGTTCGTTTAATTTAAGGGTGTTCATGTTCGGTTCATTTACTGTTTGTCGAGCTTTAAACAAACAAGCATTAACGAGTTGTATTCGTGAACAAACAATCTATTAAACAAACAAACATTAAATTTGTTCATGAATATCTTAAACAAACAATCTAGCAAACATGGACAAATGTGGAATGTCTTTTGTTCATAAAATTAAATTTATAATAAAAGCAGCAGTCTATTTAAAATGAAAATATGATTAATCTATATAATGAATATATTCTTAACTGAAGCCTACCTGTTGCATTTCTCTCCATTCGAGCTTTTATCGAGCTTAATGCCGAGCTTGTTCACGAACTTCAAATGATGTTGTTCGTGAACATAAATGAACCGAACACATTAGTATTCAAGCTTGTTTATTTAAGGATCGAGTATTTAAAATGTTGTTCAAGTTTGTTTGTTTAGTTAGTTAAACGATCACAAACGAGTTTTAATCGAATCGAGCATCGAGTAGATGGTCGAACGCTTGGTTCGCTTGCAGCCCTATATACTATGCATGCAAAATGATAGCATATTATGTCGATTTGTTTTTCAAAACGATTCATAGGATTCATTTGTTTTAGTCTTTTTATAGGAATCATTTGGTTTAGTTTTTTATGTGCTTTATTTTTTGGCTATTATTTTGTTGCTCCTTCCTAAAAAATTTCTATGACAAAAAGTAGCTTTTTTCCAACCAATTCTATTAGAATATTAGCTATAAGAAAGTTATTACTAGGGGTGTCAATATTTGACACGACCCGAAAACCGATTCGAATCCGACCTGAAAATTTCGGGTTAGGGTTAACCCGAACCCGAAACGGGTTGGGTTCGGGTTCAACATTTCAACCAGTTTCAAAAATCAGGTCAGGTTCGAGTTAACCCTTTGACCCAAAATTGACCCATTTTTTGTTGGTTGATGTTGATCCATCATTTATTCATAATAACTTAGGTTTCATTTGTGTCGGCTTTTTAATTGCTTTTTTAAAATAGCTTTTTAGTAAAAAAATAATATTTTTGTGCTAAAAATATGTTTTAAGAAATAAGAAAGTCGTCCCAAATAAAATCATAGTTGATGCAGGAAAATAGCATTGGCGTGATGTGGGCGGCAGTTTGCAACGTGGAATTTAGCAGAAATCTAAGTAGCTAACAACATTAAGAAAATATTGAGTTTTCTTCAACCTACTTTTCCTTATAGAGGTATGAAGCCATCGTTTGGGACAGCTTTTGGCGGTCATTGCTTTTTAATTGCTTTCAAAAAAGCTGTCTCAAATTAAGCATAAGTTATAATTTTGGGCAAAATAAGCAAAATCTGTTATGTGATGGTGTTTATATCCTTCTAAACTCAACTAAGACAATCTCCAGCCGTTCGGCAAACAACCGAATGGAGGCCCTCAAACGTCGCAACCGAACGCCTTTTTCTCCAGCATTTGTTTGCTGATCAACAGTGCGAAGCCAATATTGGCGTCACACTGTTCACCCGCTAAATTTTTATGTCTCAACGGGATTTACCCGCGAAATGGAGAATAACGGTTACGACGAGGGAAGCCTGCAAATTGGAGTTCGATTGGAGCATAATTACTACATTTTGAAGTTTTGGTATATTTTGCCGTGAAAAATGTGGTTTTTGGTTGGAGATGCCTTAACTCAATTTACTTTTGAAGCACCTTAGCTTATCTCCAAATAATACATGGCTAATAATACATGTTTGAAGCACCTTAGCTTATCTATTAAATATTTTTTTGAATGTGGAGACCACCTTATATTCTTTTAAATATTTATTGGATCCCATATATTAATTGTTGTTGCATATCAAAGCAAGACTATAAGAAAATTGGTAATTAGCGACCAACAAAATTGGTCGCTAAAAATGTTAGTTTGGACGCTAAAGCAAATAGCGACAAAAAATTTTTAGGTCGCTGATTTGTCGCTGTAGCCTCGTCGCTGAGGCTTTTAGCGACCAAAAATTTTTTTTGGTTGCTAATTAGCGACCACTAATTAGTATTGGTCGCTGAAATGATACATTTTAGCGACCAATTTTTTTGACGCTAATGATTAATTATTTGGATGCTATTTAATATTTAAATTATTAATTTTATTTATCACATTTGTTAATAGCGACCAAAATAAAAGTTGGTCGCAAAAAAAGATCAACCAAGTAAATCACAAGCCCATTTGATTTCATGAATTGTGATTATTAATGCATATCAATTTTGGTCATATTTAGTAAAATTTATTTATTATTCAATTATTATACCTTTGCTAAAAGATTTAAGATTAATCAATCAATCCTTGATATTATCACATCTAATTACTTCTCATTAATTAGACATATAAAATACATATTAAAGAAAAAAAACACTAATTTTATTACATTGAGGTAACAAAAATAACAATTTCTGAATAAAAAAAATATTCATTCTTCAATATAGTAAATAAGGATTAGCCAGAAGAAAATGAAAATTGCATTCATTCATATACTTTTAAAAATAGATTCATCAATTAAAAATACAAAATATAATCTCTGAAATCTCATTCTTAAAATGTTAATGTTCACAAAATAATCAGCTATAACTTCTATAGCTGAACATTGCGAAGGTCATCGGGTATGAAAGTTGTTACAATAACAGCTTGTCCAGTCAAATCAAGCAATTCAAGATTTCTGTAACATGCTATTATTGAGGCAAATGCAATGGATGAGGTTGCCTTTTCAATTCTTCTTGCCATCCTGATGGTGATCCTGCATGCACGAGTAGGGGGAAATTGGATGTACAAGAGATGCTGAAATTGGAGACTCGCGCGAACTAGGCACACAACTTACTGTCTTCGGATTAAACATGGTCTCCGGGTAGCTTACACCAGGAGACTGGATTTCGTTTCTAGTCGATATGGTATCTCACAGCTCTTGGGATGCTCCAAAATTGGACCGCAGGAGAAACGACACCTATCAATTGTTGACAGATTTTTCATTCTTCCCATGTTTATGGTGTTCGATAACCTGGAGAAGCAAGGATGGGACGAAAACAAAAATCAAAGCAACACCAATTATATAAAAGTTTTCACGTTTTCATAGGAGACCTAAACTGCTGCAAATACGCTTAATGAAGTATAAGGTTGAGATACCCACTTGAAGTATGAGCCACTAAAAGAATCATTTTGCTCCTTGGTCGGTACAGAAACAACAACATAAAGATGCCTGAACTGTCTTTTCAGAGTCGTAACCCTGCATTGTTAGAATACTGTTAATGGAACACTTTGAATGAACCTAAACAAAGGTAGCTATGATCAACCTGCTAAAGACAGAAGAGGAATCATCACAATCCCAATTTGTAATGAATATGAAAGCAACAGATGTTCCTCCGTTGTTGAATATAAAATCCTACATGGCATCCATTATTTTGAGTGGTGAAGTTGAGATCAAATCAAAAGAAAGACAAGATATGTAAATACAGGGGCTATCTGAAGAAAGTTAAGCCGATATGAATTTGAATGGAGGAATGATGAAATGAAGTCGATGAAAGATGGGTGCTGCTCCTGTTTCCAGGAAGTACTCATCATGCAGACTCCACCACCTGTACAAATTAAAGAAAATCCCAAGTGGATTTTTACGCTCGTTAGTTAAACTGGGACATTTCTAATAGGTCTGAATCTAGAAGAAACAAGATGTATGGCATGGTGGCAAAACACATCAAATACGTTTAATCCACACAAGAATAATAGAAAAGTATCTGTCAAGGAATGTAATAGAACCAGCCTACCCAACTTTGGCAAACCATAATATCAGTTATTTTAACAAACAGACTAACTCCAATAACGAAGGGAGTTGCTGTTTGAAAAGATTAATCTCTTCTTGCCTCCTATGTTTGATCAACACTTTTTGATTAGCAGGGGGATTGAGGATAGAAGTGATTCTAAAATAAAATCCAATTGCTACATGGAAAAAATCATGGAGGTCGATTCAGCTGTGAAAAGCTACCAGTGATCCAAATCGATCACCTTCATTCCTTCCAAGAAAATCACCAAATATCTTAAAGCATTCGTGCCTTAAAAAAATCTGAAGAAATTAGGGTTTACCCTTAGCAAGGCCATCGTTCTAATTTGGCCATCAACCGAAACACTGCCATTGTGGTAAAAACAAGAAGGTAAAAGAAGGAACATAGATAACCGGAAATGGCCGAAGAATCCGCATTCCGATCTCTAATGTTTCCACCGCAGCCCGACGTTCGGACATCTTCCAAAGCTTATACTTCAATGCAATGGGATACCATACAAAGAGAAAAGATTATTGGAGATGTCCTCAGTTATATATTACAGTGTAATAAAATATAGCAGCTTTGGAAGAGCAGCACTTCAGGAATTCAAGAATTCATATATATTTTGGTTCTCAGTTACGTTATAGCTTTCGATTCGATGGTTTCTCTATGGATCTTCTGAATGGTAGTTTTTATAGACAAATTTTTGACGCAAGACATTCCCTCTGGAAGATAGATTATTTTGGTGGTACTGGGAAGAAACATTCCCTACATCAATCATTCATAGAATCCATGTTTGGCTTACGTTTTTGTGTGCTGGTACCCATGCTTCGTCCATGTGTGTTGTGCCCACCGGCTCTGTGGAAGTGCCCAACTGGAAAATATAAATGGCGCTCACAGAAAATACATTTCATCCATTCCAAATAATAATATAAAAAAGTCACCAAATCTATAAGTCCACAATAAATTGAAGAACCAATATAAAATTCTGCAATGATCTAAATTCACAATATGAATATAAAAATTAATGTTGTAATGAATATGATAAAATCTCTATCACACAAACAAAACAATCACAAATTAGTTTAGATGATGGAACAAAAATGGAGATCACCAAATAAGAAATCCACAACTCATACTAGGAATAGAAGAATTATACTTACAATGTTGGCATCAAAACTTGGAAGCAATCAAAGAATCTGCATCTTCAAACACATAAGATCAAAGAGAAAACATATATTGTTGTAAAATAGTTAATGAATTTTACATATCACAACAGTCATATTTATAACCCAAAAATTCAAAAATAAATAATTTCTCTTAATCCCACAAGTCAAAGACTCGTAGAACAAGTTTAAATTCAAAAAACTTGGATTTCAGCAAGAATGAGAAGTTTTTAACCTTAGATTAAATTAAAACAAGAAGTTTCCATGTCAAATTTATGTTACTAATAACGTTCAAATTGCTACTACGAGAATATATTACAAATACAGAAAACAACCATGTGTTAAAAGAAGAAAATTGATGCAATAAAATAAGATAGTTCAAGAGCTAAATTGAAAGAGACTTATTAATATTATAATTTCAAAAAATAGAAATAAATCAGATCTCTAATCATCATTTTCTTCATTTGAGAAGTCTGGACCTACAAAAAGAAATTTATAATATTAGTTAAACAAAATTTTCAATTTTATTATGTAAACCTTAATGTTCATATTCTAAATACTTACCATCATCATTAGGGGGTTGCATGCCCATTTTTTCTACCATCATTTTTAACCAATCTATAGTTTTTTGTTGAGATTTAATGATCTTACTTTGATCCTCATATTTCTCTTGTATAACTTTTAAACTTGTTTCAAGCTCGGTCTCTCTCACGGACGATGCATTTGATTTGAAAATTTTAGTTTTCTTTATAGGCTTTGGCCCATAACCAAGGACACGAATATATGACGATGTTTCACCTAAAACTTCAGCACAAATGATTGTCTCATCAACTATTCCTCCATCTTCAATGATTTTCTCACGAATTTCCATCATCTTTTCCTGTATGTTTTAAGAAAAATCAACACAAAAAAGATGAAATATTACTAATAAATCTATTCTAAAAAATTAAATTTATACTAACATATTTTGCCTGACAATCTTCAGAAACCCATTTATTTTCTTTGTCTGTAAATTCCTCCTTGTATAACTCAATCCTGCTTAATTTCTATATCATAACAAAAATATATCTCATTAATTAATAGTTTTCAAAATTTAAACAACTAAAAAATTATAGATACCTGGTCATATAAATGAGCTACGAGGGACTTCGTGCCCATTCAGTGAATGACCTTCAACATCGAACGATTTCGACAGTTTGATTCCGATTTTTTCTGTATAAAAAAAATTGATTAAACATAATATAACAAAAAAATAGCGAGAAAATTTGATCTTCATATGCTTGAAATTTAAACATTTTAATATTGATGTCTTTTATATACATGTCCATCTCATTTTTGTTATATTTTCTTTAATACTCAATTTTTTTCCTCACAAAATCATTACATAATAAGAAGTTTCATCAATCACTATAACAATATAAGTAAATTAGCAAACCTATAGTTTTTTTTTTAATTAACGGCATACCTTAAATGCTTCTGAGTCAAAAAAATTACATAGCCAAATCCAATCAGCTGGTCTCTCAATAAGTTCTTTGTAAGGCTTTTGTCTTGCTAACATTCCACCTCCATGTTTTTTATAATGTACATAAGCCTTTGAGCGAAAATCAGAAAATCTCTTGCTCATCGTGTGCATCACACAATCCTTTACATGTGATTCTTCAATGGACAAATTAATCTTTACCTACAAAAATTTTTTAAAACAACGTTAAATTGTGATTCATTCTTCAATGTAACTACGATGCATAATAACATGAAATTGCATTGTTGAGCAGAAATAGGTTCAATCAAATGAGTTGTACTTTGAATGCTATCCAACTACTAATCTAGATAGCCTAAGTCTGCTAATCTTAAATTAGTAAGTGCTACTAAAAGATGCTAGGTAAGAGTTTAATAGGATAGATATATTTTGATGATCGTACTACTAAGACTTCGAAAGACATGAAAGCTAGCTAGACTTAAGGATAAGAACTTAATTGCCTATCTGCTACAAGTTAAGAAATCATATAGTTCTGTATTATTAATAGATGATATTTATTCATAAATTTTATGTGTTTTATCACTTCATGACTGACAAAAATCAAACTGTCATCCACACGAAACTAGCATTCACCATCAAGTATAATCACTTATTTTTAATGTGTTGTTTTTTTTTTTTTTTTGGTATCACCTTTCTTAGGAATAGTAAGTTATAAATCACAAAATTAGTGGCTCGAACCAGAACCTGGAGAAGCAATCTTCTCCAAACATTGGGCCTATTAGTTTGATTGTTCAGTTCTTCTGCAAATTGAAACGTTAACTTGGCTTATAGGACGTCATAACCAATATTTCTGTTATTAAAGCCTTAAAAAAAGGAACTATATGATTTCTCATAGTCCTAAATGGTTGAAACTTATGCTGTTATAAAACGTGGTGATTTTGGAATCAAACCACCAGCTATATAAAAAAAAACACATTCTTTACAAGCATTAAAATGCAGGTCTTCCTAGTAAGATAGGTATAAGAAGTATTATGTAAATTTTCCATCAAAACAAAATGATCTCTTACTATAATGTGTAGAGGAATCCCGAGTCATACCAGTTGATATGGCATGAAAAATGAAGTTCCAACATATTTCTTTGATTGAAGCAAAGCAAGGGGATGATCTAATTTGATCTGAATATGATGCTGATAGCAATTCATCATGTCCTTCAAAGCTCTCTGATTGTTTTGCATGCAAAATTCTTAACGACTCAAATATCTAGTCTAATTCATTATTATTGTTTGAATGAGTAATCTGGATTGAAGCAAAAAAGTTAAATTATGATGATCTGTTTGAATGGTGAACGTCAATGATTACAAATTCATAAATAACAAAATCATACAATTAGTTGAAGTCAATCCAGTTGATGAAACTCAATTTTCATCAAATTTTAATAAATTCCATAACACAATCAATCCAAAAAAAATAGAGTGATATGTAAAAGTAGAAGAAAAGCACAATAGTTATTACCATCAATTTTTTTGCTTATATGCCGAAAGTAAGAAAAGATCAAACATAAAGATAAATGATATTCATAAACAGAATTGAATTTTCTATCACAAATAACTTAAATAATCGTTAAAGTTCTTACCAACAATTTTTTTAAAAGTAATTCTTTATCAGCATCACTCACTTGTTCCCATCTTTCGACTTGCATGGGTGCAAAGTTTCTAATTATAATACCCGCTTCTCTAGACAACTTTGAGTGATGCTCTCCAACTGGCCTATTCAAGTCCTCTGGAATGATTATTGATACATTACCTTTTGTTCTGTAATGCTCTTCTAATGCTACACCTCTATTTGGACCCCTTTTTTTATTAGAACTTGAAGCTGAAAAAAAAAAGTAAATAAGAAAGTCATTTATATTTATCATAACTATTAAATTTGAAGAAGCCATAAGTAATAATACCAATGATAGTTGTCTCAGTCTCTGGTGCTGACGGATGAGGTAAACTTGGCCTATCAACTATTGGAGATGCTTCTCCCATAGGCAAACCTCCTTCAATTGATACATGCAAATAGTTAATAGTAAGAGCTAGTAATGTACAAAAGAAATGATATTTATTAAAGGATATCATTTAAGCCTGAAAGAGAAAAAACATTAAAACAGAATTTAACCTAATAAGCTAAAAAAATACCAACTTACCATTATTAGCAGTAGATACGACATGTGAAGCATCATTTTTTAATGAAGACTGCACATTATTACTAGTTGATGGTGCAAACAAATGTGAGTAATTTGCAATTATTCGAGAGCTTATCCATTTTCCTGGAGCCATAACTTAATAAACTGCAAAATGAAACAACAACAAAAAATATTATTGAAAATCAAATATATCAAGTTATTATAATATATGAAACAAATAAGTTATAAAGAACAACCTAGTCTTTATCACTATCAATGTTGATATGTACATCAACATCATCTTCACTAAAATATTCAGCTAATGTTGCATCATATTCCTCTTATTCATCTTCATCACATATAAAATCAGCAGTCTGAGTTGGTTGCACATGCACATTTTGTATAGATTTCAAAATTTGTGGCTCTACATCTTCTCTATGTAAGGCACCAATCTCACCAAAATCATCTTGGAAGTTTATATCATTTTGCTCATCTTCTTGATATGTTATATTTTCAGTTGGCTGATCAGTGTTAAGTTATATTCATTCAAGTAATTCATGAGACTGGGATCAAATAAATGCCTATGCTGCACTTTCTGTACAACATGCCAATCACCTCTTAACTTTGTATCTTGAACATAAAATACTTGAGTAACTTGACCTGCTAAAACATAAGGATCATTATCATACCAAGTTTTACTTATATTTATAGATGTGAAATCATCATCAATTACAATGGGCTTTTTATGCTCAAGATCAAACCATTTGCACTTAAACAATACTACATGATTTCCATCAATATAGCTCAAATCAACAACATCAGTCAAAACCCCGTAGAAATCAATACTTTCATCTTTATGAGAACCCTGAACTGATACACCACTATTCTGAGTTACCCTTCGAATGTCATGTTGGTTGACTAGAAACTTAACTCCATTAACAATGCACCCTGAATATACATTAACACGAATATCTGGACCCACTGCTAAAGAATAAAGATCTTCATTACCTTCCAGTGATTTATGAATATTCAAGCTCTTCATCTAACAGCAAGGAAAAAATCAAGTTTTGTGAAATTGTTAACATTAGAAATAAATTTAGAAAAATAAATATCAAACAAAATTAAGAATTAAGTATCTCACTTTTTGTTCAAACCATAATGGAAACTGATCTTTTTGCTTTGTTGCCACATCTTGAATAAATGAATCTTCTTTTCTTAACTCATTATCATGTTCACTGACATATAATTTTTATAAGATTTAAATGCAGAGTAATATTAATTTGTAAATAAGTTTAATATCATCAGCATTTTAGTTAATTACATACCTAAGATATGGCTTTAACTCTTCACAATTGTTAAGAACATACCATCGAACTAAATTGTACTCACTCCAAGATAATGTAGTGAAATGTGGTTGACCAAAAGGAAGAATTCTTCTAGAGAAAATTGAAAGTTGATTTTCATGCAAATGAACATCATCATTTTATTCTTCATCTTGATTATTTTTACTCTTCATGCCACGGAGGTATCTAGAACAAAATGTTAATGCCTCATTAACAACATAAGCTTCTGCAATTGATCCTTCAGGGAGAGCTTTGTTCCTAACATTCCGTTTATGAACACTTAGATATCTAGCATATAAACAAATTTTAATAAAAAATTATGCATATAATGAATAAAATATATATAAAGTAAATTTTACTAGCACAAGAAGTAACCTTTCAATTGGATACATCCATCTATACTGAACAGGTCCAGCAAGCCTAGCCTCACGCGGCAAATGAACAGCCAAATGAACCATTATGTCAAAGAAAGCAGGTGGAAATATCATTTCAAACCGACAAATTGTATTAACAATCATATCTTCTAATTTCTCCAACACATCCAATCTCAATGTCTTAGCACATAATATCCTAAAAAATCTTGACAAATCACTTAAAGCATTATGCACATCCTTATTTAAATATCCACGCAATCCTAAAGGAAGTATTCGTTGTAACAACACATGACAATCATGGCTTTTTAATCCCATAAGCTTACCATTTCGAATATTTACTGATCTAGATATATTTGCTGTGTAACCATCTGGAAACTTTACTGATCTAACAAAGTTGAGAAACCCTTCTATCTCTTTTGGAGAAAGTGTGTAAGAGGTTGGAGGTTTAAGATACTTCTCGCCTTGTTTTTGCAAATGTAGCTCATGCCTTATGCCCATATCTTGTAGATCCAAACGAGCTTTCTCTGTATCTTTTGTCTTTCCTTCTATATTTAATAAGGTCCCCAAAATGTTGTCACAAATATTCTTTTCAATGTGCATTACATCAAGATTATGACGTAATGTGAGATTTCTCCAATATGGCAACTCAAAAAATATACTTTTTTTTGTCCAAATTGATTCATGAAGGTTACGTTTTCTTTTTTTACAGCTAGGATGCTTTCCAAACTTCAAATCCTTTAATGACTCCATTTCTGATAATATTTCATCTCCTGATAAAACTTGAGGTCTCACTCTAACTTCATGCTTGACATTAAACTTTCTACTTTTTTCTCCATTTGTGCTCTTTAGGCAAGAAACGTCTGTGACCCATGTAACAAATTTTGTTTCACAAATATTGTGAAGAAGTTTCACTGTCACATATTGGGCAAGCTTTGTAACCATGTACTTTATGACCCGACAATATACCATAAGCTGGAAAATCATTTATAGTCCATAAAAGAGCAGCATGCATTTGAAAGGTATTCTTACTTACAGAATCATAAGTTTTGATACCATTCACCCATAAGTCATTTAATTCTTCTATAAGGGGCTTTAAATATACATCTATTTCTTTCCCAGGAGCAACTGGACCAGGAATTAATAGTGTCATAAACATAAACTCAGAAGACATACAATTCCAAGGAGGTAAATTATATGGTATAAGAATGACGGGCCACATGCTATAAGAAGTGCTCATATTACCAAAAGGATTGAATCCATCTGAAGCTAATATAAAGCGTACATTACGAGAATCTTCTGCAAACCAAGGAAAGCTAATATCAAAATCCTTCCAAACTTTAGAATCAACTGGATGCCTTAATAAATTTTCATCCACAAACTGATTTTCCTTATGCCACCTCATTTCATGAGCAGTTTTTCTTGACATAAATAGCCGTTGTAATCGAGAAGTAATGGGAAAATAGCGTAGAATTTTATGAGGAATTTTCTTTCTTTTCCCATCATTAACTTTCCATCTTGATTCCATGCACTCAGGACATTCTTCTTTATCTTCATATTCTTTCCAAAATAAAGCACAATCATTTTTACAAGCATGAATCTTTTCACAGCCTAATCCGAGGTCTGATAAAATCTTCCTTGATTCATAATATGAAGACGGAAGTGATTCACCCTTTGGCAAGATAGATTTTATGAATTGAAGGATCATGTTGAATGATTTATTTGTCCAATGATTAAGAACTTTAATGTGTAGTAACTTTACAAGAGCAGACAACATAGATAAATCTGAGCCAGGGTATAAATCACGTTGTGCATCCTTTAGTAGCTTATCAAATATAGCTGTTTCATCTTTGTTGATAATATTATCACAGTCCTCATCTGGTGAATTATTGGCAGAAGAGTTTATGAAAGTTCCCCTATGTATATCCTCTAAAATTTCTTGAATTTCATCGACCCCTTCAGTTGTATTATGAAGATTATTCACATCTCTTATGCCTAAATCTGCATCACTGAAAGCTTGAGATGTTTCCCCATGACAAGTCCACTCAATGTATGATGTTTGCATTCCATTAATTAATAAATGATTCTCTACGACGCTATAAGGCTGAAAGAAGACATTCGCACAGTATCGACATGGGCACCGAATCTTCTCCATTTGAGGATTTATTTTCATGGGCAAATTTAATAAATTCGGTAACTCCATCCTTATATTGTCTCAAACGTCTATCATTGAGATTAATCCAGCTTTTGTCCATTGCTTTGATCTGACAAAATTATGAATAAAAAAAATTATTGCATGACTAATCTTACACCCCTTTTCAAAATTATTTAAATTTAGGTAAATATTCATAAATAATATGCTTCAAATCATTTCTCATTTGATTTTTTTTTGAGAAGACAATAGAAAATTCAATGTTAATGGAAAGACATAAAGTTTGAAAAAAAAATTAAAAGTTCATTTCCATGAATGCTGATAATCTATGTATTGCATATATCCAACATAACTCATAAATACAAACAATCTTTTTAATTCTAGAATAAGAGACACTATCATTTATAGGATTAGTTGTTTTTAACAATCTTATAAATTGATTGAAAAATTCATGTAGCATATTAAAATCAACTTTGATATTGGGCATTCTTATTGTAATAGATAAGTGATTAGTGCAACCATGCCATAACAATTGTAATAAATCATAAAATCATTAAGCCTTATCTTGCCCTTTGCATGTGACTTGTCCTAAGCGTAGCATCCAACACTACCTAAGTGTTTGGCATGTGACTTGTCCTAAGCATAGCTATCCAACATAACTCATATCGTTTTGATTGCTATTAGTTTTAATCATAATTATTTTATAAAGAAATCATACAAGTTCTTTTCGCATGCATTTAAAAGCATTATAGTCCTGCATCAGAAACTATGTATTACCCAAAAAACACTCAGGTAGAAGAGGAAAATAAGGACAAAGATAGGAACAAAGACAAAAATCTCATGAATGCTATTAAAGCCAAATAATTATACAGATTAGAGAAAATCAGGATTGCATAAATCCAGATTCACTTTATCCTACTTCCAACCAAACAGCCTCGAAAAATCAAAACCTAAACAAACGTAACCAAGCAGCAATCAATCCAGAAAAAACGCAAATACTATCATCTTTGAAATAATACTATTAATATTAATAGGGGCTTCTAACATCCTAAAATATGATAAATCACTTCACAAACTGCAGAAAATAAAGACAGCGTTTGCCAGCGGCAGAACCAAACCGCCATCAGAGTTCGTAACCTTGGCGAAGTGAGATTGTTCAGTAAAAAAAGAAAAAAGAATGAATGCAAAATAATGAGTGGAGAATGAAAATCCACAATAATAGCCATGGGATCTTTTCAACTAAACCATTGAAAATCAACCCTAACCTCTTAAAGCAACAATAACAATCAATAATGTTGAATGATAACATAAAAATGAGAGCATAGTATAAAGAAGATCATAGAAATTTTGAAATTAAAATAGGAAGAATGGTATTAGGGAAAACCTGAGAAGGAGGAACCGGCGGAGGCGAGTTTGCGGGATTTTTTGAAGATATGTGACTGAAGAAACTCATATCAACGCGAGAATGAGAGAGGTCGTGGCCGCGAAACCGTTGATTTGCAGTTGGCGATTGCGGTTTGAGGTCGTCGTCGCTAAAGAGGCATCTAGGGCAAATACCGAAAAACAGAGAAGTTTTGTGCGAGAGACTAAGATCGCGAGAGTAAGAGAAGTTCTGTGCGTGAGGCTGAGATCACGAGATTAGTTTTGGTATAATGTATAATTTTATTTAATTAAGTAATTGATAAATTTTAAATAATATATATTGTAATTTATTTCATCAATAAATTATTAGATTTATCATTATAAAAATATAAATATTAAATTAAATTAATCATTTTATTTATTAATTTAAATTTTAAAAATATTATTGCAATCAAAAAATTTTCCGGGGGCGCTGCCCCCGAAAACCCCCGCAGGGGCGCTGCCCCTTGACCCCGCGACCTGACCGGGCAGGTCGAACCCCGTTAGGAGGTGCTACCCCCTTAGACACCTGACATATATGCGAAACATACGGTTATGTACACAATTAAAAAGAATAATTAGTCACTACAATAACATATGTATATATATGAGAAAAAGATTCTCTGAATTTTTAGCGACAAAATTAGCGGCCAATTTTTTTTTTTGTGGCTAATATCAAACTTCTTATTATTTAGAGGCCTTACTAATTTTTGGTCGCTAAAAGATATATTTAGCGACCAATTTATTTTTGTCTCTATTTTTTTGGTCGCTATTGACCTATTTTCTTGTAGTGGGAATATTTTTTTGTATTATTAAGTTGTATTATTTAGTATAACAAACTATTATAATTATGATTTGGGTTAATCATAGTGAATAATTTTGTACCTTCATCTATAGGACATCCTATGCTAACATCAATATTCAATCTTTTACAGACCATCAACGCTAAATTGGACCCAACCTGCTACACTGTTGCTGTCAATGATGAAAAGTGGTGCATTGATATGTCGTAAGAATTTAATGCCTTTTAAGCCTAATGCACCACCTTCACTGAATCTAAGACTTCATTTGGGACGACTTTCTTTCTGCTTCTTAAAGCAGCTTTCTAGTACAAATTTTTTTATTTTTTGAGACTAATTACTTAATTAACATCCGTTCAAATCCGAACCCTGATTTTATCATATTCCTCTCATTAAGTTACGTTATTCAACTATAAATTTATTAAAAATAGGTTTTATCAATATCATAATTAGTGATAAAAGTTTATGATCAAAATATGTAAATATTTTTAAATCTAAAATTTACAATAGAATTCATATAAGCTATGTAATTTTAGTCAATACATTTTTAATTTATTAATTTTTAATAACATTTTATGACCAAACTTTTTAAATATTACTATTATGGTGGAAAGGTTTTCTCATACTTATTTTTTAATATGTTAATTTATTAAAAAAATCACTTTTATTTGCCGTACAATTCCTTCGCTGCATCCGTTCTTCTTCTTTTTTTTTTCTCTTCGGAGACTTTATAAAGACTCTCAATCCTTTCTCTCTCTTCACCTTTCAATTTAAGCCTTCCTTTCTCTCTCCTACATTTTCCTCTCTCTCTCTCTCTTTCTCTGATTACTTTTAGTAAGCTGGCGATGGCAAGGGGCTTCGGTATCCAGCAGAAGAATTTATTCGGCTCCGTCGATCGGCCGGTGATCTGTCCGAAGCCCCGGCGGCCAGCCACCGGCGACCCCCTCGGGTGGACTTTCGCCCGGCTAGCGGATCCTTCTGATTCAGTGCCTGCTAACGATCTTCTTCATATTTTGCTTCCGAAGGTGTGAAATTATGTTCTTTTAGGGAATTTACAAACATACCCCTGCATTTAAATATCTAATATTCAAATTTGTAATTTTATTTATATAAAATATTATAGTTGAGTTTAAATAAATTAATTTTAATAAGTTTTTTTTTACTGTCATTTAGAAATTACAATCAAAATTTACGTGTAAATATATAAGATTGTTTGTCATATAAAGTTTAGAAGAATTTATATATATTAAAAAAATATATAATACATTATATATTTTCATTTTAAATAAATTAATATTAGTTTAAATTTTATGTAATTTGTATATTTGAGTATTATATAAATAAAAATAAAATTTAAATTTATATATAAAAATATAAAATGTTTGTGGCTTTTATGTAAATTTCTCTAAATTGTATATGAAAATTTTGTACTTCATAAATTATCACAAACAAACATTTTAAGATAACTTAGTTTTTTTTTTTTCCATCTTATAACTCATGACTCTAATCCAACAATCATGATCTATTGATCTGTTTTGTAGATGGTGGGTCAGCCTCTAGAGCAATCAAGTCCGATTCAGTCATTCTTTTGCGGTTCACCGCCAGCACGATCCGCTAACCCGATTGTCCTCGACACCCGGTTCGGCGAGGCCATCCAACTTCAATCGGCTCAACCCTCCACCATGCCCGGTTCATCCAACCCACAAATCGGGTTGGATCGAATCCAACACAACCTAACTCCTACTACTATCCGCATCGAGGGTTTCAATTGTCTCAACTCCAATTGTAGTTGTACACGTGGCATCCCGGTCGTTGCTTAGCTACCATCTCATTAGAGTAAAGCGAGCTTCTTCTTTGTTGAGACGAATTGTGCGAAGAGGAGGATGCTTATTATTATTTTTGTTGTTGTTGTTTGTAATTCTTGGTTGAAATATTAATCAACAAGAATTTTGTAGACATGAAGTTATGGATAGGCATTTATTTCAATTTGTACACTATATTGAAGAAGGATTATTATCCTTTGTAGGGGATTGGGTTAGTTTTAGAGATGTTTGAGTGAAATTGTAATGGGTTTTAGGAGATGAAATTATTATTGAAAATGAATTAGGGTTTCTCTTTTTGGGGAATGGGAGTATGTATAGTTACATTGTTAGAATGAGAAAAATGAAAGTATTTGGCTTATATTTTGGCTTATGTTGAATATGTTGGTTTTTTTTTCTTCTTATATCGTGTCTGTGATATTGAAGATATATATGACATTGATAAGCAGAGACATATCTTCAAAAAGTTATTAACAAGCAGGAGCGGAACTAAACTATTTAGACATTTTGTTTTATGGATGAAAATATGGTGATAAATTTAATAGACATTTTGTTTGCATTTGGAAGCTAACAAAAATTTTTAGATCAAATATAAAGCTAAAAAAATTTAAAACAAATTGTCATAATATATATATAATTACTTTTTATTTTTATTTAATTATTTTTATATTAAAATTGCTCCCCTACCCCCACCCCCTCAAAATTAGAGTTAGTTCTGCCCCTGTTAACAAGCTATGTGAATTGTGATACTAATCGGGCTATTAATAAAAAGAACTAAACTATTTAGCTAGCTTAGCAGTTCACACATTCATATAGAGTATCAAAATTAGGGGGGCAAATGAGTCAAGATGACTCGTGAGCCTGCTTTAGCTTGACTCGTTAACGAGCTTGCGAGCCGAGCTTATTGAGTTTTGAGCTTTGAAATTGAGAGAATTTTCGAGCTTGTTGGATTATCGAGTTCGAGTTCGATCAAGATGAAGCTCGACTCGATTACTCGACGAGTAGCTCGAGTGCGCAAGGCGAAAGTGCAGAAGCATGGGCACGATTGCGTGGAAGCATAAACTCAAAAGTGGGATCAAAGTAGGGAGAGAACCTTACGCCTCGCGAGCTTGCACCCATTGCGACGAGCCAAGCTCGAGCAAGTCATTTGAGCTCGAGTTTCAGCTCACGATCTGGCCGATGAGCTGAGCTCTAGTTAAGCATGACTCGAACTAGACTTGACTCGTTTGTATCTTTAACCAAGATTCAATAAATAGCGTAAAGAACACACACTATAATGTGGATAGTCCCATCATGACTTCATATGTTAGGAAGAACAACTTAATTCTAGTTTTTTACTTTATTATTTAACAAAATATTTGATCTAATTTTTTTAAGGCAACAAAATAGAATTATGACTAATAAATAAATTTTAAATAATTTCAAATGAAAAAATAAATTTTTGATAATTTGATTTAGTTAATTAATATTTCAGTTCTCAGCGTATTATTTACTTCAAGGCGTATAAATCTATCTTCATCCCAAATATGACTGAATAAAATATAAAATAAAATCATCCTATAAATTATTTATTTATAAAAATATTTTCACAATATCTTCTAGTGAACACTAAGTAGTAGTTTTTTTTTTTATTTGCATATATACCATTTAATAATTATATATTTACATATAAAACATCTAAAACATTTTTATTTGCACATATACTTCTATCAATTATTTATCCATACAAATATTTTGTCAATATCTTCTTGTGAACACTAAGGAGTTGTATATATATATTTTGGATTTACATCTATACCCTTAATATTTCTATATTTGCATATCAAATATCTAATTTTTTTTATTTACATATATAGCATCCAAAACTCTTTAATATATAAAATTTAAAATGTTGATATGTAAATATATAAATATTCAGTGGCATTTATGTAAATTATTTTTTAAATAAATTAGTGCTCTACTGTCCTGATTTGGACGTAACGTCGCATGTTTTAGTTGAAAGTTGAGAGAAATCCAAAAGCTTTTACATTTAAATTAGAAAATTAAACTATTAAATTTTTTTAAATAATTAGAAAGTTATATTTTTAATATGAGAGAATTATTATTAATTTATTTTTTAAATAATTTTTCGAGCATTGACTTTTTCCCGAACGAACGGAAAGATTAGAGAACTTTGACCAATTTTACTCAAAGATTACGTAAACATATCATTATATACTTCTTATTAAGAAGAGCTTAAGAATCATTTTGTGGTGTCAAAAACTGGTTGTAGATTGTGTTTCGGTCGAACCCGACAGTGACCCGCTTCTATTTTACATGACCCAAATCCAATTTGTTTTTGCAAACGATCAGATTCTCAAATCCGAACCCGACCTGTCTGGGGTCCGGGTTACCAAACACGAACCCAACCCAGTTTTATAAACGGGTCGAAATATAATCCCTAACCCGAACCAGACCCGATTCGCCCAAATCCGAAATTTTCGGGTCAGTTTCAATTTAGATTTTCATGTCGTGTCAAATATTTGAACTTGTATTTAGTCTGGTCACCTGACGTAGCTTTACGTTTGGATGCCAGTAAAATAGTGTCACGTGTTCTCACTATTTAACGCGCGGCCCGACAACCTCGACCCGAAACGGAGACGGGATTGCTATGTCCGCGTGTTGCTAGGTATTGCTCGGTATTTGCACGGTATTGATCGATTTTTCTCGACAATAACGAGAAATACCATTATGTGAAGACCAATACCGAGCAATACCGAGTAATACCGAGCAATACCGAGAAATACCGAGTTTTTCTAGGTATTGCTCTGTATTGTTCGGTATTTCTCGGTATTGATCTTCAAAGAGCGATATTTTTCGTTATTGCCAAGCAATACCGAACAATATCTAGCAATACCGAGCAATACCTAGAGCAATATATCGAGCAATACGCGAACATAGCAATCTCGAGTCAAGTCGTCGGGCCGCACGGTATTGAGTAAGACCATGTGGCGACATGTTATTTACGTCCGAACGTAGAGCTACGTCAGGTGATCTTGAATCATTGATTTTGCTTTAATATTAATGCTTTATATGTATGAAGAATTTATATTGAACTAATCTTGTAATGTATCCGACAATCTTTTTAATTTTAATAGTATAATTTGTATAAGAATATCTTATTATAATTTTTTTTTTTTTTGAAAATTTCAAAAATTTTATGATATTTTATTGCTGTTTAAAATGTCTTCAACTTGTATAGTGATAAAAAAATGATTATGATGGGGTTTATTGCCCTTGGATCTGCTTGGAGATGTGTGCTTTTCATAAATAATTTAAATTCCACTCATCTCAGAGTAGATCCAAAGATGTCGAAGTCCATCATAATTCAAATTTTAATTAGCATATCCTTATTATGATTTAAATATATATTTAAGATCCAAAATATTAGATATATATAATACAAATAAAAAAAAATAAAAAATATAAAAAGTATGTGATATGTCTATAAATCCCCTTATCATTTAAATCTTATATTTGATCCATCATTATTGCAATAATATATCAGGATACTTTAGAAAATATTATTGGCATAAATTATATTATGATAGTCATGAAAATCATTAAATTTTCTTTAAGATTAGGAATATAAATAAAAAATTTATATTGCACTAATCTCAAAGTAAATCCATTAAATTTAAAAGCCATCCTTAAACAATTTGTATCAAAATATACTCACTTAATTATCTTCTATATTGTTTAATGAGAATTCAAAGCAATCCAAAGTTTATATTTTGTATTAAAGTTAAATTAGCAGCTTAGAAATAATAACCAAAATATAATAATAATAATGATATTTATTATTATTATTTATAAAATAAATTATTTGTCACCAAATTGGCCATTTTAGGATGATAATATTTAAATTATAAAAAATGTTAAATAATCCATATTTAATAGAAATACTGCTAAAATTTAGTTATTATTATTATTATTATTTGTGGCAATTTCTATTCATTCTTATGATGCTTTTATTAGTAAGTTCAATGGGTTAAATTCCACTAAAGTAATTAATTCATCCATCTCCACAGTTATCCTTTTAATTACCATTTTCTAATTCACAATGTTTAGTTAAGCATATGGAGTAATTTCATCACTTGGTTGGTTCATAACATGAGATTAGTGTTAGTTTTAATGGTGAGCTGCCTGTCATTATTATGGATCAATCCTCTAATTATGCCATTATTAATGAGAGTCAAATTGGATGAGAATTTTATGTTCATGTTGGTTACCATGATCAATTGTAGTTTATGCATGATTTAGTATTAAGGAACCATCGATCGTAGTTTGTCGTGATAAGGGCTATTAAAATCGGGTCACTGGTCAGGTTTAGGTTGAACCTGGAATTGACCCGAGACTAGGTGACTCTACCTGAACCTGGCCCGTTTGTGTAAATGGACCAGATACTTCAACCCAGACCCGACCCGCTTGGGCTAATGGGTTGACCCGACAACGAAGGCAGTGGCTCGACAATGAAGGCAGCGACACGACAACGGTGGCAGTGGCATGATAACAGACAACAGACGCGACAAGAACTCGAGCGAAGAGATGCGACATGCACTTGGGCAGTAGACATGGGAAGATGCATGGGTAGACGCAGCGGGCAACAAACGTGGGCAGATGCAGCAGGTAGCAGAAGTGGGCAGACGCAATGGGCAGCTAACGTGGGCAGACGTACCGGGCAGCAGACGCGGTAAGCGGATCATTTCTGGGTTTCCATTTCAACTTGAACCCGACCCAATTTTTTAAGCGGGTTGATTTGTTGAACGCGAACCTGACCCGTTTCACAAACCGGTTAGGATTAACCAGTTATTTTCGGGTCGGGTTTAAGTCAGATTTTCAGATCATATCAAATATTGACACCCATAGCGATGATGTTCGTGTTGAGGAACCAATATGAATGATTATGGTACTATTATAAAAAAGGACGTTCTTGCCGGTATTATTACCCTTAATTTATATACCAAGAAACAACAAGTCAATAACATCGTCTTATCAACACCTTTATGTTTAGATTAGAATCCTAAGCAAGTCACCAGCCGCAAGTCTCTGCTTATCTCTTCTCTCTTCTCGTCCTTAAAAATACTTAGGTTGTGATGGATTAATATCAATGCAACATGCATTGAACACGATTACTTGATTCGACATGTTAACTCTAAAAAAAATCATAAGAATATTATTTTAAAAAAAAATGAAATGATTTAGTTATAATTTGATGGTTGACTCAAACTTTACCTTACATGACTTAAACCCAACTAGATTTACTTTTTAGCCTCTTTAGTTGACTCAAATCCTCTCCAAATCTTTCATAAGTTGACGACCCAAGCTCAAATTTTTAATTCGACCCAATATTAATACAACTGTTTGAACAACTTATGTGTGGCCCAATATCATTTCAACATTAAGGTTTAGCCCAATTAGATCATTTTAGCAGTAAAACATCCTCTCTTTTTTTCATATCTTCTGTTAGACACAGCAACAGATCTAATGCCCACTCATTTTATCAATAATCCTGACATCTTTTTTTTTTTTTTTTTTTTTGGGTTGATTGATCGACATGTCCACCCATCTCGATTCTATCTCTCCTCTTCTTCGTCATTCTTCGCATTTCCGTCCGTCTTTTAAGTAGTCGTATCATTTTTCGTATCGTGATTATAAAAGTTTACGTTGCTAGTACAAAATGTCTTACAGAGAGGCATTCAAATAGTTGTGACTGAGTGATGATGGTCCAATGGCTGTGGTCAGACAATGACAGTGATCCAACAATGAAGGTTGAATGACAACGGTTTGATGACGAAGGCCAGACACTAGGAGTATGATGTTAAAGGTCAAGCGATGGCAGTTCGATGGTCGATCGATGATGTACAATGATGCCTTGACGATAATGGTTCAGTGATTGTAGTAGTTCAATGATGAAAATCGGGTGACATCCATGGTCTGAAAACGGTGGTCTAACAATGACATTAACAATGGTGGTCAAGTTGTGATGGTTGGGGTGAGTTGATGACGGTGCTGAAGAGGAGATCCATGATTCGATCAAAATAAAAAATTTATTTTACCATAAATATAATATATATAAAATTAATTATTATATTATATTTATCTTAAATTAATCCTAAAAAAAAAAATTTGTCATCATTAAATTTTGAACCATTCGCCCTAATTTCCGCGGTGCTCTCCTCACTAAAACGTCATCTGATGACATCATATGAAGCTGCTCAGCATAGAAAAACCACTTCTCCTAATACAATATGTCATTAGCTTTGAATATTAATATTATAAATAAATATTTTTTAAATATATAATTATAGAAAAATTCAATGCAATTATGTAAATTCCTCAATCTATAATTGAAATTGTGGCCCACACATCTATGATTAATAACTTAAGCTTCGGTTGGGACGTTTTTTTATTACTTCTTAAAACAGAGTTTTAATATAAAATTAAATCTTTGGTACTAAAATTTCATTTTAAGAAGCAATAAAAAAGTCGTCCCAAAAGAAGACTTAATCCGAGAATCAAATCCAGAGAATACGAGTTCAAGTTGAACCATTTAATAAATGGGTTGAATTTGAGTTTGAAATTCCATCTCATTTATTAAACGGGCCAAGTTCAATTGATCGGTGAACTCGATTTTAATCCGTTTAATTTGTTTCTCAAATTTTTTACTTGTTGCTATAATCTTCTAAATTTTATGGTCAATTTACCTAAAACTCTATGGTTAATATATATATTAAAATTAAAATGGGTAATCGATCATTTGAGTTGCCAGCATGTCGGATCCATATCCATTATTTTGCCTTATTCATTAAACGAGTTGGTTTCGTGTTGAGTGAGTTTGGGTCAGGTCAATTTTAAGTCTGAACTGAATCCAACCCGTTAACCCTTTTGACACCCTCTACTCTTAGATCTATAATAATATATAAATAATTTATATTATATTTATTTAAAAAAGATCTATATATTAAGAGGAAGACCTCTGGTCTCCGTCCATCAGTCATTTTTTATGGATGCAAAAGTCGAGACAAAATTCCAACTGCGCAAACAATTTCCTATAAACTTCCTCCAAGCAATTCAAAATGAAGAGAAGATCAAAGCTGGGGAAATTGTGAGAATAATATGGAGGGAGAGAAGAGAAAGATCCCTTCTTGGTTTCCGCTGCCGCCGCCGCCGCTGCCGGAAACAGCCACCGCCGTCGAAGTTGTAGAGGAAGAGAAGGTAGAGACGTTCTGTAAGCTGATCGGGAACATGATAGCAGAAAGAGAGCTGTGGCAGAGCAGTTTCTTATGCCGGAGAAAGAGACAGAGAAGAGAGAGTGAGCTCTGGAAGCCGACGTTTCAGTGGGAGGACTTCGCCGGAGAGAGCCATGGCGGGAGTTCGGTGGTGAAGAAGGCAGAAGATGGCCGGAAGATAAGCCGGAAGGAAAGGGATGAGAAGGGAGAGGACGAGATCAGTGTAGATCTTAACCTTGGTCTCTGATCTATTAAAAAAAATTATGGCAGATTATTCTTATATAAAACAAATCTTGGCTGGCTTCAAAGCCGTTAGATTTATGCTGAGATTAGTGCAATTCCAAATATCATATGTAACACTAATCTTAATATAAATCCTTAGATTTTAAAACATGTCATTTTGTATTTTATATTAATGCTTTGTTTTATTTAAGAATCTAAAGCATTTTAATATCACAAAAATATTTTAATTTTATCAAAATATAATATTATTGATGTAATTAAGAGATTTAAGTGTTATTTGAATAAATATAAAAACTTAATTATTAGATATATAAATAAATAAAAATTCAATCATATTTATAGAAATGTTCTATTAAAATCAAGATTTTAAGCACATTTTAATTATATTTCAGTCTTTTTTTTTTAAAGGAGAGAAAAATTAATGATTTTTTAATTATATTTTTGCTCATAATTTTTTAATAATTAAAAATTAATTAGTGGATGGTCAAATTATTTGACCTAAGAATTTAATTAATGATTGTGTTGGAAGCATAATTATTGAGTGAGGTGCAACTAACAATGGATCTATGCTTTCACTTCTAATAATGGACCTTTGCTTTCTTAGTAATGTGGGAAATCACATGGGAGCCTAAAATAATGTTTGTTGTTGTTTTTTTCATAATTTATGTGATTATGTTATTGAATCATTGATTGCTATTAATAATGCATGGACATATATAATTGATATTTATCAAATATTGATTTAATTAGGCATGAATTTCGGCGCATATTTGAATTGAAAACTTCTAGAATTAAATTTGGGACCTTTAGAACTTTGATTTCAAAAAGCTTATAGTAGAATAGAATGTCTCGATGAGATGAAGTTGTTGATACTAAAAGTGATATGATCTGAGTCTCGATGAGCCTAGATGAAGCACTTGAAGCATAATTGAAAGCTTTGGGAAACAAATTGGATGACTAAAGGATCTCCAAATCTTATATGATCCTAGTCACATTGGATATCTCGATTAGACGAGTCCAATAATCTTAAAATCATTTAATTATGACATCACTAAGGTACTTGAATGTTCAAAGAAATACTTATTATTAAGAGAATCAATGAGTTGTCCAATAGAGTGTTTGGATTTTGCCTATATTTACTAGGTATGTCTCTCTAAAAAATTTATAAATAAGCCCCCGCTCTTTACATAAATGGAGGAACATGAGGCTTGGACTATTTGCTTGAGTTTCAAGAGAGCATAGAGACTTAAAGAATCACAGAGATCTTCTTAAGCTCCATCACCCAACCATTATTGCCCAATTTCGATTCTTTTAACATTGTCGCCATACTATGATTCTTGATGATCAAAACCCTCCTACAATACTCCAACCACCTTCACTTGACTATGATAATCCAACTACCATCACTCGACTAAGATCATTTGATCAATGCTGCTGATTACAATCCTTCAACCACCATCGCTCGAAATAATCCTCTAACCACCATCATGTGATTATGATTCTCTAACTACCATTGACCGACTTCGATTCTCCTATCCTCAATGCTTGACTATGGTTCTTTAACCACTATCATGCACCTGTGATCCTTCAACTATCTTAGCCCAACTAATGCCCTATGACCACCATCGCCCAACCGCAATCCTTCGACCATTATCTCTCAACTTCAATTCTCCAAACATTATTGTCAAATTGTGATTTTTTGGCAAGAATCGTATGACTGTAATTATTTGATCAATATTACATGGCTCATGACATCAAGAACAAAATCTTACAGGACTTCTTGGCGCTAACCTCCCGTCCTCATGAGAGAATGACTAAATTAAGTAGCAAATGATCTCTTAAAGACAACTCCACGCTAATGGGCTCTTCCAACTTTCCTCATAAAATATATTTATACATTATATGTCTACTATATTTTATCAATATCTTCCATAATCATAGAGAAAGACATCATTTATAAAAGAAAAAAAAAATTAATAGTGAAATTGTTTCAACTAGGTCAGGCGTTGTGGTTTTTCTCTTTTATATGGGCTTTCCATATATGATCTCAGCCGTCCCTTATAACTTCTCTCTTATTTGCATATGTGTTGGATCACCATGTAATGCTAAAATATTAAACTCTCTTACTCTATCGTCTTGAATATTCTAACATGCAATAATTTAATGTTATCTACCAAAAATGACTATCAATTAGGGGGCAAACTTGCTACAATCTTGGAAGGTTAGTTGCGCTAATGTCTCATGCATGATTGTAATTGGGCAATTTCATTACTACTTATGATTTTATCAATTCAGAATGAGTTAAATTAAGATTGGGGGCAACTTAAATTACAATGTCATGCACATTATTGTTATATATATATATATATATATATATATATATATATATATATATATATATATATATATATATATATATATATATATATATATATATATATATATATATATATATATCTATTGCACCAATTTCATGAAAACTAGATTAGCATTAGGGGTAACTTTGGCTGCAACCTCGTAGGAATACTCATCATAATATCTAATGTCTCAAGGACAGTTGTTGTCAAGCAAGTCACTCAATACATTATTCTTGACACATCACCAAAAATCATATTGATTGAATATAAAACTTGAGGCAAATTTAAGTTTAAGACTCACTACAGGAAAACAGCTCATTTCCGACAGAAATTCCGGCGGAAAAAAATTCGTCACAAATTCCGGCGGATTTTCCGACGGAAAATCGTTAAAGAATTTCCGACATATTTTTTTACTGGTTTTCCGGTGGATTTTTTTCGAAAGACTTTCCGGCGAATTACCGGCGAAAATTAAAAAAATTAAGTTATAATTTAATACCTTATTGTCAAATTAAATATTTTATATTTAAAAAAATAACTTAAATTATAAATTAAATAACTTAAATTATAGAATTTAATAACTTAAATTATAATAAAATAAATAAATTAGCATTTAATAATTTAATAAAAAATTAAATGATTTAAATTAAAACTTAAATTATAGTAAAATTTTATAATTAATTATTTTGTTAAATTAAGTTAAATAAATTAAAATTTTATTATTAAATCAAATTAACTAATATAATAATTCATTTTTAAATTATATTATATTCTTTATCTTTAAGAATTCATTGTTAAAAATTTTTATTACATTTAATATTTATCTGTTTTAAGTTAAATAAAAAAAATATCATAATTAACAGGCTGATGGCTTGGATGGCAGATGGAGCGGATCACTTAAACGCGCGGAGGGGGACCCCGCTGAAGGCGCGGCCACGCGGGTTCAGTTGGGCGAAGCGGGCTTGGGCGGGGCCGGTTCCACGCGGACTCGGGTTCACGGGGCTGGTTCTGGCTGCTGGGCTGGGCCGGAGGGGGTTCTGGCTGGGTTGTGCCAGAGCGCGGGAGTTCCAGGCGGTCTGAGCCGGAGCAGGTTCTGGCTGGGCTGGCCTGTACCGGAGCGGGTGTTTTTTTTTTTTAAATTTTTCTTGACATTTCGGCGAAAAAAATTCTGCCGGAAATATTTTTCCTACGAAAAGTCTGCTGGAAATGTTTCCGGCGTATTATTTTGCGCCGGAAGGCCTTTTACGACGCGCGTCAAACCGGCAGAAATATTTCCCGGAAATACGCCGGAAATGTTAATTTCCGACGGATTTTGGCCAATTTTCCGGCGAAAATGTCTGCCGGAAAATGACGTTTTTCCTGTAGTGATTTTCAAGATTAAAATCAATGCCATCCAAACTCCAAGTTCAACAAAGTTATAGTTAAACTGAATGTCATAAGATTATGGTGTCTTTTATGACTCTAGCACCTCTCTCTCTCTCTCTCTCTTTGTATGTATGTGTGACGAATCTTCGTTCAAAGCTAAGACGTTAAACTCATTATCTATCTGCCGCCGTGAATGTTCTAGGACACAACAATTCTTATATGCATCTTTAATGCTGCCGACAACTATCTTTCTCTAGGCTTTTAATAAATATGCAAAATTTTGTATAAAAGTCTCAAATAAAATTTAAGCACTACACACAATCTTCAACTAAAAATATACTTCTTGGTAATAATAATCTAAAGGAAACTCAATTTTTGCTTTCAATTTTAGATATATGTGGCATTCACTTCCTTCCAATCAATGTATGATTAACCCCATGAGGATTTGGGATATATGTAGCAGTTTGGCAATAGTTCGACAACGATAGTTATGTGTAAGTTTAGATGATGGTTCTCCGACTATAATGATTGAGTGATTGTTCGATGGAGGCTATCAGGAAACAGTTTGACGATGTAGTTCGGGCGACGACGATAGCGATCGGGCAGAGGGCCGACAACACGGCCCTACAGTAATGCTCAAATGGAGATTTTGAATTATGTAAGTCTTTGAGCTCTCTTAAATGTTAGCCTATCCTCCCCTGTCTTCATTTGGAATGTGGAGATCTATTTATAGATTGTTTAGAGTGTCGTGCCTTATAAATATAATCAAAATTCAAAACACTCAAAGGGACGACATGTATTAATTGCCTATTATAGATTTTATCTTCAACATTCAAGGCTTTTAATGATATTATTAATGATATTGAACTTAATTAATCAATATGGACTCATTAGATTCATCTCGTCAAGATGCTTTATTTGACTAAAAGCGTGCAATATTTGAAAACTATTTGGTCATTCCATTATTGGCTCAAAGCTTTCTATTTTTATTCAAGTGCTCAATCTAGGCTCATTCAAAATCAAATCAGACCACCTGTGATGTTTTTGGATTCGTTTTGTTGAGATGCTTGTTTTTACCATAAGTTTGTTGAAATTAGAGTTCAAATCATTCTGATTTTCATTCCAAAATCTCTCAAATTAAATATGCATTAAGATTCATATCCGTTCAAATCAATTTTTGACAATTTATCAATAAATATAATAATTTCATTTATTTATATCTATATTTGAAAATTTAAATTTCATTCAAGAATTTATTAACCATACTCCATCTCATTACTAATAAATATTTTCGTAATATATATATGTGTGTGTGAGAGAGAGACCAAATCATCAAGCTTGATATATGTTAAATAGCAAGACTTGAGTTTGATGACAAATAAATATTTGCAATAAAGCATAAAATATCATTTCTTGATAACTGTTTAATGATAATAATAATATTGATATATCATCAAAACATTATGTTGATTGGGCACGAATCTCAAGGCAAAAATCATGTTGGAAACTTCAAAAATTAAATTGGAGACCATCTTAACTCCGATTTCAGCAAGCTTATAGTCGAACTGAACGTCTTCAAAATGTGAACCGAACGACGCCAAATTCAATCCAATCCGAGCTCAAACAAATCTAAATCAAAGGTCTGAAGCACATTCCTAAGGTTCAAACCACAATTTGGATTACCAAACAGTTTTCAAACGTGACATGTTTATAGTCGAATCGAGCAGCTCGACAAGACAAATTCAACGAGCCCAATATCATGGAATTCTAACAGCATTACGAGAATCATATCAAATGCCAAATAAAATATCCATGATCAAGGGATTCAACATTAGTCATCCATTCAAACCATTCCCAAATTGCCCCTGATCTCTTCTTTATTTACTGGCACTGTCACTCTTAGAAAATTATAAATAGAGCCCTCATTTCTCATAGAAAGGGAGCCCTGGGGGGGGGGGGGGGGGGGGGGGGGGGACTTTTATTAGGTCCGGTGTAAGGACGTAGAGGAACGTCCGGTCGGAGGCAAAATCCCGCCAAAAAACTCGGTATTTGCTCAGTATTGCTAGGTATTATTTGATAATAACGAGGAATACCGCTCTGTGAAGACCAATACCAAGTTATACCGAGCTATACCGAGCAATACCGAGTTGTACCGAGTTTTTTCTAGGAAAAACTCGGTACAACTTTTGTATAACTCGGTATTGCTCGGTATAGCTCAGTATAACTCGGTATTGGGTCTTCAAGTGATGGTATTCCTCATTATTGTTTGGTATTGCTCGGTATTTCTCATTTTTTTTGGCGCGATTTGGCCTCCGACCGGACGTTCCTCTACGTCCGGTCGGAGGACATAATAATTGTTCCCGATGCCGAACTTCTGCCATCGGTAGACACTCATCGGACTTCCATTTGATGCTGGACTTCTTCCATCGGCAGACATTCGTTAGACTTCTATCCGACGATGGGCTTCTGCTCAATGCCGATGTAAGGACGTAGAGGAACGTCCGGTCGGAGGCAAAATCCCGCCAAAAAACTCGGTATTTGCTCAGTATTGCTAGGTATTATTTGATAATAACGAGGAATACCGCTCTGTGAAGACCAATACCAAGTTATACCGAGCTATACCGAGCAATACCGAGTTGTACCGAGTTTTTTCTAGGAAAAACTCGGTACAACTTTTGTATAACTCGGTATTGCTCGGTATAGCTCAGTATAACTCGGTATTGGGTCTTCAAGTGATGGTATTCCTCATTATTGTTTGGTATTGCTCGGTATTTCTCATTTTTTTTGGCGCGATTTGGCCTCCGACCGGACGTTCCTCTACGTCCGGTCGGAGGACATAATAATTGTTCCCGATGCCGAACTTCTGCCATCGGTAGACACTCGTCGGACTTCCATTTGATGCTGGACTTCTTCCATCGGCAGACATTCGTTAGACTTCTATCCGACGATGGGCTTCTGCTCGATGCCGCCTTTCGACCTTCGTCGCCAAATAACAGTCTTTATGATCTTTGTCGCCCGCCAACTACGGTCATTTTGACTTATGTCACCCACCAACAATAGTCATTTCGACCTCTGTCGCACACCGACTTTGGCCCTTCCGACCAATCAAACCCATCAACAGCGATTCTTCTTGTTTTCAACATGTAACACACTCTGTATGATGTATATTTGTTACATCAAGCCAAGGCCTTCCCCCCAATAAAGAGCCTCATTTGTAATCAACTGCAAAGAATAGTTGATTCATTCAAACTGGGTTAGGCCCTGTAGTTTTTCCCCTTTTCAGTAGTTTTTCATATAAAAATCTTGATCTCTCTTGTGAATACTATACCCTCTCTCTTTTTATCTCTATACGTGTTGGATCTTCGTACAACTTTAAGACATTAAAGTTTATACTTCTCTACCGCCGCAAATACGACAGGATGCAACAAATATTATTATTATTTATATGATATTTTGGGTTGGTTGTTTGAACTGATTGATATTTGATGCCTATTTTTCTTTGACTATGTAAATTACACTATAATTAATCTTTTGAATGGATCTAACACTAACACTTCATTATGGAGGGTAGGAATTGACTTATATGAAGAGGCTGTGCTGTTGATGAAAATGAAATACAAAATAAAATTTTGATGAATACTATATTTACTTCGTAGTTTATTTTGATATATTTCAAATTTATTTGCATTTGACCTAATTTTAAAATCCGTTGATGCCCTCACATATGAGCTCACATGAGCGTAAGATGGCATGTGAATAACAACGAGATTGACGGTTAAAAATATCGAGATATTCTATTATGTATATTAAACAAGTAAACATCATTTTGAATATGGCTTAGCAAGTTAATTAAAAATCTTAATTATTATATAATAATAGATCTGTTTAATTAGATCAGTTTGGATTTTTTTTTTCATTTATTAATATATAATAATAATATTGTTGCGTCCTGGAGTATTCGCGGCGGTAGAGAAATATAAAGTTTAATGTCTTAGCGTTGTACGAAAATCCGGCACGCACACAGATAAAGGGAGAGGGTGCATTTATGAGAATACAAAGCATCACTGTTGATGTGTTGTTTGGTCTGAAGGATTGTAGTCGGTGTGCGACGTAAGTCAGAAGGACCGTTGTCGGCGGGCGACGGAGGTTGGAAGGACTGTAGTCGGCGGGCGACGTAAGTCAGAAGGACCGTAGTCGCTGGGCAACAGAGGTCGGAAGGACTGTAGTCGGTGGGCGACGTAAGTGAGAAGGACCGTAGTCGGCGAGCGACGGAGGTCGGAAGGACTATATCTAGTAGCGTTGGGAAGAAATTCTGCGACAAGAGGAGATCCGACGTCGGATAGAAGTCCAACGTCAGTTGGTAGCCGAGGATAACTCTAGCGTTAGATGGTATTTGGGGAGTACTCTGGTGTTACTTGGAGTTCAGATGAAACTCCGGCGTTACTTGGAGTTCGGTCGAAATTCCGACCTCACTTGGAGGTCGGGCGGAATTCTGGTGTCACTTGGGCAGAATTCTGACACCACTTGGAGTTCGGGCTGAATGCCAGCGTCACTTGAACATCGGGTAGAATTCCGACGGTGGTGGTATAGGAGGAGTTCTTCCCTCCTATCCTTCTTCTCTTCTCCTTCTTCTCTTGCTTGGGCTTCCTCTCAAGAGAAATGAGCTTGGGCCTCCCTCTCAAGAGAAATGAGGGGTATATTTATAGATTTCTGGAGTGACATGGCCTATAAATAGGTGAGAGATTAGGGGCAAATATAGAGTGGTTTGGATGGACGGCCGATATTGAATCCCTTGTTCATGAACCGTTTGTTAGACATTGAAGGTTTTAATGATGCCGAAATTTGGCAATCTTGGGCTCGTTGGATTTGTCTCGTCGAGCCGCTCAATTCTACTATAAGCACGTCATTTTTAGAAATTGTTTGGCAACTCAAATTGTGGTTCGAACTTTCTAACAACACTTCAGGTCCTTGGTTTGGACTTATTTGGACTCGGATTGAGTCAATTTTGATATCGTTGGGTTTGTATTTTTGAGACGATCATTTCGACAGTAAGTTTGCTGAAATCGGAGTTCATATGATCCCAGAATTAATTTTTGAAATTTCCTTCTTGATTTTGCCTCAAGATTCGTCCTCGATCAAAATAATTTTATGATGACGTATCAAATATAATAATTAATATTGTGCAATAAATTAATCAATGTAATTAGAATGCTATTAGCATTAAAATAAAAATTAAAATAACTCATTAATTTTTCTAGAGGATTGTTGAATTTAGTTGTTGAAATAGACTAATTGTATTATTGTGTGATTATAATTACCACACTTATTTTGCAATTGAGGATATATTTAATTTAAAATCATTGTATTAATGAAAAAATGAATTCAATCAAATATGAATCTCAAGATAATATTTAAATGAAAATTTTTTAGAATTAAATTACCAATCATTTGAACTTTGATTTTAGCATACTGTTAGTTAAATTGAATATGTCGATAAGATGAATGCAGTGTACAAAAGGTGATATGAATTGAGTTCAAATGAGCTCAAATCAAGCACATGAAAATGTGGTTGGTACATTCAGGATATTAATTCAATGATCAAATGGTCTCTAAATTTTATATGCTTATGATCAAATCAAGCAATTTGACAAGACAAATCCAACCAACCTAAGTTCATTTAATTTTAAATTCAAGAGGATACTAAAATACTAATTAATTTGTCTATGATCGAAGGATTCATGATAGAACACCCGATGAAGTGTTATAAAATTTATTTACGTTTACTAAAATGCTACTAACAAATACTATAAATTAATATCAATTCTTAGATAAATTATTCTACGCGGTCACCAGACGTCGTCCGAAGGCCAATCAAAACGAGTCATATCACTTTTTTGCTCGGTACCAATGCTGGGTACTCGTGATCACCATTGCCTTTGTTAAACCACTATTGCTTGATTGTCTTCATCTGACCATCTTCACCCTATCATCGCTATTTCACCATCGTCGTTTGGTCATTATAGACCATTCACCATCACCAGACCACCATCAATAAACTACTATTGTCCATCACCTAACAGCTATCGTCCGATCATTATCACCAGAACATTATCTTCGGCTTCTATCATCTAACTGTTTTGATCATCTCTCAACTAAAACTACAGAAGATCAAACAAGTGAATGCAGAGCACTTCTATAGGGTTTGAAGTAAACCAAATTGCGAGTTAGGCTTTGTTTGGGACGGCTTATTTATTGCTTTCTAAAATAGAGTTTTAGTACAAAAATAAAAAATTTTGTACTAAACATCCGTTTTAGAAAGCAGTAAAAAAGCCGTCCCAAACGAAGCCTTAGTAAGTACTTATCAATTATCATCACTAATAATATCACAATATATTTATATCAAGTTGATATTACCTTAACTTTTTCTATGTATTATATGCATAATAATTTCATCCCAACAAAGCAATGCAATTAAATATGGTCATAAAAATGGCATTATTACAATACTGCCACTATAATATTATTATACTAAACCCATCACTGTAATTATTGTGCTAATAGCCATTTTATTATTCTCAGTACATATATTTTATTAAATATATAAAAATTGACCAGAAATAGAACCCATTTTAATTTAATTCAATTTTATTATTTTTTTTTCTTTTTTAAATAATTTGCAACGACGTATAACTAACTGAAATAATTTATAATATAATTAGAAAATAAAATAATATAATTACAACGACTTTTTAATAATTTAATTAAAAACAAGAAAATTCAATTATAAATAATTTATTAAAAAAATTAATAAAATTTAAATTATAAAAAAAATTAATAAAAATGCAAATTATAAAGAAAATATTATTGAAATATTTCCATTTTTTATTTAAAAAAAATATTGAAATTAATAGAGAAAATTCGCGCACAATTCGACTCTTATAGTGTTATTTATGAGGTTTTAATGAATATGATATTATCAAATATTAAATATATTTTAAAAAAGCATCATATTATTTCTCTAGTTTAAATCTTTTTACATTGGCCCTCCAAAGATTAATTAGAAAGATAAATTATATGGATATGAGACTCAGGCATCGTTTGGGCGAACAATTATTAGGTCTGGTGAATGTACATAGAGAAACGTCCGGTCGGAGGCAAAATCCAGCAAAAAAACTCGGTATTTACTCGGTATTGCTAGGTATTATTTGATAATAACGAGAAATACCGCTCTGTGAAGATCAATACCGAGTTATACCGAGCTATACTGAGCAATACCGAGTTGTACCGAGTTTTTTCTAGGAAAAACTCGGTATTTTTTTGTATAAATCGGTATTCCTCGGTATAGCTCGGTATAACTCGGTATATTTTTGTACTAGAAAGCTACTTCAATAAGCAGAAAGAAAGCCGTCCCAAACGAAGCCTTAGTTTGAGATAGATTTCTTATTTTTTTTAAAGTAGCTACTAGCAAAAAAACTTTTTGTTTAAAAATTTTTTAATAATTGATAAAGTGATAAAAAAGCTGTCCAAAATAAAGCCTTATATTTAATGAATTTATATTGAGAGATTAATATAAATTTTTATGTCATATTTAGCACTAATCTAAGTAAATATTCAATGAGAAGGATTTTAATTATTTATTTAAATTGATATTTTTATTTTTTTAATTGTTTAATTTTTGCTTGGATGTATGGCACATGTGCAGTACTTTTTCTGTTTTTCATACACATTTTTTATTTTTATTAAATTTATTTCTGTTTTAAAGTTGGGGCTATCAAATGTTGACACGTGTCATGCACGTTTTGCGATGTTGGAACACAATACTTAGCATATTTTTTAGTGGGTTTGTCTCACTAATCTTATAAATAAATATTAATAAAGAAGGAGAGAAATATTAGGATTTATATATTTAATATTATATATGTTGCCGAATAGAATATACGCGGCGATATAGTTAGAATATTTTCGTCTCAGCATTATACGGATATCTAACACACAAACATGAGAGAAATAACAGTATGATTTTTATGTGGAAAATCCTGAAAAGGGAAAAAACCACGAGGCCACGCCAAGTTGAAATAATTTCACTAGTGTTTATTTGAGATACAAGGGGCTGACTCGTATTTAAAATTTTGGACGATCAGATTACAATGCTTCACTTCCGAATTAAAATTCAATTACGAACAAGTTGTGTATTCGAGCTGAATTCAGAATCGCTTAGAATTCCAACGTCGCTTGGAAATCAGGCAGAGTTCTTGCGTCACTTGGGCGTCTGGCAGAATTATAGCGTTACTTTGGCGTCAGGCAGAATTTCGGCGTCGCTCGGGCGTTTGGCAGAATTCCAGCGTCGCACGGGCGTTTGGCAGAATTCCGACGTCTCGGGAAAAGGGAGAATTCCGGAGGTGGTCGAGGAGGAGTTAATCCCTCATCATCTTCTTCTTCTCTTCTTCTTCTATTCTTTTTGCTTGGGTCCCCCTCTTATGATAAATGAGAGGTCTATTTATAGATATTATGAAGTGGCATAGCTTATAAATAGGTGTGAGATCAGGGGTAAATAGGGAGTAGTCGAATGGACGGTCGATATTGAATTCCTTGATCATGCACCGTTCGTCAGACATTTGAAGGTCTTAATGATGTTGAAATTCAGCGATCTCGGGCTCGTTGGATTCGTCTCGTAGAGCCGCTCGATTCGACTAGCTATAAGAATGTTATATTTGGAAACCGTTTGGTAACTCAAATTATGATTTGAACTTTCCAACAATGCTTCGGGTGCTTGATTTGGACTCATTTGGGCTCGGATTGATCGAATTAGGTGTCGTTAAGTTCGTATTTCCGAGACGCTCTGATTGGCTGTAAATTCGCTGAAATCGGATTTCGGGTGATTCGGGTTTAATTTTTGAAGTTTTTGGCTCGATTTGCCTCAAGATTCGTGTCCGATCAAGATAATTTTTTGAGTATATATCAATATATATAATAAAATATCAACTCGGTATTTTTTAACAATCACAATTATGTTTGTTTTTCGCTTTCTGAAATCTTTCAATAATTTTTTGTGCTACGAAATTATTTTTAATAACAACTTTAAAAAAAGTTATTTTCCTAAAAGCAATTTTACAATTATCTTAATAAAACATGTTCTAAGGCTTCATTTGGAACGGCTTTTTCATTGTTTTCCAAAACGGAGTTTTAGTACAAAAATAAAAAAAATTGTACTAAAACTCCGTTTTAGAAAACAATAAAAAAGCCGTCCCAAACGAAGCCTAAATTAGGCTTTCTTTGAGACAACTTTCTTATTGCTTCTTAGTACAAAAATTTAAACTGGTCCAGAAAATATCAAAAAGTTGTCCCAAACGAATATTAGAAGCTCAGACATTGTTATCTTATTATTTGTTTCTTATGATTTCCGTTTACTTTGAAAGCTAATATTATAATATTTTTCTTTTTTAAAGTATATAAAGTAAAATATATTATAAAATTGTAGAAAAATTGATATATTAAATTTAAATATAAAATAAGCCTAAAAATGAAATTTGTTGTCATAATATCATTTAAATAAATAAATCAATACGTGGCCTTTGTTTTGTGTATTTTAACTCTTCTTTTGTCTAATTATATTTATAAAATAAAATATTTCACTAAAGATTAAAATTTTCACCAATCAATAAATAATTTTATAAATATATATTTAATTATTTCTCATGCAACCTAGGGGCAATTTTTGTAATTAAAAGGTTAATTGAGGTTATTTTATAAATATGAAATAAATGTCGAAAATCATATATTAATAATTACAAACAACGATAATACAATAATAAATATAAACAAACAGCTTCAAATAGCAATGAACGATAATAGTTTAATTGAGAAAATTCTTTTCAGAAGCTATTTAATTACAAGTATTTTAAATTTATATTTATTTTAAATGAAGTATATATTAAATATGATTTTTTTTTAATTTATTACGATTTTTGAATATTTCATAAATTTTATTTAATTAATTTCATATATTTGGTTAAATGTAAATAAAATACATGAGAATTAGAACAATGAGGAAGGGTGTGTGCGGGGAGGAGAAATTATTACGTGAGGCCACCAGGCAGTCCATAGATCAATCAAGACGCCCCAGGTCATCTGATGCATAATAGTATACAATGAATTAGTGATATGGTGCGTCCTTATTGGCCTCCGGACAGCATTAATTTGAAACTCACCTAACATTCCCAACTAGTAGTTGACCATAAGGTGAGGATTAATTATTCTGTGCGGACGCCAAACGTTGTCCGAAGACCAATCATAATGCGCCACGTCACCCATTATTCGGTACCGCAGCTCGATATTACTGATGTAACACATTATATAGTTGATCTTCGGACGACGTTCTGTATCTGGCCTCTGCACAGAATAATTTCTCATAAGTTAGATGCATCTACTACATAGCTAGCTACACGAAGCTTAATATATATTTATATGTTATATTTATTTGTATTATACAGCTAACTCAGTAGCATCATTTACACCTAACAAGCCTACTTCATTTGAAAATTTCTAATTATAATTAGGCTTATTTTCTTGTTTCTTTATTTGTAAGACAATTTCAGTTCTTATTAATTCTTGTCATCTAATGATGTTCTATGATAATAACATATATAGCTATAATTAAATAAAAAATAATATAATTTTAAATTAATTATTTTTTAATATATTTTTCTTATGATAAATTAAAATTTATTTTCAGATAAAATATTTATGTATTTAGGGGCAAAGAAATTAAGGTTGGAAGATTAAAAACAAATTGAGGCTTTTATTTGAGTAGCCATTGTGGACTTGAGCAATATGACTCATTTTATGTTAATATTTAATGAATAAATTATAAATTTATAAAATATATTTAAATTTAAGAAAATAGAAAAAATATATTAAAATTAATATTGTAGAAAATATTTAGTTCATTTTATATGCTTTTAATTTTATATTCTTCCTATCTTTTATTAATAAAAGATATTTTTACAAAAAAAAAGACTCATTCTTATGATTTTTTTTTTTAATTTGAATGAAATAAAATGATGATGAACACAATTAAAACAAATGAGCCCATCTAATTTATTAATTGTCACATAAGGAAATGGGGTTAAATTACATTATTTTATTTGTACCTTACCAAATAATTTCCATATTTATTATTATAGAAATCATTATATAATGAATATTTTAATATTTATATTTCATATATATATATAATGATATTGCCATATTTTAACTCTTCATGATTTTGACTCTAGCTAAAAGAATAGCCAACTTACTCTGAATATTTCATAGTGTTACTATCTTACTTGAACTTTTCTTTGTGAAAAAGATTGTGAATGCTTCAACAACTTAAAATAAATTTGGAAAGGGCCAATTTGATGATCTTAATCTCAAATTGGGTTCTGTTAGACTTGATATATGCAAGTCAAAATCGGGCCATTGGTCGTGTTCGAGTCAAACCCGAAACTGACCCGACATTATTTGACCCAACCCCAAACCCGACCTATTTTTGCATATGGGTCAACTTTTTCAACCTGGACCCAACCTGACGGGTTACCAGGTTCACCCAACCCGACCCGTGGCGGGGTGAGACATCAACGGCTCGGCGAGTTGGCGGCGCTAGCGATGACGAGCAGACCCAGTCACTTGATGTGACGCGCTCAGTGTGGGCACTTGACACGACGTGCTTAGCGTGGGCACTCGATGTGACGGTATGCAGACGCTGTCAACGCGGATGCAACGGTGGGCAGACGTAGGCAACGCATTTTCCCCAAATTGAGTTCGGGTTTTGGGTCAACCCGAACCGTCACATAGTGGCGGAACCCGGGTCAACCCGAACCGTCACATAGTGGCGGAGCCAGAAATTTTATTCAAGGGGGGGGGGGGGGGGGGGGGGGGGGGGCTAAATTAAACACTACAGAAAAATCATCCATTATCGGCGCAATTTTTAGGCTGTTTTTCGATGATAAATTTTCTACGATTTTCCTATGGTGAATTTTCAAGCGGTTTGCCATCTCATTTGAAATGTTAGAATACATTAAAATAGTTATGTTTACCAACTTATTGCTAGAGTCAAAAAGAGCTCTAAGATCAAAATTAATAATGCAAATAACATGTCGAGAGAGGCAAAAAAAAAAACAACAACAACATTGCGAGAGAGGAGCGGAAAGAAAAATGAAAGTTGCGCTCGATGTCGCGAGTCACGAGTAACGAGAGAGGAGCAAAGGGGAAAACGAAACAGACCGCTTGAGTCGAGAGAAAGGAAGCCATTTGGGAGTGATATCCGTTTGTGCCTTTGATATGATATTGTAGCTAGAGTAAATTTTTTTATAAAAAAGTTATTGTTAAAATTAATTATTCCGGACAAAGCCTAAAGCATAGTCTTGCATGTTAAATCATAGAATTGTTAGGTCTTATTTTTTATAAAAATAATACTAATTTTCTTATGTAAATTGATCATCCACACTTAAATTTATTTTAAAATGAGTGCAATACATAAAAAATTTAATTAAAATGTATATTACACATATCTCAAAATAAATATAATATTTTTAAGATCCATTTTGATAAAAAATTTGATCAATAAATTATATGACAACTTTTTTATGAATATATTACATGCATTAAAAATCTTGACTGAATAATTATAATTTATACCTCCAACTCTTATTTTTCTCATAAAAAAATTGTTTTAATATCACTTTTAGCCATGGGGAAAAAAATTTAGGGGGGCACGTGGTGAAAGTGAATTGCAATGTAAATTTGGAGGGTGGCGGCCAGTGGTGGTGGGCGGCAGCCGACAGTGGTGGTGGCGGAGATGATGGGTGACGGCCGATGATGATGGTGGCAGCAGTCATCAAGGGCAGTGATCGGTGATAGTTGTGGCAGTGGGCGGCGGCCAGCTGCGGTGGTGGTATGTTGTTAATATGCACTTTAAATTTTCATCAAAATTCATCAATTAAAACCTTATGCAATGATTGTAAAATATCATTAAGTTGATTTAACACTAAATTAAAGATATGTATATGAAAAGTTATATATTAATGTAGATGTGCATACATATGATTTAACTTTACAAACTCAAAATATACAGGTTTTCACAATCATATCTTGTCCACCCCCAAAAAAGAGGTTGGTTTAGTCATGCTTCAAGATCTAAAATAGAAGAATTTTATTTATTTTCTCTTTATTATCATTTTCAATTTTTGAACAATCAGATAATTGCCAATTAGAGCTAACAAATTACATTCAGAAAATACAAATAATGAAAAATGTAGTTACATTGTTACGATCAATATTTACATCTTGATTCAAAGTCCAAAGTCCAAAGTCCAAAATCATGTATAGTTGTATACAATATTCATCACATACTACAAAAAGAGTAAGCATAAAATAAAAAATTGAAATTAAACTGAACTATCAATCAATTAAGCCAGTATGTTATACTATTTTATATCAGTATCAATGCTAGTTTAATTAGTTTTATAGATGCATATATAAAGACTGATCAATGAATTATCATGTAATTTACACAATAATGAATGCAATTATGAAGATCAAGGAAGGACATCCAAATTTAATGTGGTATTTTCATCATTTCCATCATCATCGGTTAATCATATCTTTCAATTATTTATATTCAACATTTATTTAAACATGCGGCATTCAATGAAGAGACGTCATCTCTGCCTGTTGGAATAATTAGTCAATCGATTACTAGCTACAACTAGGATCACATCACCGACCTTTTATTTTAACGAAAGTCGGTCGGCACACGCACCTACATAGGGCATTATATTTTAAGAGCTAATCCATATTATTTAGGGCTAACAGTCAATTTTCCCTTCTTACATGTAAATGTCACATATATGATTTGTATCATTTTCTCTATGAAATACAATATCATATATGAAATATATGAAATGTAATAATCCATAATGTGCAATGAAATCTATACACCATGCATTAATTGAGTTTTCTTATGATTATATTATTATAACTCCAGAAATTAAAATATATTTTGTTTTTTATAACAATTAAATCGGTGATGAGTTGGCTCAAACTTTAACCTAAAATCTATTTAACTAATTAAATTAAAAATTGAATCTTTTGCATCCATAGTATTATGTGCAGAGACTAATGTAGAACGTTGTCTGGAGACGAATCAGAATGCGTCACGTCATCGATTTGTAGCCACGGAGCCGAGCACATGGGTGACGTGGCGCATTTTGATTCATCTCTGAACGGCATTCGGCGTCCATACAGAATAATTAATCCAAAGAATTTATTTTTTCCCTCGAAATAAAATATTAAATACATTACTCGCACTCTAAACCCGATTTTTTTAGTAATCTAATTAAATTTTAATTATTTTGTTGGTTATTAAAAGAGAAGCATAAAATTTAAGTGTTGCATAGATGATAATCCTCATATATTAGTGGTAGCGACTTTACACTTGGGAACAAACCGCAAAACAAATATATACATGAAAATGTTAAGAGTGTTTTAGGTGGTAGATAAGAATAGAATGAGCCTTTAGCTGATTTGGTCACATAAAACGTCAGCCTTCCAATGACTCGTCTAGTAGAGTAGGTGTGTAAGATTAGTCAATGTTAAGGGCATCTTTAACCGAACATCAAATAAGCGATTGTGAACGATGCAGCTCCAACCGAGAGGCATTTTTAACGGTATTTTGCCCGAGGTGAATAGTGTGACACTAATATCGACATCGCACAGCTCAGAAATGCCATTTTTTTCTTGAATGGAGAAGAATATGCTTGGTATTTACTTTTTTTATTAATATATTTTAGAGTATTACTGCATTTTGGAGTATAAAATGAGTTTTTCGCTTGAAGATGATCTAAAAAATATAGAAATAGATCTAAATAAGAATTGGCTAGAAATTAATTATTAAAAATAATATTTTTTCATTAGAGATGACAATTTTACACATAATAGAATACAATGAAAAAAGAGTATTCATTTTACATACTCCAAAACAATTTTTAAATAAACAAGTTATTTTACAATTAATAAAAATATATAAATTATTAACTAAAATTTCAAGAAAAAATTATGTCAATATGTTAAAATTAATCAGAATAAATTTAAAATTTTTAATTCTATTTTAAACTTCTTTAATTTAAATAAAATTTATTTCATTTCTTAAAATTTTTAACGGTCATGCGAGAAAAAATTATTAAATATTCTGAGCTGATTTGTTTCCAGTTACAAAAAAAAAAAAAACACTACGAATCGGGAATTTTTATTGCGTCCTCCCACCTGACGTAGAGATACGTCCTCCCACTGCCAAAAAATTCAATTTTTGCTTGATATTGCTAGGTATTATTTGATAATAACTAGGAATATCATCATGTGAAGACTAATACCGAGTTATACCGAGCTATACCGAGCAATACAAAAAAATACCGAGTTTTTTCTAGGAAAAACTAGATATTTTTTTGTATTGCTCGGTATAGCTCGATATAACTCGGTATTGGTCTTCACATGATGATATTCCTCGTTATTGTTTGGTATTGCTCGGTATTTGTTCGGTATTTCTCATTTTTTAGCACAATTTTAGTTCTGAGAAGACGTATCTCTACGTCAGGTGGGAGGACGCAATAAAAATTCACGAATCGGACCGTGCCGCGACTCGCGAAAGCTTGTCGCCGTTGGAATCCCAGCCGAGCCTGACGCCGTCGGCCCGGACGCCAAATCCCTGGCTTTCCGGGACTTAAACGTTTTCAATAATGCATACAATTGGAGAGGCGTCCGCAATGCCAGCAGAATCTCGATCTCCCCACCTCTGCCTTTTCTTTTATTTATTTATTTATATGCTAAATTATAAAATAATCTCATTTATTTGACTGGGGCTGTCAAAATTAGATCCCAAGTAGGGTTCGGGTTGAACCCAAAATTGACCAAACACTATTCCACACAACCCGAACTCGACCCGTTTTTGCAATTGTGTCAGTTTTTTTTAACAAGAACCCAAAACACTCCTCATGTCGTTGTTATAACTTCTGAGTTCCGATCTCTGGTTGAACTATCGAAGGCTTGACGCAACGACGAGGCAGCGATCGTGTGACGACTCTCAGGGAAGCAGGCGTGTGAGGGAAGCGAACCAACGGTCACCATCAGAGGCTTGAGCAACTTGACGCGAAGGCGGCCCTGGCTCGACGTCAATGTCAGATGGTGGCCGAGTCTGAGCAGACACGACTGAGCGAGATGATGCGACGAACGAAGTGACTAAGCGGGAAATAGTCTATCAGGGTCAAACCTGATTAATTTTGAGTTTTCGGATCAACCAGAACTCGACCCAATTTTACAATCGGGTCAAAATGCCTAACTCAATTATAATCATATATGAATACTGTGAGAATTATTTTGAGATTTTATAAATCTATATATACAAATTACGTATTCTTTATTTTTAATTATTAAAATAAAATTTACAAAAAAAAAAAAAAAAAAAAAAAATCCAAACCCTAAAGTCGGCCCCTCTCCTATATAAGCATCAACGCAATCCTCACTCATCTTGCCCAAAACACCCCCGACACACTCTCTATCTCTCTCTATCTCTAGAAATTGTGCTCTTTAGTTTTTATTCCTACAATGGAAAGCTGCGTTGGGAACAAGAGAAGCCGGGAAACCTCGCCGGAAGAGTCGCCTGAGGAAAAGCGTCTTCATGCTGATCTGATCTATGGTATTCTCGAAGAAGACGATGTAGATGTGGAAAATCGGGAAGCGGCGAGCTTGGATTTGGCGACTGTGATGAAAAGCCTCGAAGAGGAGATCGCCTTGCCGCCGGAGGAGAACGGTGAAGCCAGCCAGGTAGAAATCGAGTACTTGCTTGAGGCGTCGGACGACGATCTAGGTCTGCCTCCGCCGCCAGCTGCGGAGCTGTGGACGGAGGAGGAAGTTGAGCCGGCGGAGGGGTTTGGTCAGATCTGGGGGTTTGAAGAGGAGGATATGGCGGTTTGTTATGAAGGCTTGATGGAATTCGGTGGTCCGGCGGAGGCTTTTGGTCCGGCGGACGACGATGTGGCCCCATCCGCCGCCGACGGCGGGATTTTTTACTCTTCTGATTTCTACTGGCGGCCGGAGTCGATGCCGGCCCAGTGAGTGGAGATTTTTTTTTTTTTTGAATTAATTTTAACTCGAACAATATTCGCGGAGATGGAATGGGTAAATTGCAGAAAAGGGCTTAATTAAGTCTTTAATTACACAAACGATGAAGTATCATTTTGTAAAATGAGTAAAAGAGTCGTTCTTTTTAACAAATTTGAACCGATTTTCTGCTGCTGCTTTGTTTCTGCTATTTCAAGGAAGAAAAATATGAAAATTTCTTAGTTAAATATTTGATGTTGGGGATAATATTGTAAATAAAATTTATTTGAAAAGTGATTTTTAGTATATAGTTATGATATCTCTCATAATTGGTAAGGTGCTATAATTTAATTTAATATAAGATTAATTAATTAATTAATTTTTTATAATTTAATTATGTTAACTTTTGGTTATTTTGAAAATTTTCAATTTACATTGATATAAATTTTAACATTTTATTGCAATAATAGAATTGTTTGTAATAATTATTTAATAATTCATTTAGTTTATAATAATTATAGTAATTATTACTTTTTCAATAATACTTTTATTGCAATCTCAATAAACTTAATCAAATAATTATTAATTAATTGGAGATAATATAATTCAATACTATATAATATAATTTAAAAATAATTTGATTAAATAATATTTTTTCTCATTCACCATATTAATATCCTTATGATTAATTAATTAATGAGGCATTGATTATAAGTCCTATGTATGTGACATGTGTATGAATTTGTCTTAATTAAATAGTCGCTTAGTTGTTCATAAGATTAAATTTATAATTTATAAAATTTGGTGTCTGAAATTTTTCTTAATGGGGCACATACATATACGACAAATTATAAAATATTTTGCAAAAGTTTTTATTATGAAGTTTTTATGTATCTTGAATTATTAATTTGAATCATTAAAAAAAATAATCAACGACTGGTGATTACAATAACGAGAATCAAGAAATGGTAAAATTCAGAGCCATACATTGAGCACCCATACCTACACCCACCCATATACAATGGGTAATGGTGGGTATGGGAACACTCATGGCCTCATGGGTGGGTAATCAACATCAAGGGATAAATAGATTTACGTTGCTAATAACCGCATGTCGTATATTGTCACAATCATCACTGGGCAATGTTCAGCACTGAATCGTGTTGCGACCACGATAAATGTTGATATGGGGCTCGAAAGTTTAATTCAAAAAAATGGCAACAAGCTTCAAGGTCATCAGTCCGTGGTGGACTGCGTTCGAAAAGCGTGGAAAGTGGGCAGGTATGGGTGGGTAAGACATCCTGAAAGTCGCTATGGGTGGATGTGGGTGGGCGAAGCCCGCTCATGCAGAGCATGGGTACCCAACCAGGACCTTATGTAGGGCTCTGGTAAGATTACATATTTAGGGTAGAAGGTTCAAATTTTTAATTATAAAAAATACTTTTTTTTCAAATAAAATAAGTTATTTTTAACAACATTCAAAATAACAATAAACTATTTTTGACTTTTTTTAAAATATCAAATTCAGTTTCCTCCAATGTCATTACCATCGTTGTCATTGTCATCATCGCCTCATCTACCATGATCATTAACATCAAATAAATAAACAAAAATAACTTTTTTAAATCTTAAACATATTTTATTTTATAGGAAAAATATAAATAAAATAAAAAAGTAGAGAGAATCTCAAATAGCTCCTAAGTGAAAGATAATGTGAGACAAACATTTTCAATCATTCCCATCAAGTCATGTATAAAGATGTCTCCTCTTAAACACTCATATTAGACCTCTTTGCTTATCCACTCCGAACTAGCTTAAATTCATACTTCAACATCAAATTTTAGGTTCTAGGATGCGCTCAAGCGTGGGACCCGCACCAATAAGAAAATCCTCACAACAACGAGATAAATTATTCTGTGCGGACATCGAACTGTCCGGATGCCAATCAGAACGAGCCATTGTCACCCGCCGCGGTACACAACAAACGGGTGAGATGGTGTATTCTTATTTGCCTATAAACAACATTCATATCTGCATAGAATAATTTCACCAACAACGAAGTCGCCACCTCAATGCCCAAATTGTTTAGACTTTTTCAATGTAGATTAAACCCTATTCCATCAAATTCCTCCTCTAGTTTTTAGATTATGAACAAATCATGCATTGTCTTTGTCATCAAATTATAGGTGAAATGGAGGCTCCCATAAGTAAAGAAAGAAATGAAATTGGATAAGATCGACTGTTAGAGCAATTATGGAAACAAATTATTGAGTGTATGATTGAAATAATAATAATAATAATCATTACATCCCTTTCTAATAATTTTCTTATATGTTTTGCATTGTTGTGAGCTTTTTTGCTTGCAATGCTTAAAATGGAAGCAACATGAAAAATAAGAAATAACTTAGAATTTATTTTTATTTTTATTATATTTTATTTAAATTTTAATATGAAATAAAAATAGGTATGGTATTTTAAATAAATATTATTTTTACTTTTATTGAATATTAAATATGAATATGGTGGTTTTTCCCTTTCATGGAGTTTCCACGTAAAAATGTTTTGTCACGTATAATTCTTGCAGTCCTCTATTTAATATGTATGTGTGTTGGATCTTCGTACAAAGTTAGAACATTAAACATTATATCTCGCTACTGTCTTGAAAGTTTTGGTACACGATAAACAAACTTATTAAATTAAAATTAATCTTCATCAAAATCTAACTAATTAAACCAAAATTGAGCATAATTGAATCTAAATCATTATGAATTCAAATTATCAACTAGTACAAATGCAAATATATTATCGCAATGTAGTGTAGAAATCTACAAGCGGTCTTATATTCAAAGCTCCATCTAAACACTAAGGTTTGTTTGGGACAACTTCCTTGCTGGTTTGTAAAGTACTTTTTATTACACAAAAAATATTTGATTTAGAAATTTTTATATTAAATAATTATTTTAAATAACAGTAAGAAAACTATCTCAAACAAAACCTACATTGCTTTAAAAAAATTGTGCTTAAAAGTTGCATTAAAAATCAGTACAAAAAGCGTCTCAAACGAAGCCTAAATTGGCTCAAAAATTAGAAGAAAAAATATTATTTTCTAATAGACAATATTAATTAGGGTGTCAATTTGTTTCCACGGGTCGGGTTCAGGTAAAACCTGACTTTGACCTGGTAGTTTTTGGCCCAAGCTGAACCCGACTTGATTCAGGTTTTGGATCACTTTTCCTAACCCAAACTCGACCCATAAGACATGAAATTTGGAGAAAAAAAAAGTATAAATAGTGATAATCATCTCTAGGGTTTGTTAATCACACACACAACATCTAGGATTTCCATTTGAGAAGCTAAAAAATAATAACTTTGTGACAACTCATAATAAAGTTTACAAATCTTGCATAGCAATTATCCGATCATCACATTATCTCCAAATACGAAAGATTTACTGGTTATTGATATATGCTGGCAAAATCTGAAGCTTGTGGGGAAATACCTAACCACGAGGGGAGAGAATGAAACTTGAATTCATCGCATGCGATCGGAGCTTAAATTCTAAAAAAATTGAGCCTACAACAACCTTTCAATCATGAATAATGCAAACATAAACTAAGGCAACTGCACATAGCGAAATATAGAAGAGAAAAGGTGAACTCGAAAACCAAAAGCCACAAGACGAAGTGCACGGCTAACCCTTAAGTCTGTAATATTAATGAATAAAGCTGGTTGAATTTGGGTCAATAACTAGTTGTCGGGCTGACTCGAACATGACCCGAAACTCAAATCATGTTTGATATTCGAACCCTAACCTGACCAATTTTCTAATCGGGTATCTTCTAGAGGTCAATGTGCAGCCATGTCATCTAGTACCGAGAAGTACCGAGCCGTAGTATCGAGTAAGGGTGACGTGACGTTAGGGCTGCAAGCGACCCAAACGTTCGATGAGCTACTCATTGCTAGGTTCGATTAAAGCTCGTTTGTGATCGTTTAACTAACTAAACAAACAAATTTGACCAACATTTTTAATATTCTATTTTTAAATAAATAAGCTTGAATACTAATGTGTTTGGTTCATTTATGTTCATGAACAACATCATTTGAAGTTCGTAAACAAGCTCGACATTAAACTCGATTCGTGTTTGATTTAGAACTTGTGAACAAGCTCGACATTATTATAAATTTAATTTAATTTTATATCTTCAATATAAAAACTTTGTTCATGAACAAGAGACATTTCATATTTGTCAATGTTTGCTAGATTGTTTGTTTAAGATATTCACGAACAAATATAAGATGAATCATAGATCGTTTGTTCGTGAACGAGATCATTTGGTTTCTCGAAAATACTAGTTATGTGTATATTCATAATCTTGCTCATTGGAAAGGTCAAAAATACTCATTAGATTTGTTCATGAACGTGCTTATTTGATAGTTTAAACAAATTCACTAAATATATTCACAAATATAGCTCGTTAAGGCTTTGTTTGTTTACATTTCGATAAGCACTAAACGAATCGAATATGAGTCGAACATGAACCAAACATGAACATTAATATTTAAGCAAACCAAACATGTACACAAACAATAAAGCTCAAATCAAACATGAATCGAACTTGAACAAGCTAATAATAAACGAACTCAAACATGAAGACTCACATACTCAGCTCGGTTCAATTTGTTTGCAGCCCTAATATTATCATTGGGCTTTAGACGGTGTTTGATGTCCGCACCTAATAATTTCACCTAATATTAATATAACACTACAATAGAACCCTAAACCCACATAGGTCAAACAGAAGCACCATCTTCTCTCCCCCCAACAAGCTTACACTGTAGCAGCTGATCCTTTGAAGGAATCTGTCACGGTAAATACTGGAACAGATTAACGAAGACTTTTCCACCGACAAGAACTACTACTACTCATTTACTCATCAGCGTCTCTGTCACCAACCACTTCGCTGCTACAGATTCAGCCATGGCGGATGGCCCTTTGCAGGTTTAAAATAATTTCATGAATTATTTTTTATTTTTGTTCTTCCAGCCGGCAGAGAGATCAATCCAGTTAAAAAAACAAAGGAGCTGAACTTGGACTGGAAATTTTGGCTGTGATATATATATATTTTTGGGGAGAAGAAGAAGGAAAATAATGTAATTTATTTTTTATTTTATGCATAGATCTTGATAGGTGGAGATGGCTGATTAAATGAAAATTAAATATTAGGGCATCACTGGTGGGGCAGGTGGAGCTATGAGTGGTACACTGTGCAATGATTTTTATTATGTTAAATTATGATGATAATTTATCTTTTTGTTGGCATAGGTTTTAATGTTTTATTTATAATTTTTTTTTGTAGGCATATTAGTTTAGAAGGAATGTAATTTTTTATAATGATGATGATTATAAAATTATCTTGATATATCATTAGAAAAATTATCATGATCAAGCACGAATTTTGAAATTAAAAGGATTATTTAAACTCTAATTAAAAAAAATTTCAAACTGAATTCAAATTCTTAATTTCAAAGCCTGTTGAGCCCAAATCTGAAACATATATAGAATATTTAAACTATAAATTGAATGATTAAATGATATTCAAATTGACATCTTGTAGTTGAAAGAGCGCCTCGACGAGACTCCAACAAACACAAATCGAATTATGAATTATTAAGGCATTCAAATGCTTGATAAACGATCTATGATCAAGAAAATCGATATTGGTCATCAATTCGAACCACTACCAACGTGCCATTGATATTCTTCCTATTTACTGGCCATATCACTCTAAAAAAACTATAAATAACCTCTGTCTGAGTGGAGATATTATTCTGTGTGGTGCCCAAATGCGTTCAAAGGCTAATTTGCGCCACATCTTCCAATGCATTATGCATTAGGTGATGTGGTGTGTCCGGATTGGCCTCCGAACATGTTCGGCATTGCATGTAATAATTTATACATTGAGAGGGGATGAAAGAACGAATAGAAATCAGTGTTCTTTTGCCACTAGACTCCTCGACCACCGAGAGACCACCGATCGTCGTTGCACTTCCCTCGACCGCCAGAGACTTCTGCTCGACCGCTAGCTGCCATCGAACTTCCGCCCGACCGCCAGTTATACCCCACTTCTGTCCCTCCATTAACTTAAATTTGATCCCGACCACCGATCATACTTTCATTGGACTTACAACCGGCACAACTATTTTGGATTTCCTCACCTCCACATACCGTCGCACATCGACTATCGCGGATCACTATCACCTTTATTATGTCTTTCTGTCCTTCATTAACTACGTTCTTCCAACCATAGTCACCCACTACAATCTTTTTCTTACTGTCTTTACTACCACCGTTGCCCAACTGTGGCTATTCGACCTCCGTTGCCCAACTGTGGCTTTTTGACCTCCGTTGCCCGACTATAAATCATCGTCGTACATCCTTCTAACTTACATCGTATGGTAATTAACTTGTTATAGTTCTTCCAACTCCCACTATGTAATGCACTTTATATGATGTATAACATGGAGCCAAGACTTTTCCCCCAATGAAAGGCCTCATTTGTAAGCAACTCTAAACACTAATTGATTCATTTAAATTGGGCAAGCACCATGATTTTTCCTCATTTCAGGATTTTCCACGTAAAAATTCTGGTATTTCTTTTTTCTCTATTTGTGTGTAAGATACTCAAGCAATGCTAAGAAGACAGTTTTTTTTTAGTTTACTGCTGCGAATATTCTAGCGTGCAACAACCGTATAGAAAACAGAAAAAAATATATTAGCACAAAAGTTTTCTGAAAGAAGTGAAGCATAGTAGCAACACATAAAGTAGGATTGCACAATTGCAAGAAAATTTTCTCAAACAAACTCAATTTTTGAATAAAAAATTGTTTTCAGAAGCAAAAAGAAATTTGTCCCAAAAAATGCATAACACATTGATCCCTCTTAGCTAGAGCGAATATTCTAAAATATAGTAAGTGAATTAATGTATTTGACGAAAAGTTTGTTTGTTTAACTAATGTTCATTTAAGTTCATTGATGTTAATAAACATAATTTTTATTTTTTAAATACTCTAAAATTGAATGGGTTAAATTTGAGCATATTCTAATGAATTTATTTATATTAATGAATGATTTATTTGTTGCTATACAATTTGATAAAGTCTTGTATTGAATTTAATTGTAGTTCATATATTATTCAATTGAGATTTATTTAGCTTAGTTTAACTTTATTCATTTGCAAATTATTTTATTAGGTTTGGTTCCTTTTGCCTTTTATTTTTATTTTTGGCATAGAATGTTACTTATATTGCATTACTTGGAGAAATTTTAATTTGAAATCAAATATAATATCAAAATGACATTTTTCAAATAAATTTCTTTCCTTCTTTTTTATGTATGTAAATATTTATAAATTAGCATTTTTCCAAATTAAATAATCTCTCATATTAAATTTATATTCCTTTTATTTTATGAAGCATAAATTATAATTTAACTTTTTAGTTTCGGGATTTTGTTTTTTGATTTGATCTTGTTCTTTGTTCAAATATTTTTTTTTTTCCTTATTTTTCCTTTTCAATAACAAATTTAAATAAACATATTTATAAAAGTGACTTTTTTATTATATAATTTAAATTAGTTAACAAGTTAGATATTAATTATAAATTTATTAAACTAATTATTCATTTGAATTTGAAATATTCTTCATTAATATTATAATCTCATGAGATTTCTTTTAATACATTATTTACGAGCTTATTTATTACCTAATTTAACTACTTATTTAAATTTAGAAGTACAAAATTTCAAATAGAAAAAACCGCAATCTAAGGACATTATTTATTCAATAAAAAACATTAAAAGCTTATATTTATTTAATTTAATTAATTTTTTATTTAAGATTCAACAATATTAATAGAAACTTGACTATCTAAAATTACCATAAAGTCATTTAGAAAGCAATAAAACTATCTTAAACTTAATTATTTAGATTTATTTATTAGATTAATGAATAATCAAGTAATTATTTAATCATAACAATTTTGCTTAATAAATAATTACATATCAAGCTATTCATACTTAAATTTTATAATTATCTTAAATAACTAATTAGGTGATTAATTAGTTAATTAATATTTAACTATCACAACAATATAAACAAGATCTTTTATCTTTTATGCTAATATTTGCTCAAAATATCATTAATTGAAACAGCCATAACAAATACAGAGAAAAGTGGGAGAATTACAGAAAAATCCCCACGGGCAGCTCTTATTACGAATAAAAAGATCACTTCAAAAAACCCGTGGAAAACTTCTCCCAAAATACCCCTGCAATTCAGCATATTTGCGGTCACTATTACAACTCTTTGTTTAACTAAATAACACACAAAATATAATTATAATAATACCTTTCAACTCTCTCACGATGTGATTTAAATGTAAATGCGAAAAAAAGTAGGGACTAAGCTGCAAAATTCCCAATACTAGTCAAGGAAAGAGAGATCTCCACCGTCGAAGTGTGGGTCCCAAAGGGGAAGGTCATCGAGACCGACGAAATCGTCGCCGAGATTTCCGACGAGGAAATCGCCTGAGTCGTCGAGGTTTCCGACGAGGAAATCGGCGGAGGGGCAGCCGGAGAAAGAGAAGTTTATGTCCACCGGGTCCATGTCATCGAAAGCCTCCACTTGTGGAGCCAATGGGAGCTCCGAGGGCTTCGACGGAGCGGGAATCTGTTGAGCGGAGACGTCTAGGACTGAGGAAGGGGAGGCGAGGGAAAGAGTTCGTTCGGAGATGGAAGAAGAGGCGGAGGAAGATGGCGGCGGAGTGGAAGAGAGCTGGAGTCCGAGCTTCTCCGCCTGGATGCGGGTGAAGGCTTCCTGGTAGGCTTCGGCGGCCTCCTCTGCGCTGTCGTATGTGCCGAGCCATTTCCGAACTCCGCGAATCGGGTCGCGGATTTCAGCAGCCCATTTTCCCCAACGCCGCTGACGAACGCCTTTGAAACGTGTGGAGGAGGTGGAGGGAGCGATGCGCCGGAGCTTTAGTGTTTTCAGCTTTTTCGGGTTTTCGGGACCGTCGATGTTAAAGGTGGACGAAGAAGAAGAAGATATAGGGCTGAGACGGAAAGGAAGGAGCGCGATCTCACGGACGACGCGCTTTTTCAGGTTAAGAACAGGGACGAGATCGTCTTCGTCGCCAGAAGAATCCGTCGCGTCAGGGTCGTTCAACAGTACCCGGATCCTTCTCATGGGCTTCGATTCAAATTTCCGGACGGCGGTGGCCTTCTTCTTTATCTTTGCTCGCATCATGTCCTGGATCAGGAGCTGTCTCTGAGGTCCCGACATATTTAATCACTTTGCTAAATACAGTAACGCAGTAGATCGATAGGTTAGGCGAAAAAACTGAAAAACAAAATTGACGATCTGGTGATTTCAGGACAGATCAGAGGTGTCAAGTTAGGGTAGCCCGCCGAAAGAGGAAGATGGCCGGATCTATATGTAAAAACCCAAAATACTTCACTCCAAATCCAGGCCTGCAAAAATGGAAAAAGAAAAACCCTAAAATCAAACCGACTAACAAACGAAATCAATCCTATGAAGACCAAACACGTTAAAACCCTAGATTGGCACGAATGAATACCTGGAAGAAGGAAAGCGCATGGAGACTTTCTTTGCACCCGCCAGCTTCCCTTGCATAAAGGAGAAGGGAGAGAGGAACGGCCGAGGGCCGAGCAGAGCGGAACAGTTGGGTCGCAGCAGGGACGAAGACGACGATCGGAACTTGAGCTTCTTAACGTTACTGTCTTCTTCACCGGCAAAGAAGCGAACAAGCTCGAACGACATAAATCCGAAGCTCTCCCCAATCTGAACCCCGATAACTCCCGCCCGTCTCCGATCGCCGCTCCTCCTCCACCGCTCCCCGGCTAAAACCCTAGAATAAAAAGGAGGAAATACCCCGATAAGGGTTTTAAAGCCAGAAGAGCACGAAAGTAGATTAGAAGCCTACGGCTCTGCTCTCTCGTCCTTTCTGCATTCCCCTAATATTTTTCTTTATGCACGTATAAATCTTTAACAATAATTTCTTTTTTACATTTTGATTCAACTTGGACCCGGATTCGATCCGAAAATTTTTTAGTTTTGATCAACTCGTTTGTCATATGAGTCGGGTTCGAATTCGATAATCCCGCTATTCAAAACAACCGTAATGACCCGATTTACACACAAAAGATATGTGCAGAGGCATTCGTTCCTTCTGATCGAACGAGAAAGAGGACATACAGGCACTTGCATGAATGGGTTTATAACAAACGAGAGAGCAGGTAGAGGGCTGGAATGGTTCTTTCAATTCGATCTTCTATGCATGCGTGTGATTCGAGCAACCCAAGAAAAATAGAGAGCGCCATCGAATCTTAAATAAAAAAACGTCACGTCACTCAAAAATATCGGGGCCCAGTACATCCGGGTGAGATGGCGTCTCTGAATTGGCTGTTCGCATCTCAGGTGATCGGACGCAATAATTTGCCCTCTGCCACCCCTAATTTTCCCTTTCTTACAACTCCCACTCAATTTAGATATCAGTTCAAAACATTATCGAAAAAGGATTGTAAGATTTGCAGATGAAGGCATAGTCGGGTTGGCTAGAGAAAGCAAGGGAGTCAAAATAGGTTTTCGAGTCGGTTTTTGTGTCAAATATGAAATTGACTGCTCTTAATACATCTGATCCGAACTCGACCCATTTGTCCAAATGGGTTAAAAAATTAGACCTGACCACTATCCTGGTTGAGTGCGATGGGCGACAAGGCAAGTGCAAGCATGCTGAGTAGGTGAGCAGACGAGCGAGTGTGAGCGTGAGTAGAGGCGAGGTCGCAAACTAGCGCAAAATGTGAGTACGAGCTGATGGACTGGCCAAACAAGTTGCATTTAGGTTTGTGGCTTAACCTTAACCTAACCCGATATTTGAATCGGGTTAGAAATTTAAATGTAAACCCGACAAGTTTGTTAAATAGGTCGATCCAAATCCAAATTTTCAACTCGAATACGGTCTAGAGACCAATCGAAATGCACCACGTCACCCTTTTACTGTACCGCGGCATCCGATTAATATTAATAGAGATATATAAAAGAAATAGAATATTTTAAAATTAAAACAGAACATTTGTATTTAAATTGCTTTGAATGATTAGAATATTAAGTTATGATATTTTATTATATTTAAATGACATAATAACATGATTTCAATTTATAAATAAATCAAAATATAATTAAAAAAAAACTATGAATCATACATGAAAATAGAATATTTTAAATTAAAATTTTAAAATAAATATTTAATTATCATTATAATATAACATTTATTAATTATTTAACTATTATTTACTATTAAAATATGCTGACCTAATTGTTTTCCAATGAAAATTAATTAATAATTAATGAGGAGGGAATTTAGCTGGCAGGCACTGAAGCCTCGTGAAGTCCTAAAGGGCGCGAATGCAAGGGGGAGACGTGGCGTCATAAAAAGCGTGAACAGCCTTAATAGCATGCGCTGCAGATTTATTTATTTATTTATTTATTATTATTATTATTATTATTTGATATAAAATTATGGTGGAATTTTTTATTAAAGGTATTTATATTTTGGATATATGTTAATTAGAATAAGATTTAAAGTTTGGAAAATAAATAAAATATGATGGAATATTTTGATATATATTTTATTATAATGCGTTAAAATTTATTTAAAAATAATGTAATTAAAATACTTATATAATACTAATCTTAAAAGAAAGTAATAGTTTATAAGTTTTTCCTAATATAAATTATATTATGATATCATGACATTATTTTTTTAATTAATTTATTATTTTTATGTGATGTTGATTTTACATTAATTTAGATGCATGTTTGAATTAAAAAACTTTCAAATTAAATTTCAGCAAATTCATCAAATTTATTAATGAATTGAACATTTCAATGAGATAGACCAAATGACATAAAAAATAATCTGATTTGAGCCAGAATGAGCCCAACTGAAGGGTTTAAATTATAACTGAAAACTTCAGGACATTAATTGAATGACTAAATGATCGCAAACTTTGGCATTCTTATAGTTGGATAGAGTGTCTCGAGGAAAAGAATCCAATGAACCCAAAATATATTGATTCTATTATTATTAACACAATTAAATGTTGAACAAATGATTTGTGATTAAGAGAATCAATACTAGTCATTAGATGGAGTGTTTCGAATTTTCTTCATATTTACAGGTAGGGGCGTCAATATTTGACACAACACGAAAACTCGACCTGAAAAATCCGGGTTGGACCTAACCCGATTTTAAAACGGATCGGGTTCGGGTTGACTTAGCGGGTTGCCGGGTCAACTCGTGAACCTGTTTAATTTGAATTGCCCCCGCTGCCCCGCATAGCTGCCCTGCCTGCCCGCACACCGCCCGCGCAGCTGCCCCGCCTGCCCGCACACCGCCCGCGCAGCTGCCCCGCCTGCCAGCTCCCGTGCACCCGTGCCCGTGCCTGCCCTGCACCCGCGCCTGCTAGCGCCCGCTCCCGCACCCGCACTGCCGCGCACCTGCGCACCACGCCTGCACTTGCTCGCCGCGCGCACCACCCTTGCCAACGCATGAGCCTGCTGGCTCCCGCATGCGCCCGTTTCAGGTACTGTGTCGGGTCAGGTCAACCCAACAACCTGCCGGGTCGGGTCCGGGTTTAGATTTCCGACATGTTTTTCTACCCTGGTCGGGTTAGGGTCGACCCGTTTGAACCTGGGTCAGTTACGGGTTCGATCCACCCGACCCGTGACCCGAAATTGACACCCCTATTTACATGCACGACACTCTAAAAAATCTATAAATAAGCATCCACTCTTACAATGGAGAGGGGTGGGAGCCCAAATCCTTAGATATTCAAAAGAGCTTAAATGCTAGAGGATTTTTGGAGCTCCATCCTAACACCATCATCAATGAACCTTGCCCGCGGCCACCATTTTCAAACCTTTAAAATGCTACATTATAATTAACACCATTGAACAATCATATAGCACTAAAATCAAAGGAAGATCATTAAAACCTTTGAATCTATTTTGAGATGAGTGCGATATATATTTATTTTATATCACGCTGATCTCAAAGTAGATCTAACGATTTTAAAGCTCATCATCCCCATTTTTTTGAATAAGAACATCATGACAAAAAAAAAAATTTTCTTTAAAAATATTCAATCCCTACACATGACAAGGTAAGATAATGCCAAATCATTAAATACCATGATGTTTCACTTTCAACATTATAATGCTTTCATGAATACAAAGCCTCTCTAGTTAATGCTCAACAATTACAATCTTCATTGGAGAATATTAAACTTGAACTTTAAATGGCATTGGATATATAATGTTTGCTACGGGTGTCAATAAATGATCCAACCCGTCAACATGATTTGAAAAAAATTCAGATACGGGTTGACTTGTTTAATAAACGGATGGAATTTGGCTTAGATTTTTTGATCTGTTTATTAAACGGCCTGTATTAAGGTTGACCCGTTTAATAAACTAGTTGTGTTCGAGTTAGATTTTCCCGTTTATTAAACGGATCAAAAACCTCGCTTTTGACTCGAAAATAACTCATTTAATATATTTTTTTCTTAAATTTTTATTTGTTGGCATAATTTTCTTATTTTTACTATATTGGCACTGGATGTAATTTAATAATTAATTAATATTTAGTTTAATTTTTAAGAAGAAGATCACTATAAATATTAATAATCAACTTTTTTTAATGAACGGGAAAATGTGCAAGGGTTAATAATAAACGAATTCCTACAACTCATCGGCAAATATACTCAATGATACTCTTAACTCCAGAAAAAGTTCAACAATTCTTCATTCTGGAAGCCCTAGAAAGCATGTTAGGAACTATACACATGGGGTATCAAGATAGGTTAATGGATCATATTCAGGTCTAACATGTTTTACAAATGGTTCAAAATTATGGACCTGGATCGAACTCCTAACAACCCGAACAATTCAAATTCAACCTGATAACCCATTTTGATTAAAAAAAATTATATCTTTAGGTAAATTTGCAAAAGAAAAAAAACAAATTTAACGGGTCACTTTTAGGTCAACATTGGGTTTGCAAGTCAACCCAAACCTAATCAATTTTATAAACCGGTTAAAATTTCATATCTAGACTCGACCCGTTTATTAAACAAGTCAACTCAAACCCTAATTTTTTGACTTGAGTCATTTTTTGACACCCTTATATACATATGTTATACAATCACATACACACAATAGAGCACACCTACACGAACATGTTTAAGTTTGAAAATTAACATAAATTTTCTTATGAAAATATCTTAAAAATATGACCAATGAAAAGCATATTGCTATATGTAAATCAAATTTTGCATTACAGAGCTAAAGGATGGTGTGTTTTTTGCATTGTTTCCATACATTATGAATAATATTACAATTTTAGCAATAATAAAAAAAATATGATTAGACATATTAAAATTTCCTTACATTATATCTCATTTGTTCATGGAAGAAAATTCCTATATCTAGAGCTAAAACATAGATATAGCTTCAGCACTTCAAGAGCTTTAATTTTCTCCCTACCATTTACTAAAGCTTAATTTGTTTAGGATAGCTTTCTTATTATTTTTTAAAACAGTTTTTTAGTGCAAAAATTTTAATTTTGTAATTTTCTAGAAACAGTAAGAAAGTCGTCGTATGGCTTCGTTTGGAACGACTTTTTTGTTGTTTCTTTAAGCAGCTTTTTAGTACAAAGCTTTAAGAAGCAATAATAAATACCTGGACAGGGTCTTAACGGGTGATCAGGAATGCCTGTGGCCTAGATTATGTAGAAGTTTAACGTCCGATCGGTGAACTTCTTCCTGCAAAACAGGTTAGAAGAAACAGTGGAAAATCAAGATGAACAAGAATCATGTGAGTGTAAACCATCATTTCTTCCTCCAACCGTTTCAGCTACAGTAGTGGTATAAGTATAGAGAAGATGACAGAGCCCGTTGTGTAACAATGGATGAGATCAATTTAGATCCAGAGCAATGAACGGTAGGGATTAAACTAGCACTGCAAAGGCTGCTGTGGCCGTCTGAGGTAGTGGAGAAGCACGGTAGTGTATCACAGGCACTTATCAGTTATCACTTCCCCGTAAGTTAACAATTTTCTGTTGAAGTGTTAATTTGGTGCATAGAGAGTGGAACCTGGTGGCTGAAAGCGGTTTAGTGAAAATATCCGCAGTTTGATCAGTAGAAGTTACATGATGCACAACAATGTTTTTGAGTCTGATACAATCACGAATGTAGTGAAAATCCACCTCGATGTGTTTTGTGCGAGCATGAAACACGGGATTATTGGCTAATGCTATAGCCGAAACATTGTCACAAAACAGAGGTGTAGGAGCAACAATGACAACCTGAAATTCCAGGAGTAGACGACGAAGCCAGATGACATCAGTAGCAGCAGTGGCTAAGGCTCGGTATTCTTCTTCAGTTGACGAACGAGCAACTGTAGTCTGCTTTTTGACACACCAAGAGACAAGATTGTGTCCCAGGTAAGCACAATACCCGGTTACAGATTTGCGGGTTGACGAGTCTGAGGCCCAATCAGAATCGGAAAATGCCTGAAGTTCAAGGGAGCTAGTAGTAAGCGGAAGACCGAGCTCAAGAGTACCCTGAAGATAACATAGAACACGTTTGAGCAGCTGGAAATGAAATAAGTACGGCTTGTGCATATGTTGACAGAGAAAGTTAACAGCAAACGACATATCAGGTCGTGTGATTGTAATGTACTGTAGCGAACCAACCAGTTGACGATACAGTTCAGGCTTTGTAAATTCTTCAGAGTCAGGCATGAGTGATGGTAATTTGGTTGGGAGAGGGGTTAAAACTGGATTACAATCCTTCATACCAGCCTTATTTAGAAGTGTATGAGCATACAAAGTTTGAGATAAATGCAGACCGTTGGGCATCTGTTCCACCTGAATACCAAGAAAATTTGAAACCGAGCCAAGATTTCGTATGTGAAATCTGGAGTTTAAGGCTGCGAGGAGATAGTCAGTGGTAGATTTATCATTGCCCGTGAGTAAAATGTCATCTACATACACAAGAATGTAGATTTGAATGACGCCTTTGGAGTACCGTAGAAGAGAAGGGTCAGCTGCACTTATGGTAAAACCGAAAGCAGTGAGAAACTTGGTGAATGTAGAAAACCACTGACGAGGTGCTTGTTTAAGACCATAAAGAGCCTTTTTGAGTAAGCACACATGATGTGGATAATTTGAGTCGATGAAGCCTTGAGGTTGCTTCATGTAGACAGTCTCTTCAAGGTGACCATGCAGTAAGTAGAGCTTCAAACCAAAAATGAGTAGGTAAATGAGCATGAAACATAAGGGAACGAACTGTTTCGATGAGATGCCGATGTTTTCGTTCAGCAACTCCATTTTGCTGAGGAGTGTACGGGCAGGTCAGTTGATGAACAATGCCGGTCTGAGAGAGATAGACAGTAAAATTTTTATTAACGAATTCACCGCCACGATCAGTTCGAAGTATCTTAATTGTTTTATTAAGTTGATTTTCGATGTTAGTTTTGAAGTGCAAAAATTTTTCAAATGCCTCAGATTTGAGATGTAGAGGGTACACCCAGGTGTAATGCGTGAAATCATCAACAAAGAGAAGATAGTATTTATAACCATGAAAAGATACTATTGGGGAAGGACCCCATACATCACAGTGTATTAACTCTAAAGCAGTCTTAGTTTTAGAGACAGACAAAGAGAAAGGTAGACGATGAGACTTTGCTCGCAAACAGGCAGAGCAATGAAAACTAGATACAAGTCTCTTAGTAGTAGGAAAATAAGCCGAAAAAGATTGTAGAGTATGCGAAGATGGATGTCCAAGCCGTTGATGAAGTAGAGCAGGATCAAGCACTTTGGTGTGAAGAGCTGTTGTAGAATGTGTGTTGGGAACAGAGGCAGTAGGATGAAGCTTAATGGGGTAGAGTCCTTGACGACATGGACCTTGGAGGAGAGTCTGATTGGTCCGGGCATCCTTAATAAGGAAACCATTGGCATGAAAAATAATGAAACAAGAATTATCATGGGTTAGCTTATTAACAGATAGCAGATTGTTTGAGAGGTGCAGGACATGAAGGATATGAGGAAGCTGTAGCTTACGAGATGGAGTAGGAAGAAGGCCTTGTCCGGAATGAGCAATAGGCAGTAATTGACCATTGCCAACCTGAACTTGAGAGGAGCCTGTGTAAGCATGAGGAGTTTGCAAGTGCTGTAAGTTGGAGGTGAGATGGGATGTAGCATGTAATGCCCCGAGATCTAACTTGGAAAGAATGTCGATCAATAGCCAAACAATTTACCAGAGTTATCTAAAAACCATCATTAAGCTATCTATCAAACATCTATAAAATTTAAAACATCAATATATCAGTCGATTCATATCTCAAAATAACATGTACAATACTCAGGGACTACGCTATCAATGCAAGTAGAGAAATCTATCATGTCCTGAGTACAAAAGAATCATCTATCGATCAAAAGAACTAAAACCTGTCGATCTGAATCAACTCCTATCTCCTGCTCCCGAGCCCTGACCTGAAAATATCAACCACATATAATGAGCTTTACAAAGCCCAGCAGGTCACCTAATACCTATAACTGAAATCAAAGCACGGCAATGCTATCAATATGCATGTCAATCTATCAATCCGAATCAGTCAGTGGTCAATGAGTCTATGCAGCGAAAATCAATAGTCAATAAAACCAGTCAATGCAGCGGCATGCAAATCGATAAATCAACTCAATCCATATCCGTCAATCAAATCAATACGGTCAAATCAATGAAATCAGTAGAGAAAAGCGATACGGAACAATGAATCTATAGGCAGTAGTACGATGTCCATGTTCATGCTTTCAATACAATATCTCTATGTCCATATCAATGCTCAGTAGTCAATCGATGAAATCAATAGAATCTGTACGATACAGTAAATCCGATCAAATCAATAAAGCAGAAATCGATAAAGAAATAGATCCGTAAATCAATACAGTAAACATACAATTCAATACTATATACTGAACAAGTACAATCTACTGGCTATGTTGCTGTTGTAGAATTCATTTTGCTGTTGTAGATATTCATACATTGGTTCTATGAAAAGAAAGAGTCGTCACTCTATTGCCCGTCGGCCGCCCGTCGGCATATAATCTCCTTATAACTCCCATCGTTATATCCATGATCCATGATCTATGATTTAAAGGAAAGCCCGTCGGCCCACCATCCTGTACAGGTATCATCTCCAACCAATGTTCAACCAGGTTATACGTGTTCCAGTATCAATAATCAATCAATAATCAATATTAACGCAATCATATCAATAATCATATGCATATCTAATTAATCTATCAATTCCAGACAATTCAGAAATCATACGAAAATCGGGCAGAGTAACGGTAGTCGGTCAAATTTACACAAAAATCATGCAAAAAGATACAATATCCAAATTCTTCCAAATTACAGTAGAATATCTATAACATCAATACAAGACTATTATCCTATAGAAACCAAATCAAATCACGTTCTGATTATTTTCTATTCGATTAAAATCACGTAGAATCAATTCCGACCGGTAAAATCTTCGTAGAATACAGTCAAATCGTGTACAATAATCATATCTATAACATACTAGAAGTTGTGCGGTGGAAGTTGTGTCAAATCAAAATCATGTCGAAAAGTCGACTACGAAAACACAAAACAGATCCCAACTCGGTCAAAACACAACATCTTTGAAAATAGAAACAGGGTTCGGAGTCCTTACCACGAGATCTACACTTTTCCCAACAGCAGCGTTGGACCAAAAGCACTCCGCGGCCTCCAAAACCAAGCTTTTCTCTTTTTCCCTTTCTCTTTCTCTCTCCTCAAAATATCTGATTTTTATAAAATGATTTTCTCTCTCTTCAAAACGAGCTCATTTCCTTATATCTTACTCAGATCGGCCTGGCCGATCGCCATATCGTCCCGGGACGATCAGACCAAATCCTGATCGTCCTGGACAGTTCCCAGGGCTATTGTCTGGCCGATCATTTCTACAGTACAGATCGGCCTGGACGATCTCAACATCGTCCCGGACGATCTGTACAGAAATCCTTCCAGAAAACACTCCAGAAATCAGCTGTTTTCTATGCACTGATCGGCCTGGACGATCTCAACATCGTCCTGGCCGATTCTGGGAGGAAAATCCAATTCAGAGAGGAACAGTAAGGGAACGAGATATTACAATCTCCCCACCTTAGAAAAATGTCGTCCCGACATTTCCCTACAGGTACGAAGCAAAACAAACAATGCAAAACAAATCGATCCAAATCCAAATCCAAAACAAAACTCGTCGAAATCCAAACAAACACACAATGCAATCAATCACACGTCAATCACTATGTATGCAGAATGAATTCATACTATCAAACTATCAATCAAATCCTTTCACTACACTTGCTCTGATACCAACTTGTAATGCCCCGAGATCTAACTTGGAAAGAATGTCGATCAATAGCCAAACAATTTACCAGAGTTATCTAAAAACCATCATTAAGCTATCTATCAAACATCTATAAAATTTAAAACATCAATATATCAGTCGATTCATATCTCAAAACAACATGTACAATACTCAGGGACTACGCTATCAATGCAAGTAGAGAAATCTATCCTGTCCTGAGTACAAAAGAATCATCTATCGATCAAAAGAACTAAAACCTGTCGATCTGAATCAACTCCTATCTCCTGCTCCCGAGTCCTGACCTGAAAATATCAACCACATATAATGAGCTTTACAAAGCCCAGCAGGTCACCTAATACCTATAACTGAAATCAAAGCACGACAATGCTATCAATATGCATGTCAATCTATCAATCCGAATCAGTCAATGGTCAATGAGTCTATGCAGCGGAAATCAATAGTCAATAAAACCAGTCAATGCAGCGGCAGACAAATCGATAAATCAACTCAATCCATATCCGTCAATCAAATCAATACGGTCAAATCAATGAAATCAATAGAGAAAAGTGATACGGAACAATGAATCTATAGGCAGTAGTACGATGTCCATGTTCATGCTTTCAATACAATATCTCTATGTCCATATCAATGCTCAGTAGTCAATCGATGAAATCAATAGAATCCGTACGATACAGTAAATCCGATCAAATCAATAAAGCAGAAATCGATAAAGAAATAGATCCGTAAATCAATACAGTAAACATGCAATTCAATACTATATACTGAACAAGTACAATCTACTGGCTATGTTGCTGTTGTAGAATCCATTTTGTTGTTGTAGATATTCGTACATTGGTTCTATGAAAAGAAAGAGTCGTCACTCTATTGCCCGTCGGCCGCCCGTCGGCATATAATCTCCTTATGACTCCCATCGTTATATCCATGATCCATGATCTATGATTTAAAGGAAAGCCCGTCGGCCCACCATCCTGTACAGGTATCATCTCCAACCAATGTTCAACCAGGTTATACGTGTTCCAGTATCAATAATCAATCAATAATCAATATTAACGCAATCATATCAATAATCATATGCATATCTAATCAATCTATCAATTCCAGACAATTCAGAAATCATACGAAAATCGGGCAGAGTAACGGTAGTCGGTCAAATTTACACAAAAATCCTGCAAAAAGATACAATATCCAAATTCTTCCAAATTACAGTAGAATATCTATAACATCAATACAAGACTATTATCCTATAGAAACCAAATCAAATCACGTCCTGATTATTTTCTATTCGATTAAAATCACGTAGAATCAATTCTGACCGGTAAAATCTTCGTAGAATACAGTCAAATCATGTACAATAATCATATCTATAACATACTAGAAGTTGTGCGGTGGAAGTTGTGTCAAATCAAAATCATGTCGAAAAGTCGACTACGAAAACACAAAACATATCCCAACTCGGTCAAAACACAACATCTTTGAAAACAGAAACAGGGTTCGGAGTCCTTACCACGAGATCTACACTTTTCCCAACAGCAGCGTCGGACGAAAAGTGCTCCGCGGCCTCCAAAACCAAGCTTTTCTCTTTTTCCCTTTCTCTTTCTCTCTCCTCAAAATATCTGATTTTTATAAAATGATTTTCTCTCTCTTCAAAACGAGCTCATTTCCTTATATCTTACTCAGATCGGCCTGGCCGATCGCCATATCGTCCCGGGACGATCAGACCAAATCCTGATCGTCCTGGACAGTTCCCAGGGCTATTGTCTGGCCGATCATTTCTACAGTACAGATCGGCCTGGACGATCTCAACATCGTCCCGGATGATCTGTACAGAAATCCTTCCAGAAAACACTCCAGAAATCAGCTGTTTTCTATGCACTGATCGGCCTGGACGATCTCAACATCGTCCTGGCCGATTCTGGGAGGAAAATCCAATTCAGAGAGGAACAGTAAGGGAACGAGATATTACATAGCACCAGTGTCGAGGAACCAGTCGTCAGAGTTAGTTGAATCCGCAGCTAAAAGGGCTTGTTGAACTGGCTGATAATTGAGATCAGTGCGATACCAACACTGAAATGCAGAATGACCGATTCTGTTACATATCTGGCATTGAACAAAGGAACGGGGACGTCGTCCACCACGAGTGGATGGAGACGGAGAGCGACCACCACGATTCTGATTATACGAGAAATGACCCCGACCTCGCGAACGCCCACGAACAGCTTGAAGAGCAAAGGTGTTATCAGAGGCAGGGTTAGCTAGTATTTCAATAGCAAGATCTGCTTGCATATTGAGTTCTTCAGTGCAGAGGAGGGAATAAAAGTCATTGACACCAATAGGTTGCAGTTGAGATCTAATAGTAGTTTTGAATGCATTGTATGCCGGTGGTAATCCCTTAAGAGTATATAGAATGATGTCTGCTGAGTCGATGGTAGAGCCAGCTGCGGTGATCGCATCGACTTTCTGTTTGATGTCAGAGAGATATTGAACCATTGATTTATCTCCCTTTTGCACAGTGTGTAGTTCACTCTTCAATTGTAGTTGTTTGGAAGGGTTTGTAGCTTGGAGTCTCCGCTGAATGGTAGTCCATATAGCATGACAGGACTCAAGATTAAGGACATAAGGGAGCAGAGACGGGGAAATGGTAGCATACAGAGCTGATGCAAGATTTTGATCAATTAATTTCCATGACTGATAAAGAGGATTAATACTTAATGTACCATCAGATGCGAGGATTTGACGCGGCGGCATAGCAGAAGAGCCATCTAGATAGCTTTCAAATCCATTGGCAGAGAAGAGAGTTAGAACTTGAGCTTTCCAAATGGGATAGTTATCAGCATTGAGCTGTGTACTGAGGACCGTTTTGACATTGGTCATTAGAAACTTGAGTTGAGGAGGGATTAGGGTTTCGGTTTTCAGAACCGATTGGGAAGAAGGAGTTATAGACGAAGCTGGAGATGCCATCGAAACAGTTGCTCTGATTGATACCAACCAGCTCTGATACCATGTAGAAGTTTAACGTCCGATCGGTGAACTTCTTCCTGCAAAACAGGTTAGAAGAAACAGTGGAAAATCAAGATGAACAAGAATCATGTGAGTGTAAACCATCATTTCTTCCTCCAACCGTTTCAGCTACAGTAGTGGTATAAGTATAGAGAAGATGACAGAGCCCGTTGTGTAACAACGGATGAGATCAATTTAGATCCAGAGCAATGAACGGTAGGGATTAAACTAGCACTGCAAAGGCTGCTGTGGCCGTCTGAGGTAGTGGAGAAGCACGGTAGTGTATCACAGGCACTTATCAGTTATCAGATTAGTGGTCTTCATTGCACTTAGAAGATGCGCCATCTGCACAAGTGGCAGAGTGGACGTCATAATAATTTGTGTTAAGGGGGTTTAAGAAGCAATAAGAAAGTCGTCCCGATCGATGCCTTAGTTTATATTCTAGTTATTGCGAATCTTATGCTTTCATGTATGCCTCTATCATATAAAGGAGAAATTATTCTGTGCGGAAACCGAATGCAATTCATCGTCCGGAAACCAACCAGAATGAGCCACGTCACCAATACAAAGTGTGGTATTGAGCGGTACCGAGCTCCGGTACCGAGCAGGGATGACGTGGCGTATTCTGATTGGTCTTTGGACGTCATTCGGTGTCCGCACATAATAATTTGTACATATAAATGAGGATAGTATCAATAACTGAGCAGCAACAGGCAAGATGAGGTCTGCTTTCAGCACTTGAAGTTCATTGAATTTTTCAGACAAAGGCTTTCAATCTCTCACAGCCTCATGAATTTAATTGACAGCAGCTTGTTTTCAAATCTTCACTTATGTTTTTATAGCCAAATGAAATAAATGGAGCAGCAAATAATGAAATAATTAATAGTAGTCTTTAATAGTACAATCAGAAGCGAGCCTGTCAATATTACTTTGTATTGCTAGATGAAGCTGCTGATCATATATATAGTTCAGTTCACATAATGTGTTTGTTAAATTTTAAATAATATATTTTAGTTTATTAAAATTTTTAATTTTTTTAAATATTTTATTAAATATAATGATTAATAGCATTATAATATATGCATGTTATCTTAAATATCTCACATAATATGTTTAGTAAAAAAGAGTTTATTTCACGTTATATAAAAGGGTTAAAGACAACTAACTCAAACTCCTCCTATGATGTAGACTAAAAATATTGCGTGAATAATTTAGAATGTAAATTTCGACTTAGCTGGGCTACAAATTTGGGCTTAGTTGGAATGCAAATTTGGGCAATGTGTATTATAAATTTGTTATAATGTATATTATAAATACTAATAATACAAAGTTTTAATATTATAAATTTATATATTTTATTAAATTTTATTCTCATAAATATATCATTTTTAAATGATATTTATATTTATAAATTTATATTAAATATTTTAAATATTTTATAAATATTATTAAAAGCTCATATATTTATATAATATAAATTTATATATTATATTAAATATTATTCTTATAATACTTTTAATTATAAATATATAAATATATTATTCTTAAATGATATTTATATGTATAAATTTTATTATATATTTTTTAAAATTTTATAAATATTATTAAAAACTCATATATTTATATTATATCATATTAATTTTATTAACTTTTTATAATATTCTTATTTATTATATCATCCAGTTCAACCGATTGATCCGTAAATTTCTTCTTCTTCTAGTTTATTGTCTGTTCAGATTTTCACAACCTTGAATTTTCTCATATAAAATCTGTAGGATTTGTTAGGTAAGCTGTCTTTGTTGGTGGGAGTAACCTTCAAACTCTCCATGAGGAAAAATAAAATATAAAAAAAGCTTATTGTAAAAAGCATATGTCAATTATAAATGATATAGTTGCCTAACCTTCTCCTTAATTGACCTCTGATTTATAGGTTTAGATTAGGATTTTAAAGCTACATGTAATCCTAAAGCTAATAAGGATCTATATGAAAAATTGATGGAACTAATTACTATTTGATGCCGTTGATTTACTAGAATAAATATAATCACTGAGTTATTCGAATAGACTACGAGCGAGTAGCTCCTAAGCTGGAGCAAATAGCGTCTATTTTTGGAGAGATTATTACATGCGGTTATCGGATCATCCGGAGGTCAATCAGGACACGCTACGTCACCTAATACACATCGGTACACAGCATATTGGTGATGTGACACGTCCTGCTTTGCCTCCGGACAACGTCCGATGACCACACGCAGGGGCAGAACCCCATGTAACCCGGGGGGATCGATTGTCCCCCCTCAAAAATAAATTTTAACTTATAGGAGAGTAAAAAATCGTTTTTGTCCCTCTTAAAAAATCAGTTTTGCCCCCCTAAAAAGCCTTTTTGCCCCTACCTACCATTGATGATGTCCTCTTTAAATTTGAGTCGTTTGATTCATAAAGCTTGATTCTTCTCTAACATAGATTGCATTTTCTACTTTATATTCTTCCAATATATATATATTCTCTATTTTTAAATTGTTGTGAAAATGGGTAGTAATGAAGGCTCATTTTTCCGTGTAATATTTGAAAGTGACATAATTAGTGCAAAAAAATATGTAGAATTTGATTAAAAATATCAATTATGTATATTTTTTTGTCTTGTTCTTATAATATTTTTATTTTTTAATTTTTTTGTGGCTGAAAACATTGTGATAATTTTGATATACATTTTGTTTGAATTTGGAAACTAAAAAAAAAAAAGAAATAAATAAAGCTAGAAAAAAATTTTAAAACAACTTTTCATAATATATATTATATATATAATTTTTTAGTATTTAATTCTTATTATTTTTTATATTTTTTTATTTAATTTGCCCCTCTCAAAATTAAGGCTGGTTCCGCCCGACCACGCGTAGTAATTTCATCTCTTTTTGGCCTTGTCATTTGCCTGCAGCATGCCTAGCAATGCTTTCATGAATTATCTAAGCCAAACATAAAGTTCTTTAGCTTACAAAAAAGGCTTTTATGAAGTTTAACAGATGCTTATGAAACACAAATCACGATTCCTAACAGTTAATCCATACAATTAAAATCAAACAAAATGGTTAAGGTTTCAATTTTAATTAATGTAAATTTGTTTATGTTAACCAAATAAGAAATCAGGAAAGTAAGTGAAATATTATATATAGAAGTGGGTGATCAAGTCATTAAAAAGAATGCATGTTTTAGATATTTGGGGTCTATTTTTCAAAATGATGGTGAAGTTGATGGGGATATTATTAGTAGTGATACGGCATCACAAAATTAGCTTGATTGAGCACGAATCTCGAGGCAAAATCATTTCGGAAACTTCAAAATTTAAATTCGAGAGCATATAAACTCCGATTTAGGCTAGCTTACAGTAAAACTGAGCGTCTCGGAAATACGAATCCAACAACACCAAATTCGACCCAATCCGAGCCCAAATGGGTCCGAATCAAGGACCCGAAGCGCTGTTGGAAAGTTCAAACTGCAATTTGAGTTACCAAACGGTCTCCGATTTTAACGAGCTTATACTCGAATCGAGCGGCTCGACGAGACGAATCCAACGATCTCATAATCGCCAAATTTAGACATCATTAAGATCTCCAAATGTCCAACGAACGGTGTATGATCAAAGGATTCGATATCAACCGTCCATTCAAACCACTCCCAATTCACCCCTGATCTCACACCTATTTACGGGCTATGCCACTCCAGAAAAACTATAAATAGAGCCCTCATTCTACACAAAGGGGGCTCAAGTGAAGAGAGAGAAGAAGAAGAGAAGGAGGCGAAGGAAGAAGCTCCTCCTTGACCACCGCCGGAGCTCTTCCCGCCGCCTGAATAAGCCGGAACTCTGCCGGATATTCGGGAGAATGCCAAAATTCTGCCTAATTTCCATGGGATGCGTAAATTCTTCCAAATTTACAGTAGAATTCCCTCATGACGCCGAAACTCCGCCCAAGTGAAGCCGAATTTCTTCACTTTTGCCACCAACAGACGTCAGACTTCTACCCGACGTCGAACCTTCACTCTTTGCCAAGTTTCTACCCGGCGCCGGACTTCTACCGGTTATCGGACTTCGCTGAACGTCTACGCGAAGATGGATTTATTTCAATTGTTGGACTTCTACCTGACGCAGTCCTTCTGATCTTCGTCGTCAGACTACAGTCCTTCTAACCTCCGTCGCCAGCCGACTACGGTCCTCCTGACTTACGTCGCCCGCCGACTACAGTCATTCCGACATCCGTTGCCCGTCGACTATGGTCCTCCTGACTTATGTCGCCCGTCGACTACAGTCTTTCCGACCTCTATTGCCCGCCGACTACGGTCCTCCTGACTTATGTCGCCCACCGCGACTACAGTCCTTCCGACCTCCGTCGCCAGCTGGCTACGGTCCTCCTGACTTCCGTCGCCCGCCGACTACAGTCCTTCCAACAAAGCGAATATGTCAATAGTAGCTCTTTGTATTTACATTATGTAATGTAGTCTATAAGATGTACATCAAGCTAAGGCATTCTCCCAAGGAAGGGCCTCATTTGTAATCGACTACAAATACTAGTGGATTCGTTCAAACTGGGCTAGGGTCGTGGTTTTTCCCCATTTTTTCAGGGGTTTTTCACGTAAAAATCTTGGTGTCTGATAAATGCTAGACCCTCTCTCTTATCTGATTGCGTGCCGGATTTTCATATAACGCTAAGACGATAAACTTTATATTTCTCTACCGCCGCGAATACTCCTGGACGCAACAAGTAGAATTCAAGTTGGATGGCTGAAATGCAGGACGACAAGAGGCTTGTTGTGTGATAGAAATGTACTTCTCAAAGTTAAGGAAAAAGTTTCTAAGATAATGGCGATTCCTATAATGTTTTATGTCGCATAATGTTGGTCATTAAAAGAGAAGTATAAAAGTGTTGCAGATAGTTAGTATGGTCAGGTGGATGAGTGGCTTTACACTTATAGATAAAATACGGAAAAAATTTTAATGTGAGGTGGTTTTAGTCAGGGGCGGAACCAACCTTAATTTTCAGGGGGGACAAACTTATAAATAAATGTCAGGGTGCAAGGGGACAGCACCCCTTGGCAGGGTTCGACCTGCCCAGTCAGGTCGCGAGGTAAAGGGGCAGCGCCCCTGCGGGGGTTTCCGGAATTCAAATTTAAAAATAAAATAATGAATGTTTTTTACTATTTGTTTGGGGCAATTGCCTAAATATCATAGTATTTTTAAAGTTTTAGGGGGGGGGGGAGCAATTGCCCCCCCTCACCCTAAGAGGGTTCCGCCCCTGATTTTAGTAGCTCTAGTGATATATAAGATTAGAGAGTCTTATCATCGGCCTTCCTTCTGATGGTTTGGTCACATAAAGATCCTTCTCGATAGGTGAACTCCTCTTGACTGGTGCAATTCATCAATTCACTCAATGGAGCTTTGACTAATTACCAACATAAATATTAATACAGAGTTCTTCTTGGTCTGTTGATTGGAAAATTTGACTACCAACTACGATGTCTTGAATTAAAATTTCATTATTAATTATAAAAAATAGAAAAAGTTAATAAGATATTAGGTAAAAAATAAAATAAAATTGAGCCTTCGAGATAATCATGGATATTGTTTCCTTCTTTCTCCACAGCTCTTTTTAACCTTTTTCTTCTCCTCTCTTTTCTCTTGGATTTTAGCTTTTTGCTATTGATTTCCTTTTCTTTTTGTTTCTTATTGGTTGTACCATTCACTTGACTTGTTATTGACAACACAAATATAAGTATGCAAAGTTGGTTTTTCAAATTGCATATTTAGACTAATGTGAGTTTGAAATTAATTTACCTCAACAATATAAAAAATAATTATAATAATGAAATATATAATTGTTTGACACAATTTTCTTACATTTTTCATATTAATGGAATATTTTCATTTGGCTATAATTATTTTTTTAATATTTATATAACTTTCTATGATGAGAAATGATTTTTTATAATTGATAGAGTGTCGTAGCAGTATGCGGAATGTCTTTGCAGCGCATTGAAATCACGACGGACATCCAGCGGTTGTAAAACCGCTGCAAAAATAATAGTAGCGGTTAAAACCGGCGGGAAAAGTCAAAATTTGTGCTGCGAAAGCCTTTTTTTTTGGTAGTGTATAAAAGAGTAAAGATTACAACCCAAGTAGAATAGAGATATCCGAGCACAGTGAAAATAGAAAAATGATTAATATTATAGAATTGAACATTTGTGTACCATTTGATCATTTCAAATGGGTTGGCCTTATAATACCATAATAATTTAAAGGGAAAAGTTTAGGGAAATATCCAAATGAAAGAGTAAAAGGTTTACTATTATGAGCCTAATTGTTGAATAAGTAATTCTAGGACTAATTAAGTTTTGTTTGAGATAACTTTTTTACTGCTTTCTAAATCAGTTCTTTAGTACAAAAAAAAAATTTGAACGAATAATTTTTGTATTAAAAAAATATTTTAGAAAGAAATAAAAAAGATGCGTCAAAGAAAGCCTAAAATATAAAATCCATTATACAACAACAAAGAACAACAACAACAATCATTTATCTCACTACGTGGAATTGGCCACATGAATCATTTTTCTCCATTGTGTCCTATTAAGAGTCAAATTCTCATTTAAATCTAATAAAGAGATATCATTTCTAATATTTTATAACCAAGTCTTTTTAGGTATAGCTCTATCTTTCTTAATATAGGTCAAATCTAATACATATACTCTTCTAACAGGGTCATCGACTGGCTGCAGTTTTGCATGACCAAACCATCTAAGGCGACTCTCTCTAATCTTATCCATCACTGAAGCTGCTCCAACCTTTCCACGTATATACTTGTTTCCTATCCCGTCTCTAAGAGTAAATCCAATCATCCATCTAATCATCTTCCTCTCAGCAACACTTAACTTAATACTGTGCTTCTCTTTTAATGTCATAGATGATAGATGAAATACTATTCTCTTCTTGTTGATGATGGGTGCCTTGCTCTTTATTGATGTATAATAAGCATTGATGATGGATGTACTGCCCATTGATTATTTGCTTGCAAATAAAGAAAGATAAGATGCATAACAATGAGGTGATTATGACTATTACAAGAGTCATTCATTATTTGTTGCAAATTAGACATTTAAAATATTCGAGCATTTAGAATATTCCATATAATTAAGTTTTGGTAATATACAAAACTTCATTATTTATTTTCATCTATTATAATTAGAAATGTAAATGAGTCACATAAAGCTAAAATCACTCCTTATGTGAGCTTGTTTAATTAATCAGATTTATAATCTGCTTATGAGCCAGCTTATTTATGATGAGAGAAATAAGATTATTTTTACTTAAGCAATTTTTATTAAAAATAACCAAAAAATAAAAAGAATAGAAGATAAATAATAAAAAATCATTAGATATTACAAAATGAGGCAAAGTTTTTAAATATTTTTTTTATTGTTTTCTATATGAACTCTTAAATTTTAACATATTTTAAACCTATTTTACATAAATATTTTTAAACAAATCAGCTCATAATTAAGTTAACGAGTCATTGGCTCAAATTTGACTCATCAGACCCAACTTACAAATCCTTATTGAGTTGAGCCCGCATCAACGCACAAGTCAGCTTGACTCAATTACCCCTTAATTCGGACCATTCAAAATCATAAAATTTAATGATATTTTATTTGTAACTATTTCAAATGTACCATCATTTCTTTATAAGTTGTAAGAACACCACCCTTTTGGGGCAAATTATTGCATCAGGTCACCTGACGGAAATATCCGTTCGGATCCTCTCTGTCTACAGTAAAGCGCAGGTCACTGTAGCAGCTGCTACAGTGACCTGCTGCTACAGTGACCTGCGCTTTACTGTAGACAGAGAGGATCCGAACGGATCCTCTCTGTTCGGTGACCTGATGCAATAATTTGCCCCCTTTTGGAGGATCTCACAAGCAACAGTTCTTATTTTGTATCATTTGAGGAACCAATTATTCCTTCATTATTTTGTGAATAGAGACATCCTAACTTCCTCACTGATATCTTCCTCTCATTAGATCAAATATTATAATTCATTTTACATAATAAATATAATAAAAATATTAATCATTTTTTTTTCTATTATATTTTTTTTTTCTTTTTGTAATCATTATATAAAATCTATAAGAATAAAATATTATCCATATTCTCCCAAAAAAAAAAAAAAATTTCCAAACATGCCACTTTGAATGGTCCCAATGGCTTCTCATCAATCTAATCCACCATGAAAGGCTCACATAGGCAGAATACAGTTAACAAAAGTAGCTTTTAGCTTCCTATCTCTGGGAATCTATGATATCCTCCTTGTACAAAAAGTAAAGACAAAATCTGCATTGAAAACATATTTCAGTGCAGACAACACCGGAATGATCAGAGATAAATAAAAATGAATCACATCACTCAATACACAATTATACATAACATTTTTTTTGGGAAATTTTTGGGCCTTTGCCCGTATATTAAAAACTAAACATTACAAAAAGAACCAGACCCCAATACAAGGGGCAAAAAATTGCACAAAAATTAACAACAAAAGAGAATAGGAGAACAAAGAAACCGGACTCAGGTATACAGAACTAACAAAATAAGCAAAAAGCTTAAAAATCACCATTCCATCCTCCCCTGGTTGCTCACCAGAAGACTGCAATTGCAAGAACACCAAAAACCGGCCACATCATCCAGACGCAAAAACAGAGAAGCACGACTGGTAAAAATAAGTGCCAAAATATAATTCCCATGCCAGGAGTGCCACAGCCCCCAGCGAGCCATCCAAGGGGAGGGACCAAGAGTATGAGAAAAGTTAGTTCTACTCATCATCGTCCGGTTGTGGGTTACCCAAACCCCCACCAAAAAATCCATCCAACAGATGATCCAAAACGGCCACAGCAGATCAGGAACCCAAAAAGCAGAAGGGAAAAGACTGCTTAATCCGATCAATCTGTTTCCAGCATTCAGTTCTAGCGCCAATAGCATAACAAATTTTTTTGAGCAAAGCATCAGTAGAGATTCCAGTATGCCCAAACCTCCTATCATTACGTTCTCTCCACAGATGATAGAGAGAACAGCAGATAACAAAGTAGCAGAAATTCTTCTCAAGACTGCTCATGTTATGCAAATTATCCAAAAAATCAAACACCTGATGAATCGTGGGGTGAAGCAAAAATGAGCTAAGAGCAGGAATGAGAGCCGAGAGAAGCGCAAAGGTGTAGTCACATTGAAAAAAGCAGTGTGACACCGATTCATCCTCATTCTTGCAAAAAGAGCATAGGGAAGGAATGAAAATGTTCCTTTTAGCAAGCACATCCGCCATTTTAAGTCCATCAACCAGAGCAAGCCAGGTATATGAAGAAAACCTCAAAGAGTAATGTTTGTGCCAAATAAATTTAAACCAGGGAACCTCATTATAATCAAGAAAAAACTGCTCATGAAAGGTTTTAAGGGACGGGATAACAGAACCGACCCAGGACACCTGGGGGATTAAGGGATCCAAAATGGGAGTAGAAGAAATCCTACACATAACCCCCTGGTTCAAAAGAGAAGGGAGAGACCAGGTGCCATCCAAAATAAAGTCACAAACCCGACCTTCCAGCATATCCAGAAGAGCAAAGTCTTTCACAGCAAAACCTTGACACCAGGGATCCCAAAGCATAGAGAGAACACAATTTTCCCTGGTAACATTAAAAGACAGCTTATCTTTAATCTTATAAGCAGTAAGGGAGATGATCTTCCAATATTTAGAGGCCTTGGACCCAAAAGGCTTCCAAGGGGAAAGGTATTTGTGCCTAAACCAACCAGCAGCCATAGAGTTAGTGTTATAAAACCTCCAGAGAAAGGAACAACCAAAAGCAAAGGTAAGAGAGGCAATAGAAGGAATCCCGAGCCCCCCCAGCTTCTTGGGAAGGCAGGTTTTATGCCAAGCCACAAGATGTAGCTTCTTGCCTTGAAGAGACCCATGAAAAAGGAACCTGGCACAAAATTTCTCAATGCATTTGCAAATCCCTTTCGGAATTACAGCTCCTCTAATCCAATACGCAATCGTATTCATTATAGTAAATTTTAAGAACTGAATCCTCCCTGCAAAAGACAAGAATTTTACTTTCCAACCATCAAGTAGAGTAGAAATCCTACTCAGTAGTGGTTGGAAGTGAGCGGCTGTAAGCTTTTTAGGGGAGATGGGGAGTCCCAAGTAGGTAATGGGATTGACAGTGAGGGAGAAACCAAGCAGCTGGGTGATATCATTGGCCAAGGGAGAATGGCTAGAAAACAAAATAGAGCATTTAGAATAATTAACAGCTAGCCCAGTCTCCAAAGCAAAAGAGGATAAAACATTTTGAAGGATGTTGGCATTAGCAAGGGAAGCCTCCCCAAACACAAGAATGTCATCAGCATAGAGGAGATGGTTAACCAGAGAACCATCCAAAGAAATCCCAATGAAATTACTAGCATTAAGCGCGCAAGAAAAAGCATCCATGACAACCGAGAAAAGCAAGGGGGATAAAGGACAGCCTTGTCGAAGGCCAGAAGAAGAAGGGAAGAACCCCTCAAGACCCCCGTTAATGACAACAGAGAAGAAAACATCTTCAATACACCCTCTTATCCAATCCACAAAAACCGGGGAAAACCCTTTCATAGCAAGCCTGTACAAAAGGAATTCTCGGGAAACAGAGTCGAAAGCTTTCCGAATATCAAGTTTAGCACAGAAATACTTCTTCCCCCCCAGTGTTATTGAAACCACTCAAAATTTCAGAAGCAAGCACAATATTATCAGAAGAAATTCTCTTTTTAATAAAACCAGCTTGGCTAGCATGTATGATATGAGGCATAACATCCTTCAACCTATTAGAAAGAGTTTTGGCAATAATCTTGTAGAACACATTGCATAACGAAATAGGCCTATAATCAAGGATGTTATTAGTATGAGACCCTTTAGGAATTAAGGCAATTGCAGTGGCTTTAGCAGACCTCGGCAGGAACCCAGTAGAGAAGAAGTGTTTTATGGCCTTGCAAACTTGATTGCCAATGAGATTCCAAGATTCCTTATAAAACTCAAAGGTGAAGCCATCCGGGCCCGGGGCCTTAGACTTAGAAGTCGAAAAAACAACATTATGTATCTCCAAGTCAGTAACAGGGGCAGTGAGAGAAGCCCCCAAGTGAGGAGGAATGGTCTGACCAATGGGGATAGAGGAGTTGCCCGAAAAATGAACATTAGGATTATTAAACAATTGCTGAAAATAGCCCACAGCCGCAGCTGCAATACTCCCAGGATCAGAAAAATGCCCATCCATGGTAGACAACTCATTGATACGGCCAAAAGATTTTCTAGCTTTAATCCTAGCAAACAAGAAGCCCAAATCATCTTCCCCTCTAGTAAGCCAATCCGCTTTAGCCCGTTGAATCAGCCAAGAGCTCCAACTCTTATGGAGGCAAGAGAGAGAGGAATTAATGTTATGAATAGCATCATTGAGATTATGGTCCATAGGAGAATGTTGAAGAAGTGCCATGTAGTGAGCTTGATCAGAAGAAAGCTCTTTAATTTTACTCGAAATGTAAGAAGAATTAGACCACTTCTTAGATTTAATAAAATTTTTAAGGTTGTGAAGCTTAGAGTAAAAAGCCGAGATAGGGCTACCAGAATTCTGAGCAGCAAAGACCGAGATCAGCCCATCCCAAAAACCCTCCATATTAAGCAAATAATGCTTAAATTGAAACCTGGCATTAACTTTAGAACAAATCCCAGGCAAGATCACCAATGGGGAGTGATCCGAGCAGGAAGGGGGATCAACCTTGCAGAAAGAAGAAGGGAAATGATCCAACCAATCAGCATTGACAAGAGCACGATCCAACTTAATATGAATAGGGTCATCAATCCTCTGATTAAACCAAGTGAAGAAAAGACCAGTAGAGGGAAGATCAAGCACACCCGTATTAAAGATCCACGAATTCATCTCAAGAAGACGCCCATTATTCAATGGATTACCCCCAGACTTTTCCTCAGCAAGCCTACAGCAATTGAAATCCCCCAGAATGATCCAGGGGGAAGCAACACTGGGGGCAATATTGATAAGCTGCTGCCAAAGAGTAGATCTCTCAGAGGGGGAGTTAGCAGCATAAACAACGGAGAGCATAAAAGGAGGCATATTAGGGGAATTCACGGGGTTGACCACCCCATGAATAAGTTGGGAAGAAGAGTGCAAGGGAAGAAAAGAAATAGTCCTAGAATTCCACTTAACCCAAATTCTCCCAGGGTTAGAGCAACCAAAGTTGTTACAAGAGTCTTCATCAGCAAAAATCTTGTGAGTATTAATAAACCAAGGGTCCGAAACAGAGCCAAAAGGCACCTAAGCTTCCAAAATGCAGAGCAAGTCCAGGTGATGCACAGAAACCAATCTCTTACAAGCCAGAACTCTATCAGGAGAGTTAAATCCCCTAACGTTCCAGCAGCCCATGAGACAATGGGTCATTTCCGATTTGAGTTAGAAGACCTAGTCTTCTTAGCACTCTTCCCTTTGGTGACAGTTGGCTGGGTGGGCTGTTTATGAGGGATATTGGAAGTGTTATTCAAAAGAATATTGCCTTGATCCTCAGCAGGGAGAGAAGTAGACGGGGGGGGGGGGGGGGGGTCATTTTCAGGTGGGTCAGGTGGTTCTTCCTCCTCAGGTTGGAGAATAGCAAACTTGTTAGGAGAAGAGATAGGAGGATTGGCCATCACAGCAGCCAAACCAGGAGAAGAAGGAAACTGAGGGGAGCTGGCCTTAGCCGAGGCAATGTCAGTAACAAAGGGGAAATTGTCAGAGGAGGAGACTTCCTCAGTGGGGGAGTTCAAATTAGGAATCGGATGCAAGTTTTGAGTCCCAGACACCAACATGTGGTTAAGGGGAAGTAGTTGAGCAGAAGAAATAACCTGCGTAGTGGGCAGAGAGGGAGGGATAAGTGACTGGATATTAGAAGTGTAGGTAGAGGGGATGTTAGTGGGGTTATGGATGGGATTGGCAGTGGTGGGCATAGGGGGAGGGGGAGGGGTAAGCGTCTGGATAGTGGGAGGGATGTTCTGGTTAATGGCCAGGGTGGGAGCGGGAGGAGGGGGGGGAAGAATCGGAGGTCTATTAGCGTGTGGAGGAGGTCTGGAGGGACGCGCACGGGAAGTGCTCCGTCCACGGGGCTGAGGAACTTTGGGCTGAGGATTTATATGGCAGAGAGAGGACGGATGAACAAACGAGCCACACCCGGCACAAGGAGAGGGCTTCCAGTCATAAAGAACTTTCAGATTAAAATCATCCCCATCTAAGGAGATGGGGATCTCGTCAGGTAGAGTCGATGTGTTGGAAACCATGACACACACTCTAGCAAAAGTGAGACGAGTTTTACGGGCCGTGAGGGCATCCACCGCCAGAGGATGCCCCACAAAGCTGGCAATTTTTGAAATTCCAGCCGGATTCCACACGACCAAAGGTAAATCAACAATTTTTATCCATAAAGGAATGGAAGAAAACTCATCTCTTTTGGGCTTGAACTTGGCCGTCCACTGCTGCAGGATGAAAGGCCGCCCAAAGAAGAACCAGGGCCCCCCCGACCAAGCCACTTGATAGTCCTCAGGAGAAGAAAACTTGAACAGAAAAAACCCGTCGTTCAGAGAAAGGAGATCAACACTTCCTTTAGGATTCCAAGCACGTTTCACAGCATTGAGAAGGCTAAGATACGTGGGGCGAGGCCCAATAGAGTACCCAACCAGAGAGGAGCTCCAGTCAGGAATACCCACATCCAGTTCCGCAGCAGAGAAGGGAACTTTACCAACCGGAGGAACAAAGGAAAGGTTAAAGTTCCCAGCAACCGGATCATCTTTTGTGAGGTTGGAGGCAAAACTAGCCCCCCCGAGGAAGGGGAAAACCCGCGAAGCAACCGAAGCTGCTCCAGGTAAGGGGGGGAAACCCGCATGCAAGTCCATGAGGGAAGAAGGGAGGGGAGGGGGAACCGACCCCTCCCCGCACGGAGGCGGGAAGCGAGGAAGAAGGTGGCGGGAAAAGGAAAAGTCTGCTAGGAAAAAACCCTAGCAGAGCTTCTCAATTAATGTTTGAATTAGTGATGCATGACAGGAATGTCAATTATACATAACATCAGTATACAATAAAACGTGACGTACTCTCATTCGTCTTCGGATGTTCGGATGCCGTTCGATGACAGCACAAAATAATTAGTTATTTTTTATTGACCATCTTCTACCCTTGAAAAGTTAACCCAACATTCAAACCCTCCCCTCATCACATTTGAATCATGAGTAGTTCTAAGTTTTATATAGTTTGTATGCTCAATTTATATACTAATTGTCTTATTGTTCATACAATTGAGTATATAAGTATACATTCGCGTATCGAATACACAACACACGAGTATGTAATTGTATATGCAATTCGGTTTCATTGGAAAGAAAGCTGTAAAAGTAGTAAGAAAGCGGTCTCAAACGAAGCTCAAGTGTTCTTACGCTGTAAGCGTGTAGATAACTATATACTTAATAGCAGCGAATATATGTTTATGTACATTGTAATCCATACATATACATAACCATTTCTCCTCCTTTGAACACATGAACATGACAACTACAGATTTTTTATCATCCCTCAAATCTCACAAAGTGGAGCACAGAGAATCAATTCACTGCTCACAAAGAGAGAATTCTGTTGGCATGACAGGATAGAACACCCTTAGTTTTTACTGCAACTAAAATAGAAAGATATTGCAAAGCACCAGCAAGAAAAAAAAAAAAAAAAAGATAGACAAAATGAACAGTACTAAGTACTCATCACATACTTCATAATAGAAACACATCTTCTTCCTTTTTTCCTCTCCACTCACATGACAGCACAACTGCTTCTGTCCTCATCACTACTGTAATTATAAGCTCCATAGTCCTCTGATTGATGACTTGTGCTGTTATTATAGTTGTTGATGTTATAGTAATAAGGGTAGGAGTAGAAGCCAGTGTAGGGAGGGATCTGAGGAGATCTATTATACATAACCTGTGGCTGCATATTTCCATTGCTGTATAAGCTACTTGGATTCATCATAATGGAAGATGGATTGCCATGGCTACCATTAAAGTTTGTAACAGTTGAAGGGAAGCCTTTATTGAGGCCTTGAAGAGCTCCAAATCCCATAATCCCATTGCTCGTTGTTGGATTACTCAACACCATGGTGTTTGTTGTGCCATTCATGTAGTCTTTGAGCTCTGAGCAATTTAGATTCTTCATCATCCCTCCATTGTCATGGTTGGACTTGGACCCTCCCTCTTTCTTACCATTCTTCTTTGCATTTGTTCCTGGATTTGCCTGTTTCAAAAGGTTCAACTTGTGGCCAATAAAGTTAAGGTCATCTTCATCGTCCTCGTCGCTGAATTCGTCATCAGAGCTGAAAGAATCGAGCGTAGTTTGCTGGTTCTTGAAAGCCTTGAGACCTTGCAGGAGGGGTTGGGTTGCTTGAGGTTTATTGTTGTTGTTGTTGTTGTTGTTGTTGTTGTTGACATTACCATTATTTTTCTTGGAAGGGTTATCTTTGATGGGCTGAAACTGATGTGAGTGAGGATTGTTGTTTGGTTTGTGATTTTGATTATTTGTGGAGTTGTTGGGTTTCTGATTCAAGAGCTCTGAATGCTTCCCAGATTTTGCCAGTTTTTTAATAAGAGTGGCTGAATCCACATTTCCTGAGACTGTAACTTTCTGCTTCTCTGAATCAATGGTGACTGTGTAGACTCCTAGAAGAAAAATGTATTTTGTCATTCAAAAGCGTTCTTCTTTCTTTCATTTTGTTACCTTTGTGTGAAGAATTTGTTATGGTTGGATGAAAATAAGGATATTTGCTCATAATATTATGAAATGGCTTATAGATTTTAGGACACAAAAAAGTCTTTATTTACCCTCTTGTGAAATATAAACAAGAGGACCATATTCTGCACATAGTAAACAAAATTTTATCTTTTCAAACTGAACAATCAAACAAGTACCAGTGGATTTTAATCCGTATAGATCAAAAGAAAAGCTAAAAGCATGGAAATAAACAAAACATATTTTTAAAAAAAAAAACTATCTACAGTACCAAAAATCAGATGAAAAGAAAACAAAGAAGTAATCTTACGATCTCTCAAATGAACAGAAAGAGAACTTTCAAAGAAAATACCTTCAATTTTTTGAAGGATCTTCTTCACATTCTGCTTACAGCCATCACAGTGTAAGTTCACTTTGAGGTTAACGGTCTGCAAAAAAAAATGAAAAGTAAAAAATAAAAATAGAACCTTTACAATCCCTTCCCCTTTTCCCTCCCCGCAGACCCAAAAAAAAAAGAAAAAATAAGCTTTGCTTATAGAAAAAGGAAGCCAAAGGAGTGGGAGAAGGGGAAACCTGGATCTTGAGAAGCTTAAAGTCTTCATCTTTAGTCATTTTACTGCTCCTCTGAGAAGACCAAAAACTTCAAACTCATCAAAAAGAAAGAAAAATGTTAAAACTTCTGTGCAATAGAGAGAAAGAGAGAAGAAAGTTCTAACTCTAATCAACAAGCTACACACTTCTACCTCACTATCAATCCCTGATAAAAAAATCTGTTAAGAAAGAAGAGTCTTCCCCTAGATTCCTCCAACTTTCACAGCAATAAGAGCTTCATCCCTTTAACCCAAGAACCTGTGTGGCTCCCAAATATATAAACTTGTCCGTGAAAAGCTATCCAACGGCCAAAACAAAAAGGAAAAATGGTATTATATTTCCCAAATGACCTGAAGAGAGAGAGAGAAGATGATGTGATTTGACGCTAAATTCAGGAAAATTTTCAGTAAAAGAGCAACAGCGACTTGACAGGCCTTCCCCCTACTTCTACGCATAGCCATGTCCTTGTGCTGCCTTTCCTGTCTCCTTTTTTTTTAAATTTTTCTGCTCTTACTGTGCTGTGGCCTCAAAGCTTCTCGCGAGATGATGAAAAGAAAACATAATTCGATGGAGAGAATGAGAATATATAGCCTTTTCCCAAGAACACCAACCTGCTGATTTTAAATTTTTAATATGGAACAGCATACTTAGATATTTGTATGTTTGAATATTTTATATTTTTTTAATAAAGTTTATGTGATTTTTTTTTATGAACAATACTTTTTAAACTATATATTGAGTTTTTCTGTTTTTCATAAGATTTATATGAATTTTTCATATAATTTTAGGTCTCAAAAACCACAAAAAATTAAGAACTCAGTTTTTTTATATGAGAAATATGAGCAAATTTTATTATATATATTCTTACTCTTATGTTTTTTTTTTTTTTAATGCATTGGTGAATAGTGCTGTAGTAACTTGAAAATACTAGTGTTAAAAAAAAATCTAAATTCTTGTTTTAACTATAGCTCAACTACAGTATGCCTTTAAGCGTCGAGACACTGGGTTTCGGAGGACGGTGTCTACTAGAATTACCGATGTAACGTTGAAGCCTCTGTTCTACAGTAATTTTGAATTCTTCATACATCGCGACGATGCTGTCCACTAAAAAATATTTTAATATATATTTCTCTTCACTTGTCGTGTAATAACTCAAATATGTAATTTTTTAAAAAAATATGAAAATTCTGAAGTAGAACGTTTTTGCGTTGGTTTGATGAGCGTTGCGACACTAGATTTTATAGCATTTTAAATGAAGTATTGAATCATATCAGATACATGATATGATAACTCCATGTGATACCCTATTGATCCATGTGATTCACTGATTGAGAGCCATAAGAAATTGGAGATTGATTGTGAGTTATAATGAGTTAGGATTACTGATTCACCTGATTCAAGAGAAGCTATAAGGAGTACATTAATTAGGAGTTATATAGTGAGATTGATTGGGGGTCATAAGTGTTGGAGTAAAATGACTTTTAAGATACGCTCATTTAATATTTGAATTCTAATACTGACACTACTACGAACAATGTATTGATATTGTGCTTGACAATAATATTGTTTACTATCATTAACACTATTTAACACTATTGATCATGATATTAATATTATTACTAGTATAATATTGTTGATTTTTATCAATAATGTGACTGATGATACAATATATTAACATGTGATGAATTATATAAATATAAGTTTATACAGATAATCAGTATATATATTGATGCATATATTTATTTATATGATTTATAACATATTACTCTCTTTTATCTTGTATTGATTTTAGTTACTTGCGGGGCTATGTGCTTATCATATGATTTACATGTTTTCAGAAAATGATAAGGATCCTATGATATAAGGCTCTAGACTTGACAAAAATGTAGTCATATTTTTTCTATTATTCATTGATAACCTCTTGTTAAATGATTAAAATGAAAGACATATATAATTCTTCCAATATAAATCCTAGAATGTGACACGCCGTCCCTCATTTCCACTCACCGCCACGACTTATCGAGGAAGGAAATAGAAGAAGAGGGAGAGGGAAGGAGGAGAGAGAAAAGTGAAAACCTAATTTTTGACCATCGAATCACCTTATCATTTTTACAAAAATTCCTCAAATTGAGGTAGGTTACTCTAATCACATCTCTATTTTTAAATATTTTGATTTTTTACTATTGGATTGTTCTCAAAATTAATTTTACTACATTTTATCTGATTTTATCAAACTATCACCGCATAACTTTTTATATGTTATCGTATTTAGAATAATTCTTTTAAATTATATTTTGGAACGTAAAAAGTGCGATGCCAATTAGCATCAACCTAAACCCTAAACACGAAAATACCTTTCTTAATGCCACTCTGTTTGTGCCACGCGGTTGGAGACGTCCTCACCTCCTCTTTGCCTTTCTCAACCCTCTTTATCTCATACATGTGATGTGATGGCTATAGCTAGTGGTTGACGATATCATTGCCCCACAAGTGGCTAGGTTGGCTTTTGTATTCGCTCTCAACTTCTCCTCTTTGCGAGCAATCACGTACGCCATTATATAAAATCAATTTGGATTTCATCTATTTTTCAAGTTATTTGTTTCTATAAATATAAGAAAATAGAAACTTTTGTGATCATTATAGGCGACTGATTTATGAGCTATTTAGAGGATTATATTGCCTTAAGAAAGATGAACATTTTGGCTTCGTTTGAGACAATTTTCTTACTATTTCTTAAAGCAGCCTAAGAAGTAGTAAAAAAAAGTTATTGCAAATGAAACCTTTGCCTAAAAATGAGTGGCATATCATTATTATTTAGTAGCAATTTCTAATTTGATGCCTACTTATCAAAATTATTACTATTCTACAAAACTTTGATTTCCAAATTTTAGTAGTAACGATGGTGGTCCGGCGGAGCAACGATGTTAGGTGAGGATCTCAAGTGATGGTCCGACGGAGGTGAGGGCATCAAGTGGTGGTTTGGCGGAAGTCTAGGTCTCAAGTGGTGGTACGGCGGAGTAACGATGTTAGGTGGTGGTCCGGCGGAGCAATGACGTCAGGCGGTGGTCCGGCGGAGCAACGACGTCAGGCGGTGGTCCGGCGGAGCAACGACGTCAGGCGGTGGTCCGGCGGAGGTGAGGGCCTCAAGTGGTTTCGGCGGAAGTCTGGGCCTCAGGTGGTGGTCCGGCGGAGCAATGACGTCAGGCGGTGGTCCGAAGGAGGTTAGGGCCTCAAGTGGTGGTCCGGCGAAGGCAAGGGCCTCAAGTGGTGATCCGGTGAAGGTGAGGGCCTCAGGTGGTGGTCCGGTGAAGGTCCTGGGGTGGTTCGGCAAAACTCCAGCGGTGGTCGAGGAGGAGTTTCTTCATTCTCTCATCTTCTTCTCTTCTTGCTCCGATCCCCCATCAAGAGAAATGAGAGGTCTATTTATAGATTTCTGGAGTGGCATGACACGTAAATAGGTGAGAGATCAAAGGCAAATAGGGAGTGGTTGGATGGACGGCCGATATTGAATCCCTTGATTGTGGACCGTTCGTAAGGCATTTGAAGGTCTTAGTAATGTCAGAATTTGGCAATCTTGGGCTCGTTGTATTCGTCTAATCGAGCCGCTCGATTCAATTATAAGCACGTCATGTTTGGAAATCATTTGCTAACCTAAATTGTGGTTCGAACCTTCGAACAACGCTTCGAGTCCTTTATTTGGACTTATTTGGGCTCGGATTGAGTCGAATTTGGTGTCGTTGGGTTCGTATTTCCGAGACGTTCAGTTTGACTATAAGTTTGCTGAAATCGGAGTTCATATAGTACCAATTTTAATTTTGGAAGTTTCCAACTTGATTTTGCATTGAGATTCGTGCCCGAGCAAGATAATTTTTTGAGGACGTATCAATAGTAAAAAAATCAGTTGGCACATTCTCATTCGCCTCTCTAAGTCGTTCATGAATAATTTTTCCATTTTTCCGGTTTTCAATCCCGCAATACTTTACCAGGGCGAATGTAAAAATCATTAATGTATGCGCCTACCCCGCATGCGGTCACCATTTTAATTCAATACCTCTCCCATCCTTTGATTAGTCAACTACACTTTCAGTTATTTACAAAAATAACCATAATTAAGATTTTAGTGTTTGACTTTTTTACTTTGGTATTAAATATCTAAAGAAAAAAATTGAGCAAAATTAAAAGTAAAAATAATTACTTCCCATTCTATGTTCAAATTATGAAATAATACTATTGGAGTTTTGATTTAATATCCTAATATATATATATATATATATATATATATATATATATATATATATATATATATATATATATATATATATATATATATATATATATATATATATATATAATTTTATTTAAATTCATATTACTAGTATTTTTTATATAATTTATACATTAAAATTATTTTTTTAAAAAAAATGAATTTAAATAAGAGTTTGACTCTTGATATGACATAATGAAAAAAAAAAAATATGTAGCCAATACCATATAGTCAGATGAAGGCTTGTTGTTGTTGTTATTATGATATATAAATAATAAAATTTAAAAAATTATATATGTAAATATATAATAATTCAATGACATATTGTTGTTGTTGTTATTATGACATGCATGTAAACCCCACTAAGTACCAGATGATGTGGCGCGTTCTGATTCTCCTTTAAATTGTTCGATGACCGCACAGAATAATTTCTCGGCCACTTAAGAGTAAAATTGTTGGGGGAAAAAATCATACATCTTGATGGAACGTAGGTCCCGAGCCTCATCCTTCAATTTGTGCTGAGATTAGTGCTCTAGATGATATCTAAAAATTGCCTTAGTCGCAACACAAATTCAAAGTCAATGAACTCATCCTGATGCAACTTTCGTCGTTCGACGGGATATACTAATATTGTTCATAAATTCATCATTAAAAAAAATAGAAAGATCTTGATAAAAATATGTATTAAAATATTTGAATCTATTTTGAGATAAGTTGAATATATAAATGATTAAACATACACTCATCTCAAAACAGAACTAAAAGCCATGAGTCAGACTTCGTTTGGGACAGCTTTTTCAATGCTTTCTAAAACAATTTTTTTGTTAAACAAATTTTTAATTAGAAATTTTTGTACTAAAAGACTGTCTCAAACGAAATCCCATTCTGATTCAAAACATCCTACTATTTCAAGGACAAAAAAAAGAAACAACTTATATGCAACATCATTAAAACAAAGTCCTATAGATCCAAAAATTTAATATTCATAAATTTAAAGATGACCAAAAATGGAACAAAAGTACTCTCTTGATCCAACCAAAAGCAAAACTTACTGTTACAAAGCTGTTGGCCATAAAGGAGAATTTATAGTTTCAAAGAGTTAAATGAACCTATGAGTAACTCTTTCACAATAGCTGCAATCACATAACTGACTTCAAATCTAATTAAAATTTTCCAATTCAAATGTGACAATTAAATACCTTTCTGGTGAAACCGACTGGAACTAAATGCTTGACTTTTGAAGCTTTTGACCTCGCAAACCATTCCAAAAGTCTGCAGCTTTCATCACCCTCTTCCCTGCTATCTGGAGCTCAAGAACCTGTCAACAAAGATATAAGTGCAGAAGGATTGAGGCTTTTGTTTAGGACAACTTTCTTTCAGTTTTCTAAAGTGACTTTCTAGTACAAAATCTTTTTGAATTAGAAATTTTTATACTATAAAACTGTTTTAGAAAGCAACAAAGAAGCCGTCCCAAATGAATGAAGCTTGAGTGTGTTCATATACAGTAATCTATTGCAACTTTGTTAGAACAGAAATGGCAAGGTTTCTGCACCTCAAGGCAAGTTGATCCTGCGCATGGAATCAGCAAAGAACCTCCATCAAACAGTATATCATCCTCACCACCCTTTGTTTCAGAGATTTTGCAAAATCTAGTTGTGATGATCTTAATTTCCAGTGCATTTGGATTACCTTTCGCATCAATTAGCTGTAATGTAGCTCGGGTCCCAGGCCAACCTGCAAAGGCCCGAACCTGGAGACATTGGCTTGTTGTACTTGTTCAACTGGCAAGAGAAGAAAGGGGATCTACCTTGTTATGTATTTGCTTCGCATCTTGTTCAAATGAAATCCATGATTCTTCAGGTTTTATCTGTAAGGAAGATACTAAAGTTGTTTGAAAGGAATAAATTGCAAGGAGTTGTCTAAGACCAGCTGATGCAGTATGAAATTGAATTGATATTTTCTAGAATTAAATAAACAGCATGGTTCAGATGTCAAATTTGAAAGGAATAATTCCTTTTGTAAGTGAATGATCCACACCTAACACAGCCATTGTTTGGAGAAGGCATGAGGTTTAGGTTTCATTTGGGACAGCTTTCGTACTGCTTTTTAAAACGGCTTTCTAGTACAAAAATTTCAAATTCAAGAAATTTTGTACTAGAAAGTTGTTTTAGAAAGCAAGAAGAAGCCGTCCCAAATGAAGCCTTTACTCGCTGATAAAACGGAATTCAATTTCTAATAAAATGGTGAGTGTAAACAGTGCATATTACCTACAAGGTTAAGGAAAGGAAAAAAAAAAAAAAAAGCTTAAAAGAACATTGCTAAATTACTAAGTCAAACTGTTATGGGGTAGGGAAAGGAATATGCATTTCTTATTAGTAGAGAGATGTATAGAGCTCCAAATGCAAATATTCTACTCCGAATCAAACATAATATACTTGGAAAAACAACCCCCAAATACTTTGACAGAATAAATGGAAACTGTTAAGGCATTCAAAAATATAATTTGAAAATTTTAATTGAATTTACATGAAAATAAAGTATTTCACTTCAAAATGCTTTCTTTTTTCAGCAAATGATATGTCATACCTTAGGAGCCAAAGTAGCTTTAGAATCATCCTGTGCATGTGCTTTGTACTTTGCAGATCCATCTAAAATTGATGGGATTTCATGCATTAGAAGTTTTGCACCTGTTAGGAAAAGACAAAAATCAAGTGGCACAGTTAGACGGCATTCAATTCTGCTAAGGATGAGTAGAGGTGAAAAGAAAGTATGGAGAGTCTGTATAAGACTTAACCCGTGCACTTTACATTGAAAACAAAAGGGCTGGAGTCAAGAGGAAGAGGATACGCACAGGGGTGAAAGAGCTAAAGGCAAGTAAGTATGGATTTCTTCTATCCCAGATTTATCATTTTTGGAATTCTGCCTTTCTCTATATGTATGAATCTATGTATCAATAACATAGTGAAATCAATAAAGTTGTATGTATGTATGTATCAATACCAAAGTGAAATTAATCAAAGTTGTTTTTAATTACCAGGTTAGGGCTTGCTATCAATCCCTTCTCTCCCCCACCCCCCCCTTTTCATGCCTCTCATTTGTTACTTCAAATGGCTTTCCTACAAGATTAAATGTCAGGACTACACAACATTGCAGTGCCCTCATCTGCACACAATGTATTCTTTTGTACTTTCTTGCGTAAGCTTGCCTAAAGTCTTTTTTTTTTGTTTAAAACAACACTATATCAAAAACTAAAGATTAAATTTTTTACCTCTTAAAATTTTTCGTTGTGATAATAATCTAGAATATATGAAATCCATTTTTTGTTCATATATTAAAAATAATATTATACATCAAACATCATCCTGTCCTAATATTTCTCAATAGAATGGTGTGATTAAACATAAGCATGGTCATCACCTCAATGTTGTGCCTTAATACTTAGCAAGAACATTTCACAAAAATTTTAGGGAGACACCCTTCTAACAATTTGTTTAGTCAATCATGTGTCCTCCACTAATCTCACTAGTTTTTTTTTTTTTAAACAACAACAACAACATCAAGCCTTTATCCCACTACATGGGGTCAACTACATAAATTCTTTTTCTCCATTGTGTCTTCTTAAGAGTCAAATTCTCATTTAAATCTAATAAAAAATATCATTTCTAATATTTTCTAACCATGTCTTTTTAGGCCTACCTCTACCTTTTTTAAGATAGGATAAATCTAATACATCTACTCTCCTAATCGGGTCATCGGAAGACCATCATTTTAAGTGACCAAACCATCTAAGATGACTCTATCTAATCTTATTTGTCACTAGAGCTACTCTAACATTTTCACGTATGCCCATTTCACATTTTGTCTCTAAGAGTAAAGTCATTCATCCACCTAACATCCTCATCACTATAACACTTAACTTAATTTTATGCTTCTCTTTTAATGGCCAACATTATGCGCCATAAAATATTGCAGGTCTCACCACCATCTTATAGAATTTTCCCTTAATTTTAAGGGGTGCTTTTTTATCACACAATAGGCCTAATGCATTCCTCTACTTCAACCATCCACTTGAATTCTACAAATAATATCCCCATATATTTCACTATCACTCTAAACAATAGTCCTGAGATATCTAAAATGTGTATTCTTATTAATGACTTGATCGTCTAAAGTCACAATCCCCTCACTATATCTATTAATACTAAAATTACACCCCATGTATTCGGTTTTGGATCTACTCAAATGAAAACCTTTAGACTCTAATATTGACCTCCATAATTCAAGTTTACAACTTCCTCTCTAGACTTACCAACAAGAAGAATATCAGCACAAAAAATCATACACCAAGGTACATCCTTTTGCAAATGTCTAATAAAAACATCTATGACTAAAGCAAAAAGATTTGGGCTTAAGTTAATCCTTGATGTAATCCAACTGAAATAGAAACAAGCTTTGTCAAACCACCATATGTTTGAACACAAGTAATAACTCATGCATATATATCCTTAATGACTTAAATTTAAGCATTATTAACTCATTTCATTTCTAGAACTCTTCAAAGCACTTCTAGTGAAATTTTATCATATGCTTTCTATAAATAAATAAATAAATATCATATGTAGACCCTCCTTATTATATCTATACTTCTTCATCAAACCTCTCAATAAATATATATCTTCCATAGTAGACCTACCCGGCATGGATCCAAATTGATTTAGAGAAATATTAGTTTCACGTCATAACCTATGCTCAATAACTCTATCCCACAGTTTTAAAACACATAATTCCTCTATAATGTGTACAATCTTATTCATCATCTTTATTCTTAAAGATAGAAATCAATACATTCATTTTTCACTCATCTGACATATTTTGTCTTCAAAATAATATTGAAAACTTTTGTAAGTCAAGAAATTTCTTCATATTCTAAGCATTTTCATACTTCTATTGGAATATCATCTGGTTCAACAACAGTTCCACTCATCATTTTTTTAAAGCCTCTTTAACTTCTGTTTTACTAATATGAAAAAAAAATTTATATTTTCATTTATGGTGCTAAGTTTACTAAATTCAATAATTTTCTCATAATTTTCATTGAAAAGCTTTTCAAAATATCTCATGCACCTTTGCTGAAAATTCTTTTCTAATAAAGACAATTTTTTATCTTCATCATTAATATACTTCACTTGAATTAAATCCTTATTTCTCTTATCTTTTTTATTGGATAACTTATACATACATCTTTCACCCTCATTATTTAATCCATTATATGAATCATTAAAAGCTAATTCTTTGCATCACATATTATTTTCTTAAACTCTTTACGGGCCTCTTTATATCTTTCTCAATTTTTCGAATTTTTACATCTAAACCAATTTTTATAAAAGCTTCTTATTTTTTTTAATCTTTTCTTACACATTTTAATTCAACCAAAAATTATCTTTACTATTATGAGCTTTTCTTTTTGATACTCCAAATAAATCCTTTGCAATATTTTTAATATCGCTAGCATTTTTTTTTTCACATAACATTATTTTCCTCATTTTTAATTTCTTAAGATCTTGAATCTTACTCTCAAAAATATTTTTGTTAATATTCATTAAATGCCCCCATCTAATCCTAGGATTATATTTTATTTTATTTTACATATTATGCCCCTTAATCTTAAAGTCCAAAACCAATAAGCGATGCAGGGTATATAAACTTTCATTCAAAATAACTTACAATCTAAACAATATATTTTTCTTATAAAAAATAATCAATATAAGTTTTATAATATCCATTCTTACAAGCAGTGAGATTTTTTTCTCTTTAGCTAAATAAGGTATTAGAAATTAAAAAATTATAAGTTAGAAAAAAATTTAATATGATCTTATCACTTTCATTAATAGTTTCAAATCCAAAGTCACCATGAATTCTTTTAAAATATTCTACCTCTCTGCCAACATGTTAATTTAAATCTTCTCCAATAAAAATTATTTCTTTAAGAGGTATCTTTAGAATTAATTATTCTAAGTCATTCCAAAATTTTAATTTTGAACACATCCAAATCTACTTGATAAGTATAAGCACTTATAATATTAATAATCTTAGTATCAATAACAATTTTTAAAGCTATAATTTTATCTCTAATTCTATTAAATTCTACAACATTATCCTTCAAACTCTTATCTATAATCACACATACATCATTTCTAGCACAACTCTTACCTAAATATCATAATTTAAATCATAAACTATCAATCTCCATAACCTTCTCTCCAACCAATTTAGTTTCATGCATCATGGAATATTTATCTTCTAATGAATAATAATATTTATTAATTTCATTATTTTTCTACAAGAGAACTATATTCCAAGTTTAAATCGTAATTTTAGTTTCATGGACTAGCTTCTTTGCTCACATATATTCATGATGTGGAAACCCTTGCTCATTTAATATTGTACTCGAGCACTAGTGAAGTAGCCCTTACACGCTTCTCACTGTATTCAAGTCATATAGCATGTAGCATTCAAGGAAAGACCTAACATTAATAAAATGTAGAAAAAGGATTCATGTAATGATTATTCGACAAGTTTACACTGTCTATCGACTACCAAACGCAACCTTCTACTTTTCTCATCCATGACTTAGGACCTAGCAACAACAATGTTAAACGTCTATCGACCAAAGTAGGAGTAGAACCCATGCACTAGCTTTTTTATACACAAACATTTTTTTTTCTTTTTTTCTATCCACAAATATTAGAAATGACCTTTCTTTAGTAGATTTAGATGAGAATTTGACTCTTAATAAGACAAAATGGAAAAAAAGGATTCATGTAGCCGACTCCGCATAGTGTGATAAAAGGCTTGTTGTTATTGTTCACTCCCTTCAAAGCAGACATATAAACTTCCTCCTCAAGCTATTAAATTGATCTTCCTGATTTATTCACATAATTAGAAAGGTTATCATTATTATGATTCCTCTCATAACTATTTTACATCTCTATTGATGTTTCCTTTCTTGAAATATTACTCCACTGCCTCATGACTGCTACACTAAAGAATTTCCTCCAAGCATTCCACTTCCACATTTTGCTCAGATATCTACTCCTTCACTATAGATTTATTCTCATCGACCTCAACAGCCTCCTTTGATACACCTGCTTCCATACCGTTACAACTAAGCACCCATTAATAACTTCAACATCAAAGATCCATCTCCAAATTGCTCTCCAAAAAAGTACATGGCAATCTACTAATAACCTAATATAGTCTTTAATATCTATTAATAATTTATTCTCCTCTTTTCGTAGTTTTGACTTGTCTCCATATGTTGTTTCTATTCCCAAGACTAATCAAGAACTACTCCATCCTAACAAAAAACATACAATGAAAATTAAACTGTGTCCCTTCCCTTAAAAAAAAAACAGAAAATACAACATCTCACCACAAATACTTCCAGCACCTAAGGACTTAGAGATAGGATGACAAATGGAGAAATCAAAATGGCTGTTTATAAATAGTAATTGGAAATGGCCACACTTGATACGCATTCATCCATTCAACAAAGTTTAAATTTAAAGGGCAAAAAATTAAAATATCAATTACTTTGTTGAGAAACGAAGCTAAATTTTACTACATGGGTTAAAGTAAAAACAGATACCTTTGTCAAATAATTCTAAAAGTAGCTCTGGTGCCTGCACAGAGAATTCAAAATAAAAGAAAAATTAAAAAAGAAATTGCTTATAGCATAATAGTAATTCAAGTAAACAATGGAAGGTAAAGTTACTAATACAATTTAGGCATTCCAGATGAATATTTTTGGTACCTTCCAGTACCATTAAGGAAACTTTTGTGCTACACTGTGAAATCAAACTGTTCATATTAGATTCCCATTATGTTTTCAATTCTTTAAATAATAATTAAAGTCCAAGAAATTTCATGATCTTTCACAAGGAATGTGTAGATACTTGATTAACACCAATAAAAGGAACAAGACAATTATATCCACTGACGCAATTGCACTATAATATACTTCTAAGGCTTCGTTTGGGACAACTTTCTTTCCGCTTCTTAAAGCAGCTTTCTAGTACATAAATTAAAATTTTTGTGCTAGAAAACTACTTTAAGAAGCAGAAAGAAAGTCTTCCCAAACGAAGCTTAAGTAAAATAAGCATCCATTATGGCTGCTTCTCCCATTGCGCCGAAATCTTGAACCATATAAAAGCATATGAATTTCAAAGAGGTTGCAAACAACGCACAAGTCAAACTGTTTCTCATAATGAAGTTACTAAAGAGGATGCATTAATGATTCACCTTAATGTAGTCATCAACTTCCACTTTTTCATGTGAAATAACAGGGCCAGCATCCAATGCACGAACTGTATATGCAAGTGATACTCCAGTTTCCTCGACTCCATCCTAATCCAATTTAATGGACAACATACTTACTGGGAATTCCAACATCTATTACAAACTTAGACAAGAGGGCTAACCACAAAACCTGTAGAGCTCTTTGGACAGGTGCAGCCCCACGGTACAGAGGCAGCAAACTTGGGTGGACATTGACAGTACCTAAGTGGGTCAATCCATTAATGAGTTCTTAGTTTTATTGCTCAAGCATCATAGAAAAATGATGAAGTAATGAAGATCTCTGACCAGTTAGATACCCTTAAAAAATATGAAGAAAGCAGACCAAACCCCTAGCTTCTTTCAAATAAACTATCTCAGGAGGAGCTCGATAAAAGTTTCTTGATACAGGAAGGTCTTGGAACACATTTCTCAAAATCCACTAAACGATAAAAGAAACTTTACTTACCATATGGTGGAATATCAAGAAATTTAGACGGTAAAATATTCCCATATGCTGCTGTAATGCAAAGTTCTGGATTTAGAGCCCTCAAATCCGATATGAAAGATTCCTGGGCAAAGAGAGTACTAAGTATAAGTTATTTCAAGAATGTACATAAATAATAAAGCTTTGCATGTAAAGATAAAAACCAAGAAATCAACTAGCTATTTAATTCAACTGATAAGAAAGCCTCGTAAAATAATAAAAGACATTCTTTGTCTACCGAGTATAAATCATTTCAATCAATAAATAATAAAGCTTCGCATGTACAGATAAAAACCAAGAAATCAACTAGCTATTTAATTCAGCAGATAAAAAAACCACTTAAAATAATAAAAGACAATCTTTATCTACAGAAACTCAAACATGCAATCAAATTAGCGAATAGAAACCACCTGAAGTTCTTCAATTTTGTGACTACCGATTTAATTTATCTTTCAAAGAAATCTTCAAAATAAACAAAAAATAGTATCTTCATTTACAGAAATTTTAAAATGCTATAAAAATAAGTAAAAGCAAACATATGTAGTTCCTCAATCTAGTGAAACTGCAAAAATGAGACAAGAATTAAATAAGTTTACCCTTTATGAACTTGAAAATAAAAAAAAATGCACCAATTGAGGAAAAACTGTTGTTGTTCATGTAGAGATACAAGTACACGCAGACCTTATGATATAAAAATTATGAATACAGTTCTAAGTAATTGTGTATGAAAAGTGTTTAGAGGCAAGTACACAACAGATTATTAACTAATAAATCTGTACATATAGTTCTTCATTATTTCATCTTTCTAAATGCAGGCAACATTTTTAAGAGGTGATGCACAAAATTGTGTGAATTATAGAGGAATTAAGTTAATGTGCCATACTTTAAAACTATGAGAGAGAGTTATGGAGCATGGGTTACGACGTGATACTAATGTTTCTCAAAATCAATTTGGATTCATGCCAGATAGGTCTACTATGGAAACTATACATTTATTGAGAGGTTTGATGGAGTAGTATAGAGATAATAAGGATCTTCATATGATATTTATTGATTTAGAGAAAGCATATGATAAAGTTCCAAGAGATGTGCTATGGAGAGTTCTAGAAAAGAAAGTGGTTAATAATGCTTATATTCAAGTCATTAAGGATAAGTATGCAGGAATTGTTAATTGTGTTCAAACACAAGGTGGTTTGACAAAGTATTTTCCTATTTTCGTTGGATTACATAAAGGATCAGCCTTAAGCCCATATTTTTTGCTTTAGTCATGCATGTTCTCACTAGACACTTGCAAGAGGTTGTATCCTGGTGTATACTTTTTGTTGAAGATATTCTTCTTGTTAATAATACTAAAGAGGGAGTTAAAGGTAAACTTCATCATGGAGGTCAACTTTAGAGTCAAAAGGTTTTCATTTGAGTTGATCTAAAACTAAATATATGGAGTATAATTTTAGTATTAATAAGATCTAGTGTGGGGATTGTGACTTTGGGTGACCAAGTCATTAATAAGAGTACACGTTTTAGATATATTGGGTCTATTGTTTAGAGTGAAGTTAAAATAAATGGGAATTTTATTTGATTAGTATAATTCAAGTTGGATGATTGAAGTGGAGGAATGCATCGAGCTTGTTGTGTAATAGAAAAACCCCCCTCAAACTTAAGGGAAAATTCTATAAGATGGCGGTTAGACGTGCAATGCTTTATGGTACAAAATGTTGGTCATTAAAAGAGAAGCATAATATTAAGTTAATTGTTGCAGAGATGAGAATGCTCAGGTGGATGAGTGACTTTACTCTTAGAGACAGGATACGAAATAAGCATATACGTGAAAAGGTTGGAGTAGCTCCAATGGAAGAAAAGATTATAAAGAGTCTCCTTAGATGGTTTGGTCACATAAAACGATAGGCCTTTCAAAAACCCGATTAGGAAAGTAGATGTATTAGATTTGGTTTATGTTAAGAAAGATAGAAGTACACCTAAAAAGACTTAGTTAGAAATTATTAGAAATTACTTTTTTTTTATTAAATTTAAATAAGAATTTGACTCTTAACATGACACAATGGAGAAAAAGGATTCATGTAGCCGACCCCATGTCATGGGATAAAAGTTTGATGTTGTTGCAACTTTAAGTTTATTATGCAATTTATCTAATATTCACGAAATGGTCCGCATTTCTACTTAAGCTTATATTTTAAGTCAATTCATGTTGATGTTATTCCACTTGAAATTCTTTGCCAAAATAATTGAGCATATCCCACTACTTTTATTTGACCAATTTAAACGTTCTTTTGAAATAAATGACTATTAGGATAGGTGCTTAGTAATAATCACAAACATTTTGTATCCAATGAACGGGTGACACGTGTTCTATAAGTGTCACTTTACAACTATTTATATCCTTGGATGTACGACTGTTCAAATTGAATAATACAAAATATTATCTCATCTTCTTGATTTGTCTTCCTCATCTCCGGCTCGACTCCGGCGATCTCCAGGCTGTCCGTTTCTACATGGTATCAGGCCTCTCGTTTCCCCTCTTCTTCATTATCCACCATGACGACTTCAAATTCTGCCTCCTCCTACGCCACTGAACAGCAGCCAAGAAACCCGACCGACAACCACCCAATCTCTCATTCACTCAAGTTCGTCGTGTCCAATCTCAAGACTCTCGTCCCGCATCAATTATCCGCGGACAATTATCCAATCTGGCGTCACCAGATCCTCAAGCTCCTTCGAGCAAACGATTTTGAGTAGTTCTTGGCTCCGCCCACGCATTCCGGCAACATATCCGATCCAGATTTTGACTCTGTCATCAAGAATTGGAAGATTACTGATCAGAACCTTCAAGCGGCGGTTTGCTCCACCATCTCTCCGGCGGTGCTACCCTACATCATCCACCTCGACACCACTCACGAAATATGGCAGGCTCTTGAAAGCCAATTTCAGGCTACTAGCCGCTCCAAAGTTATCCAGCTTCGTAACGAGCTTCATCATGTGTCGATGAAAAACCTTTCAATGACGCAATACCTAACTGAGATCAAGAAACTCGTAGATCAAATCGCATCTGCCGGATCCTCCATCGACTCCGAGGACATTATATTACACATCTTGAATGGGCTAACCCCGGCATATCAATCGTTCAAGACCTACGTTCGAAACTCCCCCTACCCATTCGACTTGAAAATCTGTATGCGATGTTAACAAGTGAAGAAATCCACGTCAACGCCGACGCCGCTCGTCTTCAAACTGACACACTACAGCAAACTGCTCTGTACTCCAACAGGGGTCGCGGTCGTAGGTTCCGAGGACGGTCATCTCCAGCACAGCAGTCGGCCTCTCGCACCGGACAGCAGCAGTCGCTCCCCGTCTGCCAAATCTGCCTCAAGAAAGGGCATACGGCCGACGTATGTTGGCATAGGATGAACGCCAACTACGCCTCACAGACGACTACACCTAAGCAGAACAACGCCCTCGTTGCGAATTTGGAACCTCCGTCTCAAGACTGGTACCTGGATACAGGGGCCTCTGCGCATATGACGAACACAAGCGACTACCTCTGTAACTCCACTCCCTATATGGGCAACGACGGTATCTTCATCGGGGATGGCAGGAACATCCCGATTGCTAACTCGGGCACGGGTATTCTTCCCACCCCGAATCGTAAGTTTCTCTTATCTAATTTGCTACACGTTCCTAAAATCTCTTACAATCTTCTATCCATATCTCAACTTGTTAAAGATAACAACATTTCAATTACCTTTGACCCGTCTGGTTTTGTATGTAAGGATCTGACGACAAACAAACAGCTTCTACGCGGTCCCTGTAAATCAGGTCTCTACAAGATCACACCTACATCCGCTACAAATACTCAAGAAGTCGCCTGCGCCGCATCCACGAACCGAAACTTCACCTGGCACGACCGTTTGGGCCATCCGCACTTCAAGATCCTGAAGAGTATCGCTCAAAGCAATTCGGCTATCCACATTTCTCCTTTCAATACTTCTTGTACCACTTGTTTTCAATGTAAACTGCATAAACTACCATTTGAAAGTTCTATCTCTCGAACACACACACCACTCGCACTCGTGCACTCCGATGTTTGGGGCCCGTCCCCGGTTTCTTCTACAAACGGCTTTCGATTTTTCGTTATATTTGTAGACGATTACTCTCGGTATACTTGGTTGTTTCCGATTACACACAAATCTGAAGTTACTACTACATTTATAACATTTACAAAATTTATCGAAAATCAAACGAAACAAACCATTAAGATTCTCAGGACAGACGGCGGAACAGAATTCAACAACTACGCTATGAAATCATTCTTGCATTCCAAGGGCATCGGCCATCAAATGTCCTGTCCATACACTCCGGAGCAAAACGGAGTGGCCGAGCGCAAGAACCGCCACATCGTGGAAACCATTCGCTCTTTGCTTCACAAAGCTTCTATGCCGTTTCAATATTGGCCCGAGGCAACTGCCATCGCCGTCTACTTGATCAACCGAATGCCATCTCCAAATACCCACGACAAAGCTCCTCTGCAGCTTCTCTTTCGCACCACACCCGAATATACTCATCTTCGGGTCTTCGGGTGCGAATGCTTCCCGCTTCTTCCACCTCATACACGGACTAAATTCGATCCAAAATCCAAACCTCACGTCTTCATGGGATATTCAGACCGGCATAAGGGCTACATTTGCCTTGATAGGGAATCTCTTAAATTCTTTATTTCTCGCCATGTCAAATTCATTGAAAACTCCTTTCCGTTCGCTAATAACCCACAGGTATCGTCACCGGACCTGCCTTACTCGCTGCTATTGCCAACGTCCAAATCTCATGAGTTCAGTACGCAGCATTCAAGCCCACAGCCAAACAAGCATCCATCACCCATCCCAACGCAAAATCCCGCCGCCTCACCAGTCCATTCTCACCAAAATCATCATTGCGATCCTACTGCTCGCACCTCAACTAACCCAGCGACATTGCGACATCCAATGCTCACTAGAGCTCAGACGGGTTCCCTAAAACCACTACAACGTTTAAATCTGTTGGCAAATAGGCTAAACCCAGCAAGCTCAGAACCCGATCCTACCACTTTCAAAGAGGCATCCAAACATCTGGAATGGCGGCAGGCAATGGCTGATGAATTCGTAGCACTTCAACAGCAAGGGACTTGGGATCTCGTCCCACCTCCACCTAACGCTCAAGTACTCGGCTGCAAGTGGACGTTCCGCAAGAAATTCAACTCCGACGGCAACGTGGCTCGCTTCAAGGCTCGCTTGGTAGCTCAAGGCAACCAGCAGGAGCACGGTATCGACTACGGCGAGACGTTCAGTCCGGTCGCTAAGCTTCCAACCATAAGGGTCCTCTTCACTATAGCCCTCTCTAAAGGTTGGAAGGTACAGCAGTTGGATGTATCCAACGCCTTCCTTCATGGACAACTCACGGACACCGTTTATATGGCGCAACCAAGAGGTTTCATCGACAACGAGTTTCCCGATCATGTCTGTCACCTTCGAAAATCCATATACGGCCTACGTCAAGCACCGCGACAGTGGTATACTACATTTACGAACTACCTAATCCAGCTTGGATTTCAATACAGCACGGCCGACCCCTCACTGCTCACATTCAAACAAAATTCGACTCTCATTTTTCTTCTTGTATACGTCGACGATATTCTGGTGACCGGAAACAATGAAGCACTATTATCAGACATGCTGTCCAAATTACACATTAAAATTCAATATGAAGAACCTTGGCTTGGCTCATCACTTCCTTGGCATCAAAATCCAAAAACATCAAGATAAGTATTTCCTTTCTCAGTCCTCTTACGCTACCTCTATTCTAAACTCAGTAAATCTTTTCAATTGTAATCCACTCTCTAATCCCTCGTGTACGAAACTTCCCGACCAGGTTCCTATAGACAGCAACTTATCCGCAAACGAGACTTATAAACGGGTCACGGGATCGTTGCAATACTTGACGTTAACTCGCCCCGACATCGCACACGCGGTTAACGTCCTCTCTCAGCATCAACATGAACCATCCCAAACTCACACCTATTTACTCAAGCGTCTGCTACGTTACATCAAAGGAACACTGTCCTTCGGCTTACCCATTCTACCGGGAACTCTCACCCTGTCCACCTACTCAGACGCCGACTGGGCCGGCGATCCAGCCACAAGAAAATCCACAACAGGTCACTGCACATACCTCGGTAGCTCGCTCATCTCGTGGACAGTCAAGAAGCAGACGACGGTTGCTCGGTCGTCCACAGAATCCGAATACCGGGCACTTGCGGCTGCCACCGCCGACACCATTTGGCTCAAGCGTCTGCTCAACGACTTCAGCATTCAACACAGCCAGCCGATCGACCTCTTCTGCGATAACACTTCGGCGATCGCACTCGCGCACAACCCGGTGTATCATGCCCGCACAAAACATATCGAAATTGATCACCGGTTCGTCCGCGACCATATCCATAACCAGGTCATCCGGCTAACTCCGATCGGCACCCTTCATCAAATCGCGGACATTTTTACTAAGCCGCTACCTACTGCGAGATTTAAGGATCTCCGCTCCAAACTCACGATTCAGGACGAATCATTAGTTTGACAGGGGCTATTAGGATAGGTGCTTAGTAATAATCACAAACATTTTGTATCCAATGAACGGGTGACACGTGTTCTATAAGTGTCACTTTACAACTATTTATATCCTTGGATGTACGACTGTTCAAATTGAATAATACAAAATATTATCTCCTCTTCTTGATTTGTCTTCCTCATCTCCGGCTCGACTCCGGCGATCTCCAGGCTATCCGTTTCTACAATGACTATTCAAACAAATCTTCCACAATATTGATTCACCCTAAGAAATCCCCAAGGTTATTCCTCACATCACATATAGGAATGTAATTTTGAACCTCACAATAGTTATGTTGTTGGATAGAACCATAACCTATATGATTCTACTTAAATTGCATCATTTATTATTATTTTACTGACCCAATAAATATATCATACATTTAGTTAACATGATGGCACAACCATAAGCTATGTCATCAATTTGATGCAAAATAATGCATGGTCAAGTGTTTCTTAATGCGACTTGAATAATGTAATATATGTAAATCATGCAAGAAAATTTAGGATTTGCATATCATAAACCACCACATAAGCCAACAATTTACTTCTTTGAATACAAACTATAAATATGAGAATTAGAACTCAAATGACAATTTAATGATCAAAGAAATTTGAATAAGTCAACAAGAAATTCAAACAAAATAAAATCAACGAGCAATTGTAATTTAATTCCCACAACTAGATTCTCAATGGTATGAGTTTTGAAAAAAATCACGAATATTAGCAAGCCAACAAGAAGTTATGTAGAAAATATTTTGATTAGAGAAAGTAGCAACAAAATAAGAAATTCAGGCCTCACATCAATACAAGAAGATTACTTACTCCTGAATCAGTAGTCGCATAAGTTATAACAATAACTAAGTGAGAAATAGTGCTTAATGATCTCATCATTTGAGAATTTTTATATGTTCTTCAGTAATTACCTCAAGCAATTATAAACCAAGACCTCTCCTCACAATCCTCTTGGTTTTATTAATTGTTTAAAACAATCTTCTTGTAAGAGATTAAGTGTGTTGTGCCTTTTATAGTTTTATACACTTGTTTTTGCATTTGTCAAAACCTATAGAGTGGTTCCCTTATCAAGAACAACCAAAGGATGGGTTATCCTAGCACTTAAGAATACGAGGGAGCAATTCTAATATCAAGTCTCTAGAAGAGTACAGATTCTACAAAGGCTTCTTTGTATGCAATGGCAAAGGAAGGATTTAGGTGTTCAGTGTCGAATAAAGTTAAAATTGATTCACACACTTCATATTAATTACTTTAATTGCATATATTTAGCTAAAAGCATGAGAGGTGTAAAGTAAAAGTTTTTCATGTCCATAATTTTTGGGTGTTTTAGGTGAGATTAAATGAGCGCAAAGTAAATTTAAAAGTATTTGAAATGCCTCAAAACTTTTATTTTTTATGCATTTCTTAAGTGAGCAATTGGCTATATTTATTTTTTTATGTTTTCACCTCTAACTCCATCTCCTAGTTGCACTCCTTATTCATCATCTCTCAATCGTGCTTTGATGTTACTTCATGCTCCACTCAAGATCCAACCCTCCCAATCCAACTACATCTCCCATCTATTCTCTAGCTCCGCCGTCCACAAGCACTCCATCTTCTACATGCACTTTAGCAATGTCCTCCTACTCCAGCACTCCAGCTCCACACATCCCTCTTAAAAACCTGCACAAGCTCTGCCTCTCTTGCTTCCACTCCAACTTCACCTCCTTTAAATAGTAAGTCGATAGGGATGACCCCAACACCGTCTCCTCTACCAACCATTGAAATATAAAACAATTTTATCTATTCTGTAAATGTAATCAAGCAATTAAAGCAAATAAAACACATTGTACTTCTTTAACAATGAATTCCTAAAATATATATATTCTGAATGCATGGAAGCATACAACCACATATTTGCCTATATTCATGCTTTTGTGGTAATTGTAATATCATGAATGCTTATATGTTATTTTTGTTGAGTAAATCATTATACTTGTGAGTAAATATATTAACAGCATTATTCATCTTCAATGAATTAATATTTTGTGTGAGTTGATTTCAGTTGTGCTTCAGTATTTTGGACAGAATTCAAAGAGTTAGCAAAAACTCTTTCACACCCTAATTCACCCACCTTCTTGTGGTGTGCCATAACTCAACAAACTCCATCTACAAGCCATCTTCAAATCCATTTGCCAAGCACTGGTATTTGAATCTAAGTTTTGGCTATCTAAAAAGCAATTCCATGCTATCCCGGATTAAGTGAAGCTTAAAGAAAGACCGATTCATAATACAAGTTAGGGCATCCGATTAAAGACTGTAAGTGAAGAACCAAACGAAGGACAGTTTATAGAATATCGAAACAGATAGATAATTATTGGAAATCATCTGGCGATTGTACCTCCCCAGCTCTTTCAGGTGTAAAGATAAGGTCATGAGGAAACCCCTTATCCAACGCACGTTGAGCAACTGGAGATGGCATCACCTTCCTTCCTCTATCCCTTCTTGAGGGTGGTTGCGTCACAATTGCTGCAAGCTAATTCAAATCGATAACAATCACCATACATTTGATTTCTATCTATAACACATAAAGATTTCCATAAAAAACACTTCTTTCATCTATTCCATGCCCAGAGCTTTCACGGATAGCCATTTACCCGAAAGATGGAACTTGGCACTCTTGAGGCATCGAGAAGAACATCCAAAACGGGCAAGGATACCTGACAAGTTACAATCAGGAAGCCATTAACACAAGAGGCAAATTTCTCGGCTAGAGAGAGAGTGAAAGAGAGAGTGACCTGAGGAGAACCCAAGAAGACTATGTTCTTCTGCTTGGAGGCAGTCGCGCTAGAAAAGTAAGCTACATTACCGCAGCAGAAGGATCGGCGGAGGGAAACAGCTTTTAATGGCATGATCCTCTTCAAGCTTTTAACAATCGGGTTTTGATGAGGGAGGTTAGGGGAAGGACCGGCCAAGGCTGGCCCATTTTAAGAAGCTGTTTGGTTGGGCAAACTATTAGGTGATCATATCCAGTGCGGACTCCAATAAAATTTTGACAAGTGGAATATAAATATATTAGTAAAATTTTAAGTCAAGCGCATAAAAAGCATAGATAAAGTGCAGATAAAGTGGAGTAAAAAAATACAGTCAAAGTGTAGCACGTGTCAAATTTTAATTGAATATCCGGACCTATAACTAGGTTCGGTCTTCAGACCTAATAATTTGTTGTTTGGTTGGTAGTATTTTTAGCAATGCTTTAAAAATCGGACCGGACCGGCCGGTCCGACCGGTTCAACCGTGAACCAGTCCAAAGGCCGGTTCGGTTCAACCTAAAAACCGGCTTAGCTTTAAACCGGTCGGTTTTGTCCAAAACCGCCAGTTCAACCGGTGAATAGGCAAACCGGTCACGGTTCAGTTGAATCGACCGGTTCAAGATTTGTATTTTTTAATATTTAAATTTTAAATAACTTATTTTTAAATATTAAAAAATATTTGTAATTTAATTTCAAATTTGAAATGCTTAATTTTAAATTAAAAATTTCAAACAAGCATTTCATAAAGTTTCATCTCTTTACATGATGTACTACACCTTTCTAGCTCAAAAGTTAATATATAGTAAAAGCTTCACCAAGGGAAAGTCTCCCAAGTGATGTGAGACTAAAAAATATAAAGCTCCTATGTCTTTCTTCTTAACTTTTAAGTTTAAAACATACACTACTCATTTTAAAATAAATTTTTTAAATAATATTTTTATGACGAAAATCATGAAATAATATTTATTTTTAATTAATAATATTAAATAAATTATATTCATCATTTATTTTTTTTATGTATCATAAATATTAATTTATTTATTTATTATGTATAATAAATGATTTAATTTAACCTCAATAATTTATAAATGTAAAATAATAATATGAATATAATATATAAATTTTAAATATAAATTATATATAAATATATAACATAAATTAAGGATTATTTATATTAAACTTATTAATTCATTTATAAGTTAATTTTTTGTTAAATTTAAATTAAATTTAAAGATTGAATATGCTTAAATTTAAAATTATATAAGATATTAGTAATATGTAAGTTAATCTTATATGATTTTTATATAATCTAAATTGTATTTATTACGTCATCCGGTTCAACCCCGGTTCGACCGGTTCAACCGGTCGAACCGTGAACCGCTCTCTCTACCGGTTCGTTGTCCGGTCCGGTTTTCACAACCTTGATTTTTAGTGTATTAGATTTTAAATGCATATATTTTTAAAAATTTTGTTATTTTGTTTGAAGAAAAGCACATACAGTCAAGGTTGTGAAAATCGGATCGGACAACGAACCAGAAGAGGGAGTGGTTCACGGTTCGACTGGTTCGACCGGTTCGAACCGGTCGAACCGAGGTCGAACCGGTCGAACCGAGGTCGAACCGGATGATGTAATAAATAATTATATTATTAAAATTTAATAAAATAAAAATTAGATAATATAATTATATGAGCATTTAGTAATAATTATAAAATTTTAAAATATATAATAAAATTTTATACATATAAATATCATTTAATAATAATATATTTATAAGAATAATACTTAATATAATATATAAATTTATAACATAAAAAATTTATGATCATTAATATAATATAAATAATTAAATATATGACCATTTAATAATATTTATAAATTTTAAAATATATATAATAATATAATACAAAATTATAAATATAAATATCATTTTAAAATAATATATTTATATATTTATAATTAAATATATTTATAAGAATAATATTTAATATAATATATAAATTTATAATATTAATATTTTATAACATAATTATTATAATATATATTATAGCAAATTTATAATACATATTATCCAAATTTGTAGCCCAACTAAGCAAAAATTTGAAGCCCAATTAGCCCAAATAAGCCTAAATTCACATTCTAAACTATTCATGCAAGTATGCAACTTTTTTAGTCCCACATCATAGGAGAAGTTTGAAGATGCTTCATTGAACCCTTTATAAAGTGAGAAGTACACTCCTTTTGCAAAACAAATTATGTGAGATATTTAAAATATCTTGCATGTATTATGATGAAATTAATAATCATATTTAATAAAAATATTTTAAAAAGTTTAAAATTTTTTAATAAACTAAAATATATATTTAAAATTTTAATTAAAACAAAAAAATGTTTTTTTATAAATCGGCCGGTTCTTTCCAACCCAGACCGGTTCATCGGTTGAACTGTCGGTTCAATCCGGTTTGATCCGGTTCAATGCAGAGTCGATTTTGAAGCTGGATCGAACCAGCCACTGGATCGGTTCACAGTTGAACTGGCCGGTCTGGTCCAATTTTCAAAATATTGCTTACAGCATAAATTTTTAATATATTTGAAAAATGCTCTTTGGTTCATTTGAATCTATTTGAAATTCTTCTGATTTTAATTGAATTTCAAATACATAGTTTACATTGCGTGATGTCGGTCACACCCACCAATGATCATCACTATTGGTCATCATTAGTCATTATCATTGGTTGCTATTGGCAATCACCGGCCATTGACACTTCCCACCTGCCACAACAACTACTTACAATCATCACCATCGGTTGCCACTGCATCATCATCGGCCATCTTCAATCTAGTATTGTTCTAAATTCACTACTATTTTACTTTGCATTTTTTTCCTTCAAACCAAACAAAAGAACATAAACTCAATTCAACCAGAATAAGCAAGCAAATTGATTGCAATTAATCGCATGGTTCTAGTTGTTTTTTATAGTATATATATGCTTTAAGGAAAGGTTATAAATATTTGCATTATAGGTTCATTTGAAGGCTCATTTGCCTTCTTTCTCTTTTTCACATGTCTTATAGCTATTTATTTTCAATTAAGATGAATAAGTTAGGCAAAGTCCCTAGTACAAAAATATTTTCCATGCATTTATGAGAGCTTAAGAAAGTTAAGGCTTTTAAGTAGTAGGGACTCATGTAAGCAATGACAGAATCAAAATTGACTTAGAAGAAAGTAAATTAGAATCGACCAAGGCGATCAAAGAAGACACTGAAGTAACTTTTGTTGATTTTATAGCTTCTTCTAGTTTTCCTCATCTTGCAGATACCGACCATGAGAATATTAGTGGGAAGAATATTATTCTTGACCCACCTAAAAAAGCTAAGATTCATTTGAATAGGACTTAGAATGTAATTATTGAGTTTATTCATTCTACACTCCCATCTAAGGTAAGATATCCTTGAGAGAAGTTGTTAGTTCAAATAATGTGTTGATCACTTTAGTTCTCAGAGTCATTCTATTCAATATGTGACTTCAATAAAGGAAAAGTCTACTTGAAATTTAAGTATAAGAATTTTTTTTTTTTTACTTTTTCAATCTTTTTTATGATGCATAATTAAGTAATGTTTATCATAGTTGAGTATCATATTCAAAGACATTTTTTCTTGTAATGTTGCTTTTATTTAGAAAAAATCGTTTAGACATGAAGTTAAGATCTTGTTCTATTGTTTTATAATTTATTATTAATTTTTTATAATTGACATTTTCATATGAATTCCCATAAAATAATATATCAAATGTAGGAATTTGGCATATATTATAGGAAAACTAATAGAGTGAGCACAACTCACCATAAGATCATATATATCAAATTAAAGGGAACAAGGTGTCACGACCCGACCCGACCCGGGACGGATTCCACTCGCACCGGGCCGCGACCAGCCAAACAAACCAACTAACCAGGATCTGGCTTTGGAATTTGCTTCAGAACTGATTCTTCCAAACATTTCAACTCAAAAACAGACACACAGAGCTACTATGAAACATCAAATGCAGCGGAACAAATCATATATATTTCTCTTTCTTTTCCTCAAAACAATCATCTACAACTACAGACCATGGCTCAGACAGAAAGAAACAGAGCAGAAGAGCCATGTCTGTACAAAAATCAAAAGTACAAAACAATACATACAGATCAGACTCTGAACTCTAGTCCAAGACCTCCTTCCCTTTTCCAGAACCAGAAAACCACCAGAAAACAAGGGTGAGCTCAACAGCTCAGCAAAACGACAAACCTCCAATCAAAACTTTCAGAATCCAAAACCAATCACTCAAACCAAATCCGTACATAAACCAGACCAGAATCAGACAGATATCAAAATCATGCAGATAAGAACGAAACTGATCAAATCAGAACAGATACGGACATATATCAAATCAGAATCAGACTTGCTTACAGAACAGATACGAAAATTAGAAGTCCTTTCAAATCAGATATCATATATTATTTAATTAATAGCTAAATTCCCTGACACTGACAGAATCTCTATGGATTCCGGCCCCTTATGCCTCCCTTTTGTGCTCACGGCACCAGACAGATGTGCTTATAGCACAAGAACAAATTTCATCAGATCCGGAACAGAACTAATTTCAGATTAAGCTCATTTCAGATTTTCCAGACACTAACCGAATCTCTTAGGATCCGGACCACTTATAACTCCCTTTTTATAGCATATATAGATAGCATATCAATTCAGAAGAAATTCGGACAAAATCAAAAATCACACGAAAATCGGGCAGCACAACGGCTGTATACAGAATTTACACAATTTTCCTGAAAAATCACAGAATACCAAATTTGCACAGAATATAGATAACAACATTGCAATACTTTAATTCTATTGCTCAAATAATTTTAGACTACACAGAAAAATACAGTCGACGGAAAACGCAGTCAAATCAAAACTACCTGGACAAAAATCTCCAGAAAATAATCAAAATATGCACACTCGACACTTCAACAACATACGAAAAATTACGCGTTAAAAACTGAACCAGACGGGAAATACGAACAAAAATCACTAACAAAAATCAATTCCGGACAGATAATACCGCCAAACACGACGGTTCTGAAAATTGAGAAAGGCGGATTGTGCCTTACCTTGCGTACGCAATATCTTCAACAGTCTCGTCGGACGAAAACGGACCGGCGTCGCCCGAAAATCAACTTTTCCAATTTTTCCTTCGACTTTCTCTCTCCTCAGAAAATTCAGATATTTTTTATTTTTCTCTCTCTTCAAAATGACTTGATTCCTCTTAAGTAACCTTGAGATCAGCCCGGCCGATCGCACGATCGGCCTGGCCGATCAGACCAAATCCAATCGTCTGGGATGATTTTTCAGGACGATAATTAATTTCCTTGGACGAAAAAATCCCCTATTCTCTGACTTGTGCCATGCTCTGATCGTCCTGGGACGATCCCAGATCGGCCTGGACGATCCATACAGGAAATTTTTCCTGGAACTGCAGAACACATTATGGAACAGATTTTGAACTAATCATCCCGGGACGATCCAGATCGGCCCGGACGATCCTGGAGCAGATCTGATATTACAATCTCCCCAACTTCAGAAAAATGTCGCCCTCGACATTATCCAATCCAAACGGCGTCAGAACAAGTACGGGTACGACTGTCTCATGTCAGACTCCTTCTCCCAAGTGGCTTCCCGTGAAGTTCGGTGCTTCCACTGGACTTTAACCATCGAAATCTGTTTACTTCGTAGCTTTCGGACGTCGTATGCCAAAATCAACTCTGGCTCTTCCTTGTACGCCAGATTCTCCTGAATCTCAACCTCGTCAGCTGACAGCTTCTTCCCAGAGTCAGATACCCACTTCCTCAAAGTGGATACGTGAAACACGTTATGCACGTTAGGCATCGAATCAGAAAGCAACAGTCTGTAAGCAGATTTTCCAATCCTTTCCAGGATTTCAAAAGGTCCAACATACCTTGGACTAAGCTTGCTCACCTGACCAAATCTGTTCACACCCTTCATCGGGCTGACTTTGACATACACAAAGTCATCAACCTGAAACTCAACAAACCTGTGCTTCTGATTGTAATACTTCTGCTGTCTATCTTGAGCAGCTTTCAATCTTTCTTTTATCAAACTGATCTTCTTAACAGTTTCCTCAAAGAAAGTGGCACCCAGTTCCTGCCTATCTCCGACCTCAGTCAGAGTCAAAGGAGTACGGCACTTCTTGCCATACAGAGCCTCATACGGTGCCATACCGATACTAGACTAAAAACTGTTGTTATAAGCAAACTCAATCAAAGGGATATGATCTTCTCAGCCTCCGCCGAAGTCCAGAACACAAAGCCTCAACAGATCTTCCAGCACCTGAATAGTCCTTTCAGACTGTCCGTCTGTCTGAGGATGAAAGGCTGTACTGAAATGCAGTTTTGTACCCAAGCCTTGCTGAATGTCCTTCCAAAGTTTGGAAGTAAATCGTCCGTCTCGGTCAGAAACTATCACTCGATGCACACCGTGTAATCTGACTATCTCCTTCACATATATCTGTGCCAAACAATCCACCGGATCGGTCTGCCTGATCAGAAGAAAAGGGGCGGACTTCGTCAGTCGATCTACAACCATCCAAATGGCGTCGTGCCCTTATCTAGATCGAGGAAAACCCATCGCAAAGTCCATCGTTAACTCAACGACTGCAACAGTCCACCTGGTCGCTGATGCTCTGCCTTCACCAACTGACAGGTCTCGCATCTCGACACAAACTTAACTACGTCCTGCTTCATTCCAGGTCACCAGAACAAAAGCTTCATGTCAGCATACATCTTACTACCGCCTGGATGTACAGTGTAGCCTGAATGGTGAGATTCATACAGAATCTCCTGCCTCAAATCCCCAAACACAGGTACCCACAACCTATTCTTATAGAAAATAGCACCATAATCAGAAATTCGAAGTTCATGAGTCTTGCCAGATCCAATCTGAGTAATCAACTTCGAATAATCAGAATTTGACTTCTGGGCTTCCTGAATCCTTGCTTCCAAAGAAGACTGAATGCTCATCTGAGCTAAATCCAACTCACTGGAGGAAATCACCTCCAACTGCAAGCGCTCCATATCACGAATCAGGAAATCATCAAAAGTAAGCTGCAAACCTGATAATCCAGAAGACTTCCTGCTCAGAGCATCCACTACCACATTAACTTTACCAGGCTGATACTGAATGGTCAGATCATAATCCTTGATCAACTCGAGTCATCTTTTCTGCCTCAAGTTCAGATCCTTCTGAGTGAAAATGTACTTCAGGCTCTTGTGATCAGTGAAAATCTCACATCTGACGCCATACAAATAATGACGCCAAATCTTCAAAGCAAACACAACTGCAGCTAACTCCAAATCATGTGTCGGGTAATTCTTCTCATGTGGTTTCAACTGTCTAGAGGCATAAGCAATTACCCTTCCATTCTGCATCAGCACACATCCCAAACCTTTCAGTGAAGCATCACTGAACACCTGAAAACCTTCCTTACCTGACGGAAGTGCTAACACTGGAGCTGAAGTCAGACAATCCTTCAATCTCTGAAAACTAGCTTCACACTTTGGTGTCCAAACAAAAGGTACTGACTTATGCGTCAGTCTCGTCAGAGGCGTCGAGATCTGTGAAAATCCCTTCACAAATTTCCTGTAATATTCGGTCATGCCCAAGAAACTACATACCTCAAATACCGTAGTCAACCTTGGCCAATCAGCAACCACCTGAATCTTTTGGGGATCAACAGAAATACCTTCTCCGCTCACCACATGCCCCAGAAAAGAGATGTTCTTCAGCTAGAATTTGCACTTGGAGAACTTGGCATACAGCTGATGCCGTTTCAGAGTCTCCAACACAATACTCAAGTGTCTGGCATGATCATCCTCAGAAGCAGAATATACCAGTATATCGTCGATGAAGACGATCACAAACTGATCCAAATACTCCATGAATACTCGGTTCATCAGATCCATGAAAATCGCAGGCGCATTGGTTACCCCAAAAGGCATAACCAAGAACTCGTAGTGCCCATACCGAGTATTGAAAGCTGTCTTCACCACATCAGCTTCCTTCACCTTCACCTGATAGTATCCGGATCGCAAATCAATCTTCGAAAATACCGAAGATCCAAAAAGCTGATCAAACAAGTCGTCAATCCATGGCAAAGGATACTTGTTCTTGATCGTGACTTTGTTCAAATCTCTGTAATCCACACACATACGAAGTGTCCCGTCCTTCTTCTTCACAAATAGTACAGGTGCTCCCCAAGGAGAAACACTAGGACGGACAAATCCTCTATCAACCAACTCCTGAAGTTGAACTTTCAACTCAGAAAGTTCTTTCGGTGCCATCCTGTACGGAGCTTTTGATATCGGAGCGGTACCTGGAAAAATATCAATAGAGAACTCCACATCTCTATCCGGAGGTAAACCAACCAATTCCTCTGGAAAAATATCAGCAAACTCCCGTACCACTGGGATCTCAGAAATAGAACCAACCTCCAGGTTCAGATCCCGCACCGAAGCCAAAAAGACTGGGCATCCCTTCTTCCATATTCTACATACCTCCAACACCGAATCACATCATAAGAAGAAATCAGCAATAAAATCAGACTTGATTTTCACTTCTTGCCAGCAATGTCGATCTCACAAAAATAAAACTTTCGAGCAATCAAATTGCTTCCAGCCGGCAAAATCACGGTGTTGACCTTGATTTTGTCCAGAATCGGGCTTGGAGAGTTGACTTGGTCAAATTGACCAAGCCAGACCCCAAGACCCTCTCCAATGGGTTCAGTGAGTCGAGTCGAGTCTGTTGAGCCCGAGTTTGGACCTTGAGTCAACCCAGTTGACCAAGTCAACTAGGGTTGACCATTGGACCCCTTTAAGCCTAAAATATATTTCAAATTAATTTCATGGCATCCAAGGCTCAAACCCACATCCCCCTTGACCTATTTGACTGGGTTGACCAGGTCAATGGTTGACTTGGTCAACCCAAGTCTTAAATAGGTCATAATGACCTATTTGGGTGGATTTAAGAGCCCATTAAGTGCATTTAAAGCCTCCAAACATTTTGGAAATTCAAATCCCGCCTAAATCACTCCCTCTCTCTCTAAGTTTAACCTTTGATCTCATCCCCACCGTCCATGATAGGTTTAGGGGCTTTAAATATCAAAAATAAAATCTATTTTTGGACTTTTGACTCATACTCCCTCTCTAGACCGCCTGAACGCTGGAAATTTTGTGTGAGAGCTCTAGAGACGCTCATCTCTCTTTCCCACGTCGAACCCGATCACCCCAAGCCGCCGCGGGCGAGTTCTCCGGCGACCCGAGCGTGAAATCCTTCCAAGGATTCTTCCCGTCGATCGAGCGTGCATTGGATCTCGACATAAACTAGGAAGTTGTTCCTAGAGAGCCCACGAGTCCAACGAGCCCAAGATCTCCCGAATCCACCGTATGGATTGAGGTATATCTCAAACCCTAGTTAGATCACACAAAGTTATTTAGCTTTCTATACAGTGAATATTTTTCTGTAAAATTCGTCCCCCATGAATGCTCTTTGCTATTAGGGTCTAGATCTAAAATTTTGTTCAATTTCGTCTACCCGATCGAGAGAAATCGTCAAAAAATAGGTTAGGATTTTCGGTTCGCCGCGAGCTGAAGCCAGAGATCCATCTGACCGTTGATCGCGCGATCAACGGCCTGGATCGGCCCGATCCGTCGTCTGGCCTAACCGCGCGGGTTTGACCCGCGGTCTCGCCTGCCACGTGTCGAGATCGTGGTCGTCCGCTCAATCCACGCAGATCCGACGGTCTACAGCAGGCGCTGACGGGATTAGTGGACCGAGCGGGCCCCGCCGCCACCGTAATCATTGCCCAATGATTGGCGGCGGCGCCAATCATTGGCCGCAGACCGCGCGCCCAATCCTGGGCCGCCACGTGTCGACGCCAGTATTTTAATATAAAAATTAATTTTAAAACATATTTTTCATTCGAAAATTCTCCAAAAATCCGTTTTTCGTCTGATTTTTGCGTACAATACCTCGAATTGATCGTATTTTCATCCTCTGCACTATAAAAAATTTTTTTATATAAAAAAAATATTTTTTCAATTATTTATTAAACAGTAAAAAAAAACTATTTTTATTATTATTTTAATATGATTATTATCATATTATTATTATTTAATCATTTAGTTATAGTTATTTATTATAATTACTATTATTTTGAAATTACTAGCCTATTATTTATTATTATTATTATTATTATTATTATTATTATTATTATTATTTTCATTATTTCTTTTAAAATTATTTTTTTTAAAATAGCTTTTAATGCCTTTTAAATTTCCAATATCCATAACTTTCTCGTTTCAAATCCGCTGTCGACGCACAACACCTCGTTTTGAACGTAATTGGATTCTGCACATTCTGGAACTAGTTTTACTTGAAATATTTGGACATGTATGCAGCTATTTTAAAAACAGCCAATGATACTATTTTAAAATTATTTAATTATCGCCCTTAAACTTTGAAATTGCGTAATTTTCTCGTTTCGAATCGGATTCTTGTGCACAGCACCTTGTTTTGGGTGTATCTGAAATTCTGTACAGTTTGAAACCACTTTTGGGTGAAAATTCTGTTTAGATTTTCTGATATGTCCAAAACAGTAAAACATCACTATTTTAAAATATTCTTTTATTATTCGGAAAATCATATCTTCGTCGTTTTAAGTCGGATTTTGACGTGTAACCCCTCGTGCTTTTCAGAAAAATGTGAACTTTATTTTGACTATGGTTTTAGTGGCTGGTTTTGGCTAATCTGACAGATTTATGTTTTGATTGGATTATTTGGGTATTTTGATATTATTTTTTTTTATGATTAATATAATATTTATTTTCAAGATACAAACTATTTTCAAATCGTGTTGAAGTATCGATTGGATGGTCAGTGGGTCTCCCATATACCTATTTACTATAATTTGACTTATTTTTAATTATCTTAATTTCCAAAATTTATATATATGTATCTAAGTATTTTAAAACTATTTTGAACCTATTTATATATTAAATCTCTTAATTCCGGGAGATCCGCTATTGCATGAAATTTTAAGACATAGGTTCTATGAATGAAGAGCAATCATGGGGTAGAATATTAGTGGGTGATTGAGTTCCAATCATTCACTAATTCTTCCGTTAGGTGTCTTTCCTATTATTTTTCGTAGATTGCATGTGTAGGTCGCACCACGGACACTTAGCTTAGGCTCACCTAGATCTAAGGACATGGTGTGTTTATTTCATTTTTGTACTCCCATGCATTTATTACCTTGAGGGTTAGACAAAACGCCACTTTAAACCCATATAACGTAGTGACACCCTAAGGACAATAATTAAGGACTCGTCTAGCGAACTTAGAAGTTTTCTAGGAGTTAGGATAGATCCCTGATTGACATGAAAACTTCAACACTTAAACTTAGTGACATCATAAACCTCACAAAATTTTCTAGGGATGTTTTAGGAGTCTTTAGACCCCTTAATTAACCAACCCTAATTAACCTGTTAAATAAGGCCCTGAGACCTTCCGAAAAATACAATAAATCTATTGTAGGTCAGAAAATTACCCATAATACCTCAAACTGACCAGAATCTGACCCTTGACTTTAGGTAAATAGGACTCCTCAGTTTGACTTTAGGTTAACCCCTAATTTGACCATAGGTGGAAATTACCATTTTGCCCCTAATAAATTATTAAAAATTATTAAAAATCCCAAATTTTCCCCAAACACTTGGGATTACTTTCTCTTGTCATCCCTGACCTTTGAGAGTGATTCTAATCAGTTTGGAGCTGATTTGGAGCAAAACAATAAAAAAGGCCATTTATTAGAAAATTTAGAAAATTCCCTTAATTACTCTTTCTTTAGAAATTCATAACTAATTGTAGAAAATTCCAAATTAGGTAAACTCACTTTCGTTAGACTCCTATTAGGGTCTAGTATGTATTAAAAATATTAGGTTTCCAGAAAATGACTTAGATTAGAAAGTCAACTTTTTGGTCAACCCTAGTTCATTTAGGGCCCGAAACTTAGAAAATTCATAACTTTGTCTAGAAAACTCCAATTTCAGCCTACTACATGTCTAACTACTCGTATTAAGGTTTAGTATTTTCCTAGAATGTTAGGAGACTCAGAATTAGACTATTTCCCATAGTGACTTTTTGGACCCTTAGCCTAGTTCCTAGGAGGACCCGGAACTTTCTAAAATTGGCTAATACAATTTAAACTTCAAATATGAATACCCTAAGCTCTTAAAAATGATCAACAAATTTAAATAATCAAAAATGGATCTAATTCACTAATATTTGAATTTCAATTAAAACATCCTTTTTAGACCCCCAACATACCTGAACTCTAGATAATTTCAACTAACTACCCATATTAGGATTTATCCAAATCACACTAGCCTTACACACACATAGAATGATTTTCTAGGGCACCACTTCTAGATCTAGGTTAGGCCGCTGGGTTTTACTTTTCTGCTGTGTGCTGGAGCTTTCCGTGGTTTTTACTGCATGCTGTTTGAAAATTGATTGTTGTGTTTGCTTATTTTTTCTGCACTCTGGATGTGAGCGTTAGACTTACTCATAGGTTAGGAGCGCCAAATATATACTGTTCTTCCGTGCATGTGGCCAAGCTCAAGCTAATAAAAGGGGGAGCATTATAATTATTTCTAATATATTTTATGCAGGTGCTTGCTCAGCTCCCCCTAAATAAAAATGAGGGCTAAATTAATTATAACTGCACAGGTGGAGCGCTTAGCCCTCAAAATTAAGAGCATGGTTTGGCACAGGATCAATGGTGTTAGCATTTTTTTTATATATATGAACTGCTTGGGATTTTTATTAGAATAACCATGCAGGTCCTTTTAGAATTTTCTGCTTTTCAATTAATGTAATATTTGTAATAATTGTTAAGAGCTGTGAAAACAACTATGAGTCGGGATATTCTTATCCAACTCGAATTCCAAAAGAAGAAGGCATCCCTAAGGGGAGAGTCTTCTTCCATTTGGAAGATCGAGTTGGATGACTTTAGATATCTAAAGAGAAAAGGCAATACCCCCATATTGGGAGAATTGCCTCTTCGTTTGGATATTCAAGCCACGACGGATCCAAGGAGTCCAAGGAGGAGATTTCCAAGGAGTCCAAGGAGGAGTGATTCAAGAAGTCCAAGGAGAAGATACCCAGAATACTAAAAATTTGAAGACCCAATATCCCACTCAAAGTTGTTGACGTTTATCATAGGCTTAGAAATCCGGGTTGTTGGCAGTGGTGCCCGACCACTTTATTTTCTACATACCCTGGGTTGTAATTAAAGGGCAGTTGGCCTATGGACATTTACTTGATTAGTTTGATTTATATTGATGTGTTTACCTGATTGCGCTTAGAAATATCTGCTTTTTCTAGGTTTTTTTCTTGCATGCCATTTTTGTTTTCGCCTGGATCGTATTAGACTCATTAAAGACTATAAAATTCTTCTACTCGTAATTAATCTCCAAAAATTTAAGTTTTAAATAACATAGAAATTTAACGAACCTAGGAAATTGCCGGAACCGTCCGGGGTCGCATGCATATTACTGCATTTCTCTTTCCTTGCTATAAGACATCTCCCTGCCTGCGGGTAGAGTCCGGATAATCTGGCCTATGAGGATGAAGTGCCGGACCTAAGGAGACCTAGTCTTTTCTAAAAATTATTTTATACTAAGCCTATTTTTAAAATCCAAAGCATTCATGAGCTGACATTTCAACTAGCATGCATTGCATTAGAAATCAATTTAATTAAAATTTAATTGCACTAGTTAGGGGCATTCACCCAACATAAGTCCCGGACCACTTAGGAAATTCTCTAGATGTCGGTCCTCTTTCCAATAAACTGTACCTCCCACCCATCTTTCATAATTGACCTGATAACATGGTTTTGAAGCGATTAGGTTGTTAGCAGGCTCCCTCAATCCAGGCCGGGATAAGTCCAGACCTTTGCATCGCATTAGCTAGGACACTGGTTTTAGTGTGTGTCGAACACTAAGTCAAAACTAGATTTATGATTCGAGGCTACTACATTCGGTCTCGTAGTAAGCCTTAAATAGTAGGTAGGTCCTTTCTTTTCAAGGACCCTAAATCCTACTTATCCGCGTTACAGGTTGATGCCACCTCAATCCTTCTCTCACACATGTGGTTGATTGTTTGTCTTTCTTTTTCCAGTTTCTCTCTAGTGCCCTAGAGCCTCTGAATGCTGGTATGAGCCACGCATGTCGATTCAGCCCTTCGGACATTTCTTCCCTTTGAGTAAGATTTCCTAGTCTATACCATCGTGCCGATCCCACTTTAGGAGAGGATAATGTATAATCCTTAATCGAGAGTTTTCTCAGGCTCCAGCCTAGGATGTAATTAACCACGGGGGCTTGCGCCCGTGAGAAACTCGGTCCCACACCTACTAAACCCCATTCGAGCTCCTTCATCGGATGGGGGAAACCCGTGACAAGGTCGTGTATATTGCTACCCATCAGGGTGTGTTGGAGACAGCATCTATCCTCAATGGTTAGTCGTATGCACGATCCAATCTGTCCCTTTCAATCGACCCGTTCGCGTGGTGCTCTTTCGGAGGTCCACACACGGAAAGAGAAACCGGAAGTAAAATGGAATCCAAACGTAAAGCCTCAAAATACCGTTCGGACAGAAAAGAGTGACTAGCTCCAAAGTCAAACAAAATACGACAAGGCTGATCAGAAATATAAATCATACCTATCACAACATCTGGAGCATCACGAGCCTCCTGCTGACTCAGGGTGTAAACTCGTGGCTGAACTGGAGCTGGAGCTGAAGCAACAGAACTACTCAGCTCCCTCTGAACAGTAGGTGGTCTCCGTGGTACAGAACTAGAACCACCACCTCTACCAGAAAATCCCTCAGGGCATGGAGGAACAGTCCTCGGTCTTCCTGCTGCTGAACTGGCAGGTCTGACAAAGCCCTCTGATCGGAACTCAGAATGCCGATCAAATCCAGTCTGTGGACTGACCACATCTGAAGCACAGACCAGCCATCATGTAGCACTGGCCAAAATGTCGGCGTCCACAACTCTGGCACACAGGTGCCCCACTCACAGATCCAGAACTTGTCGTACTGGTAGCAGTACCAGACGACCCTCCACTCCTCCTGGAGTCACTAGATCCAGAACCAACTACAAATCTCCTCTTCCCAGAGGAACCACTGCCTGAAGCCTCGCCTCCAAATCTCTTCCTACTCGCAGTCCACCGCTGCTGAGTAGCCATCAGGTCATTTTCTATCAAACGAGCTCGCTCCACAAGCTCAGAAAAGTCAGTAATGCAGAACGGTATCAGGGGCTGTCTCAGAGTATCTCGTAATCTCTTCAGAAACCTGTAGCACCTCTCAGCAGAAGTACTAACCAACTGCGGAGCATACTTGGCTAATGCAGTAAACTCAGTCTCGTACTGCATCACCGTCTTGCTCCCCTGAACAAGCCTCAGAAAACTCTCATGCATCTGCTGCTGTGAGGGGGAACGAACCAGTCTCGGAACACCTTAGTGAACTCTTCCCAAGTAATCAAAGAGTTCAATCTGCCCCGAAACCTGGCCTCCTGCTGGCTAACCCACCAATGCTCAGCCTCACCATCTAACAAAAATACTGCCAACGGTACCTTCTTGTCTGCCGGACACTGCATTCCGTCGAAGGTCTTCTCCAATCTCCTCAACCATTCCTCAGCAGCTCTGGGCACAACAGCGCCCTCAAACCTCGGATGTTTCAGCCTCAAAAACATTTGGAGATGTCTATCAATATCATCAGATCTGACGGCAAAAGCTCTGCTCTGAGTCTCGCTCATCATCTGAGCAACAAGTATAGCAAACTGAGACAGTGTATCAGCACCAGCCACTGGGACTGTACTACCCACTGGTGCTGCCTGACTAGCACTCTGCCCGTCTGTCATGTCTGGGTCTGGCTGATCCATATAGAAAATCCAGAAAAATCTGGAAAACTATCACAAAAAATAACACAATAAAAAGCCAAACAAACCAAAACTACCCCAGACAGACTCACTACAGATCACTTCCTATAGCTCTGTCTTACACAATCCAAATTTCAAAACTAATGCTCTGATACCACTCAAGTTGTCACGATCCGACCCGACCCGGGACGGATCCCGCTCGCACCGGGCCGCGACCAGCCAAATAAACCAACTAACCAGGATCTGGCTTTGGAATTTACTTCAGAACTGATTCTTCCAAACATTTCAACTCAAAAATAGACACACGGAGCTACTATGAAACATCAAATGCAACAGAATAAATCATCTATATTTCTCTTTCTTTTCCTCAAAACAATCATCTACAACTACAGACCATGGCTCACACAGAAAGAAATAGAGCAGAAGAGCCATATCTGTACAAAAATCAAAAGTACAAAATAATACCTACAGATCAGACTATGAACTCTAGTCCAAGACCTTCTTCCATTTCCCAGAACCTAAAAACCACCAGAAAATAAGGGTGAGCTCAACAGCTCAGCAAAGCGACAAACCTCTAATCAAAACTTTCAGAATCCAAAACCAATCACTTTAAACCAAATCCGTACATAAACCAGAATAGAATCAGACATATATCAAAATCATGCAGATCAGAACAAAACAGATCAAATCAGAATAGATACGGACATATATCAAATCAGAATCAGACTTGCTTACAGAAACATATACGGAAATCAGAAGTCCTTTCAAATCAGATATCAGATATTATTTAATTAATAGCTAAATTCTCTGACACTGATAGAATCTCTATGGATTCCGGCCCCTTATGCCTCCCTTTTGTGCTCACGACACCAGACAGATGTGCTTATAGCACCAGAACAGATTTTGTTGAGTCTAGTAATTAGGTTGTTAAGCCTAAGTGAATGTCCCAAGGCTACCAAGAGGGGGGTGAATTGGTAGTTTAAAAATTTTAAACCCTCTTTGAAGATTAAGTTGAACCGAAATAAAAATTTCTTTTAAAGTTTGTAGAAAAATATTTTTCAACCACAGAGTTGTTAAAACTAAAATTTAAAGTGCGAAAACGTAAAAACAATAAAGTAAATGACACCAGATTTATAGTGGTTCGGTCTATAACCAGACCTACTTCCACTCCTCAGAGGCACCCTCTGAGCATTGCACTAAAACCAATAATGACTCTCCTTTTGCACCCACAGCAAGGCGGAGAAGCCTTTACAACACACTCTTTTCACCACTACCCGGTGCGGCAGAGAACCGTCATCCTTTTACACAATCCACAGTGCTGGCAGAGAACCGTCGTCCTTTTACACAATCCCCAGTGTTGGCAGAGAACCGTACGTCCTTTCACACTCTCCTAGTGTGGGCAGAGAACCCTTCACGCTGTTCACACTCTCCAAGTGTAGGAAGCAATCCCTTCGATTATTCACACTCTACAAGTGTCGGTAGCGAACTGGATCTCCTTGACTGATCTTCTCACAAGAATCTAGAAGGAAGAAAGAAAAGAGTGAAGTAATCTCAATTCACAAGTAGAGACTATTACCTTTGAAATCCAAGTGAAGCCTTCTTGCTCCAGTGGTAGGAATCCTCCATTGAATGCTCTCTTCCACTCTCTCCTTGGCTATTCTCTCAAGAGGCACGAAGATCAAAAGACAAAAAAGATTTGGTGGCAGTCTAATTTGGACTATTTATATAAGAGACAAGAAAAACCGCCCAAAAACTGCAAGTTTTCAATTCTGTACGCAATGGATCGTCCTGTACGATCGTGGATCGTCCTGGACGATTTTACTTAAACGATCTGAAACGACCCTATTTGAATATGTGTACAAAATGTCTTCGTACAGATGATCGTCCTGTACGAACTAGGTTCGTCCAGTACGAACGGTTATTACTAGGTCGGTTCTAGAAATTGCTGAAAACTGTTCTAAGTCGGTTAATCGTTTGGACTAGAATATGTTCGTCTGGACGAAAATTTTCCAGAGACTCGATCGTCCTGGACGATTCTTTACTTCGTCTGGACAAAAATTTTCCAAAGGACCAATCGCCACGGACGATAATTTATTTTCGTCTGGACGAAAATTTTCTAGAGACCCGATTGTTCTGGACGATATTTAATTTTGTCTGGACGAAAATTTTCCAGAAGACCAGTCGCCACGGACGATAATAAAATTCGTCTGGACGAAAATTTTACAGAGAACCAAACGTCCTGTATGATAATTAATTTCGTCTTTGACGAATAGGACTTAGAAAAAAAATTTCGAGCAAGTTCCTATTCATTCCATGTGCCCTATAGGAGATAACTGTCTGATCGTTTCGTATGATCAGATATCGTCCCGTACGATCAGTATAAAATTTTATGATCTCCTTATGTGTGTGTGTATGTTTTTATTCACTCAATTACAATCACTCCCTTTCAAAATTAATTCAAAGAAAAAAATACAAACTTCAAATTGACAAAGTATCTCATGTTGAATTTGATTTGAAGTTATCGTAGTCTGGAGTCTGATTTTCCTAAAATGTTAGTACACAAAAGAGCAAATACAAATCTTCTAAAATTGTTAGGAGATAACTACACATTTGAACAATAATGTTTGAAATCATCAAAACTACACAAGTTGCAAAAATGTAAAAGCATTCAAATAGCAACTATTCTAATAGATTTCATCGGATCCGGAACAGAACTGATTTCAGTTTTCAGATTGAGCTCATTTAAGATTTCCCAGACACTAACCGAATCTCTTAGGATCCGGACCACTTATAACTCCCTTTTTATAGCATATACAGATAGCATATCAATTCAAAAGAAATCCGAACAAAATAAGAAATCACACGAAAATCGGGCAGCACAACGGCTGTATACGGAATTTACACAATTTTCTTGAAAAATCACAGAATACCAAATTTGCATAGAATATAGATAACAACATTGCAAGACTTTAATTTTATTGCTCAAACAATTTTAGACTACACAGAAAAATACAGTCGACGGAAAACGCCGTCAAATCAAATCTACCCGGACAAAAATCTCCAGAAAATAATCAAAATATGCACACTCGACACTTCAACAACATACGGAAAATTACGCGGTAAAAATTGAACCAGACGGGAAATACGGACAAAAATCACTAACAAAAATCAATTCCGGACAGATAATACCGCCAAACACGACGGTTCTGAAAATTTAGAAAGGCGGATTGTGCCTTACCTTGCGTACAGCAATATCTTCAACAGTCTCGTCGGACAAAAACGGACCGGCGTCGCCCGAAAATCAACTTTTCCAATTTTTCCTTCGACTTTCTCTCTCCTCAGAAAATTCAGATATTTTTTATTTTTCTCTCTCTTCAAAATGACTTGATTCCTCTTAAGTAACCTTGAGATCGGCCCGGCCGATCGCACGATCGGCCTGGCCGATCAGACCAAATCCAATCGTCCTAGGATGATTTTTCAGGACGATAATTAATTTCCTTGGACGAAAAAATCCCCTATTCTCTGACTTGTGCCATGCTCTGATCGTCCTGGGACGATCCCAGATCGGCCTGGATGATCCATACAAGAAATTTTTCCTGGAACTGCAGAACACATTATGGAACATATTTTGAACTAATCGTCCCAGGACGATCCAGATCGGCCCGGACGATCCTGGAGCAGATCTGATATTACACAAGGGTTATAAATTAAGATAGTAAGAATGACCTAGAGCTATAAATTAAGAGAATAATAATGACTTACCCTAAGCTCATATTTTCTATGTTTAGGAGAAGTAAAGATTTTAAGATATCATAATACTAATCATAGTTCACCCAATAGTGAATCATGCTATTTTAAAGCCTTAAGATTTGGTGATACAAAGACTTCACCCAATGTTGATAAGTCACATCACTGTGCTCATAATGGATAAACAAACTCCAGAAAGATGTGCTGAAGTCCTTAAGCCATTTAGGGTCATTTATGAGGGTTTATGGTTGATTGAGAGTCTACAAAGAAAAATTAATGCCATGTATATGATGGCCATTAGAAATATTTAGGATCTACTAATGCAATCATAAATTATAGTAGGGTCATAAGAGAGAAATAGGGTTATCTAAGATTACTTAGGGCACAACACTAAGTAGTATAAGATAATAATGAAAATTAGTGAAGACTATTAAATTACCAAGGCTAAATAATAATAAGGGCATGGTCAACATTGGAATATCTACTAGATTACTTGATTTCAACTAGAATAATTTAGGATTACTTTCACTACTCTACTTAGCATAAACTATGTGGAACTAGCACCTAATATGGGAAGAACACAAAATAAGAGCATTATTATCTAGGCAAAATTAGTTAATTTTATATTTATAAATCAAAAGAGAGGGAGTGAATTTTAATTAATGTTATTTTTACCCTTCAAACTAATATTGGTTTGACATCATATTCAATTATTTATAGAAAGAAAATAAGATATTATCAATTTTACATCTAAATATGAAATCTTTTGTATTATCATCATCATAACCATCAATATGATGAAAGAAGTTAATTTACATCATCATTGTTATATAGATATATAAAGAAATCAAGTTGTCATCTTCATCATAAAAATATGAAATAAAATTATCTTCATTATTATTATCCAAAAGGAAGGAAAAATTATTGATTTTTTTTAATTTTTAGCCAGTGTGGTGAAATTATCAAGGCAATCATCCTGAAGATACCAAGATGAAATCACTCCCTTTCCACATTGGCTTGTCTTAAAATTAAAATCAATAAAGGAATCAATGAAGGAAGGTTTAGATGCTTATTTTAATCAAGGGTCTAACCATAAGATTATTTTTAAGTTATTTTCAAGTAGGATCAAACAATCAAAAAATCAAACATTAGAATCAAAATTTCAATGATTTATAATGTGGCAAAGCCTCAATCTTAATCATTGATCATTATGTATTTATTTTATTAATGAAAAATAAAAAATAAATATTAGAAATAGTGGCTTTATGATAGAAAGAGGACTTGGTTGAGTTATGTTTTGAAAGTTGTTTTAGATTAATATGATAAGTACAACTTGATGATTCTATCCCATTAGTAGATTATTTAGGTCTTCCTCAAAATTATTTTTATTTATTTTCATATTATTTTTCTTATGAATAAATATACCACTTCTCTAACGTCATGAATTCATTTCTTTTATAGGTTTCTTCTCTTTTCTCTTGCATTGGCTAGGCTACCACTCACGACATCATGGTCTAGATTCCACATAATAGCAAGACCCATTTTTATCATTTGGTATTAGAGCTAATAACCTAAATACTTATTGATTATGAGGTAAAATTGGCTGATCTCTTATTGAATTTTTTTGTTAGAATTGAAAGTTTTTAGTTTTGAGCATCAAAATTTTACCCTCTCACGACTCATTGCTCTTAAAAAAATTTCAAACTTTGACACTCCTGTAAGGGCTTCTTAGTGAAGATCTTTGTTAATTCATTGATGAGTATCAACTCTCATTAAAATATTATTTATAAAGTAATTAAAATTATTTTTGTAATGTCATGCTTAAGGGTAGTTATTTTTGTTATTATTCATATATTGCTTCCATAGTTATCTTTGTCTTATTTTCTAAGGAGTTTTCAAGGGAAATTTGTTAAAGTGTTTATCAATCATATTCAAATCTTTTAAGCTACATTTCTTTTGTAAATGTATTCTTCTCTAGTTCTCTTAATCTTTGGTCTTACTAGAATTTATGATTTTTAGCATACATTATTCTCTTATATCATTTAGAGAATGAATTGTAAATTTCAGGAGAAAGCCTTTACGTTCACTCTGAAGTTCAAGAGGGATTTAGTTTGGTGTGTTGCATATAGTTTAGAGATTAGGCTCTTAAAACCATCTATGTTAGGTATTTGGATGCACTTTCTCATTAATAAGGATAGTGTAAAGCTTCACCATCGCTAAAGAGGGAATTTGCGAGGCATACTCAGTGTAATATCCAAGTGTTAGGATGCATACCTTATAATTTACCAAATCAAATAAATATCATTGTGATATTTTTAACCATATAGTTTAGCTTTTATTATTTAGATACTTAATTACTTCTACTTACTTTACATTTGGTGGTTTTCATAATAGTTGGTATGTTTGGAAGCCTATAAAGCTTACAATAAGTAGATGAGAAATCACCACCTACAACATACAACCTCTAAGACCAATGCCTTATGAATTTTTTTCCACTCATATAGAAAATGAGGTAGTAAAACTTTAACACAATTCCTATGGTTGATAATTCCTTCTTTGCTTGTATGATTCTAGAAAAGGGGACATGGATCAAGGCATTCATATCTTGACTTACAAGTCCTAAAGTAAAGTCCAAAATTTGATCTATATCTCATCCAACTTAGAATATTTTGAGCATTTCTTTCCTAGTGTATTGACTTATGATCAATTTATAGTAGTATATTTGAATTATTTGATAAATATGGTTAGCAAATTCTCAATTAAAGCTTGGTTATAGTTAAACGGTGAGGAAAATACTTAGTGAAAGACTATTGGATATTCAATCATGCTTTTTTTTAGAATTAAGGGACAATGCCTGGACTCACACACACAACACATACGCATGACTCAAACCCAATACCTCTTAGTTGGTATCAAAGTATATAACCAATAGACTAAGGAGAGCTGCATTCCAATCATGCTTTAGTATCCGAATAAGGTTCATTCCTTTTATGTTCATATATGTATTAAATAAGTAAGAGGCTATCCTAAGCATTTATCCAAATGGAGTTCTACTGCAACCCAATAGAGATTATGGTGTAAAGAGGAGAGATTTGGCTTAGCTAGTTTATTCTTTATGAGAGCTCTTCATGAGAAATAACCTTGAGCATGAACTTCTTTCTAATCATAATATTTGGAGAATAGCCCTAACGAGCCATTATTTCTACTAAAAATTTCCTTTTGAAGGTGCAGTAGATGTTCATCTTGATTAAGTTGTCACTGATGCGTAATAAAACATTTTGATGTGCTTATAACATTCTTTATATCATGAAACATACAAATAAACAAATGTTAAATGGAATATTTTTTTTCCAAACAATATTATCTCATAATATTAATAATATATTTTCACTTAACTATTTTCTTAACCAATCGGTAAAGTCTTCTTAGAAAAATTTATCGGGCACTATAAGGTGTTGGCGCAAAATGTTGGTCATTAAAAGAGAAGCATAATATTAAGTTAAGTGTTGTTGAGATGAGGATGCTCAAGTGGATGAGTGGTTTACTCTTAAAGACAAGATACAAAAAGAGCATATCCATGAAAAGGTTGGAGTAGCTCTAGTGACTAATAAAATAAGAGAGAGAGAGAGTCGCCTCAGATGGTTTGGTCATGTAAAATGGTGGCCTTCCGATGACCCTATTAGGTGAGTAGATGTATTAGATTTGACCTATGTTAAGAAAGTTATAGGTAGACCTAAAAAAAACTTGGTTAAAAAATATTAGAAATGTTCATTCTTTATTAGATTTAAATAAGAATTTGACTCTTAACAAGACACAATGGAGAAAAAGGTTTCATGTACCCGATCATGCCTAGTGGGATGAATGCATGGCGATGATGATGATGATGATGTTGTTGTATTAGGTTTTGCTTTTCCAATTCTTCATTATTGCATAGATGCCTTTGAATATTGATCAAGAGTCACTACTCTTTAATTTCGTGGGTGGTCATCCACTTAACTAAGGTGCAAGGGGGTGTAAGAAACTTGAGAGGGATTGATTAAGGTGATGATGAAAAATTACTTTCATAATTGGATGTGTAATTGGTGTGACTTCTCAAGAGCTAGTAAAACCCTTGAATAGTCTTCTCAAGGACTAGCCAAGCCCTTGATTAGACTTATCAAAGGTTTACTACCACTTTCATTAAATCCTAAGGCCATCATTAGGCCATGCAATTTAAAGGGAAGCATAAAGCCTTTTATTGCAACCTAAGCTATCTTGCAAGAAGCAAATATTAAAAATAATTAAATTTATTATCCCTCAATCAAATGATAAATTTTGTTATTCCCAAAGATGAAAAAAAAATGTCATTTAATTTTTTTATATATCATTTTTCAAAACATATAAAATTGTTTAAAAAATAATTAAAATAACGTTTAAGCATTTAAATTTTTTAAATGAAAACCGCAAGAGCCAACTAACCGATGCTACCACCCCGATTCACTATCATAATCACCTTTGATTGTTGGTTACCATCATCATTGGCCATTATTGCTATCATTGCCACTTGCAACCGATGCCTATCACTCTCAGTCGTAGGCTTATTTCCAACAACACTAACTATCAGCACCATTATTAACAATCAATATTATCAAAATTTAGTAATTGTCACCATGAACAATAATCATCTGCCATCCCCATCTCCCGAGTTTTTTGTATAAACAAATTTATTTGATATATCTAAGATAGAAAAAATAAATATTTTAAATTAAAATATAAATCAAAAATAAATTTAATAAAAAATTTTAGATGAAAAATATGTAAATATATAAGAATTAATTAGATGATAAATATATAAATAAATATATAAATACATAACTAAGTTTTTTTTTTTTTTTAATTATGCCCGGTGAGAAAATTATTATGTGCGGCGTCCATCGTCGGAGGCGAATTCGGAGCGCCACCTCACCCGGGGCCAGTTCATCCTCGGACGGTTCGGTCACAGCCCGTAATAATCTCGGGAGGGAATTTTGCTCCGTTCTACAATTTATCCCGTCCTCGATTGCCACCGAATTCCGGAAGAGTCAGCTGATCTCTTCTTATTTAGGGTTTCGTCATTACATGCCAGAGAATGGGAGGGAATTTCGGCTCCGTTCTACAATTTATCCCGTCCTCAGAACAGTTGCATAGGATGAATCCTTTGTATAAATTACGGGGTGTAAGGGGTGTAGGAAAGGAGAGCTTCAATTTGACAAGCAGAAAGGCGCAAACTTTAGAATTCTTGGAGAACAGTTGCATAGGGTGAATCCTTTGTATAAATTTCGGGGTGTATGAAAGGAGAGCTTACGCATAGCCTACGTTCGGACTCCGCACAGAATAATTTCTCGTAGGGAAGATAGAGCAGAAGAATGAGGAAGGTGGTGTTAGGAACCGCGGTGGCGTTTGTGGCGGCGGGTTGCGTGGTCGCAGCGCTGATCGTGAGACATTGGATGAGGAAATCGGGGCGGTTGGCGTGGGCGAGGGCGATCGTGAAGGAGATCGAGGAGAAATGCGAGACGCCGATCGCGAAACTGCAACTGGTTGCGGACGACATGATGGCGGAGATGCACGCCGGCCTTGCAGACGAGGGCGGGAGCAAGCTTAAGATGCTTATCACCTACGTCAATAATCTGCCGACGGGGTAATTTTTAATTCTTAAAATGCCGTTGTCCTCCCCTTCGTTTAGATTTGATTTTTCGCTGGGTTTTTGTTCTTCTTTCCTTAAAACTTTGATATTTTAATGTCCAAATAATGTTTTAAATGTTTCCTTTTTCGAAATTTCGTTTTTGGTGGGCTCTTCGATCTTCCTTCTCGGTTGTGGGTAATGCTTTGAATGTTTGACTCAATTTCATGGCTCAATTGTTTCTCTTTTTGATAGTTGCATTAAATTTGAATCGTCGAATTTATGTTCCAAGAGACATGCGTTCTTAATTATGAAAATTTTCAACTTGGAGATATTTTGATTCGTTCTCTTTCTCTTTAATTTTATGGGATTCTCTTCCAAGTCCACTCTTCAAACACATGAATATTCGATATGCCGCATTCATATGTTATTCACTCTGAGAATGCATAAATTCGATATGCCGCATTCATAATTTCATAGCCTTGCGCCCAAATTTTAATGTAAATAGATGCATTTTTTTTTACCATATCAATGCTCCTCATAAATGTCAATGGTCACTGAAACTTCAATTCAGCTTTTCCACTAAAAAAAGGATCTAAATTATCATATAGGTGAAGTCCTGGTTGTTTTTGGATGGATGCTATACCGGACAGATGATAACATTTCGTTTGTTTAAATCTCTACTAGAGTATTAAGAGAATCTAAGAACAAAGTATATTCCTAGTGAGATGTATATAGAAGGCATTAATTAACTTGTAGGCATTATTTGCCAAACTTTGATTTATATGATTATGCCCTATTACTAAGTAGCTATATTGATTTATTCTCTCTCTTGATTAGAAATTCAACAAGGTTAATTGTGTGAAATCGAAAAATTCATGTTCTAGTTGATCATCTTTTTTCCCCTTGAATGCTTATGCTTTATTTCCAAATATGGAAAATTAAGCCTTCTGGCTTTTATTATTTTGCATTAGGAAAAGAGAATATTGCAACTCTTTTTAAGGTTCCTAAAACTGTTGATGTAAAAGAAAACAAAGATTGGTTTCTCTTTATATCCCCAAGTACTTCTTATCACTGCAAAATAATAGTAAAGTTTCAACTTCAGCTTTTATATCATTTGATTGTTAACGAAATAAATCATATTTGTATTTTGTTGGCGGTGATTTGCTCTTATTATAAACCTTTCTTCAAGAGGCCACTAAAGATAACTAATGCTTAATTAATTCTGTTATAGGCATGAGAAAGGATTGTTTTATGCATTGGACCTTGGAGGAACTAACTTTCGTGTAATACGTGTACAATTGGGAGGAAAAGATCAAGGTGTTGTGAAGCAGGAGACTGAAGAGGTCTCTATTCCCCCGCATTTGATGGTTGGAAGCTCCCATGTATGTGAAACTTTAGTGTATTGACTTCCTTTAATCAAATTCGATATCTGTTGTCTTTTCTAATTTATTGTCATTTAATTTTTGCTTTAGGAACTGTTCGATTTTATTGCTACGAGGCTTGCAAAGTTCATTGCTTCTGAAAGTGAGGAATTCAAGCTTCCTGAAGGCAGGCAGAGAGAACTTGGGTTTACTTTCTCTTTCCCAGTGAGACAGATTTCGCTTGCTTCTGGCACTCTTATCAAATGGACAAAAGGTTTCTCCATTGAGGAAACGGTACACTCTTTTTATCTCTTTTTTATCAATGCCCATATTTCTATTGAAGGTGTAGTTTTGACTATTATGTTCATGTGTTTATGGTCACTTTGGAAATAGTGTTGCTATACTTTTTGTTTACATCATTTTTCTCTTTTAAAATTTAAAACCATCAATTTTTAAATTAAAAAATGTGATTGGATTTAGCTTTAATGTGATAAGTTATTTGCCCATTATATAGTTTCGTAAGTTTTGAAGATTTGCACCATGCAATGTAGTTGTTTGAGTTATTTGAACTTACATGGAAGCTAGATGTACGGTTATCCTCCAGCTTGATTAGGATACTTGTTTTAGAACTTCCTTTTAAGATCCATTACATATTATTTTATTTAGTAGAACTAGCATTCGAACTGCTGGTTTAGTTTTTCAAATAATTCATTCAAGTTTCTCACATAAGCATAACAATTGGCAATACCAGCTCCCATTTACAACTTAATTTTTTGTTAATCTACATCTGGAACGTGATAGAGAAATTAAATACAATTTTTTGATAGCCTAGATTTTAATGATGGTTTTCTCTAATCTCTACTCCTTTTTGTCTTATGGAGACAGGTTGGGGAAGATGTTGTGGCAGAGTTGAATAAAGCCATTGAGAGGCAAGGTCTTGATTTGCACGTCACAGCACTTGTGAGCCTTTTATCTCTCTCTCTCTCTCTCTCTCTCTCTCTCTCTCTCTCTCTCTCTCTATATATATATATATATATATATATAAAGTGTCATATGACAATTTTCTGTGAAATATCTTAATATAGATAAATGATACTGTTGGGACTCTAGCTGGTGGAAGATATTATGATAAGGATGTACACGCATCTGTTATATTGGGTACTGGCACAAATGCAGCATATGTAGAGCGTGCAGATGCTATTCCAAAGTGGCATGGCCTATTACCAAAGTCTGGGGAGATGGTAAGAAGATTTAATAATACTTTTCCTGTACTAAAATCGAGTTTCCAAGTATCTCAGATTAGTATAAACAAGTTGAATTGAGTATTATAAAAATGTCAAAGTGGTTATTTTGATATTTTAGATCTTATATCTGTTGTCATATTTGAAGATTGTGATTAATAATGTAATATAATGTAGGTCATCAACATGGAGTGGGGAAATTTTGTATCATCTCACCTTCCCCTGACAGAATATGATCTGTCATTAGATGCTGAAAGTTTGAACCCTGGTGAACAGGTATACTTTTATTACATATGCTTCTATATTTGCCGAAATAAATCATCATCAAACCATTACAAAGTGCCATATGGAGATGTTTTTGTTAATTTTTTTACTTTACCTCCCTCATACATTACCAGATATTTGAGAAGCTGATTTCGGGAATGTATTTGGGAGAGATTCTAAGAAGAGTCCTCTTGAAGCTGGCTAAGGAGGCTTCTTTATTTGGCGATATTGTCCCTTCAAAACTTAGCATTCCATTTATACTGCGGTACGCTTTACTTTCTCATTATGTTTAGGAGTTATAATAAACTAAATAAAATAATTATTTTAATTGTGAATTGAAGAAAATATATAGCATAAATGCTATAATTTTATTTAAAACGTAATATTTTGTAAGTGCAAATGTTTAGAATAGTGTATTTCATGTTTTATTTCTTGTTTTATCATACTTATATTTCATATTTATGAGTTTATCCCACTGGATGAGAAAATAAGATTGAGGAGGTTATCTTCTTCCAGGACCCCACATATGTCTTCCATGCATCATGATACATCATCAGATCTCAGAGCAGTGGCGAGCAAGTTAAAGGATGTATTGGAGGTACTTAACTCTCTTCTATTAAAAAAATTATTATGTGCGTACATCGGACATCGTTTGGAGGCGAATCAGAGAACATCACGTCATCTCTTTACTGTGTACTGCGGCTTTGTACCCGCTGTGTACCAGGTGACGTGATGAGATTTGATTTAAAAAGTTTGAGACCCATCGTGATCACTTTTGATTCGAATATCCTAGTGCAGAACTTTTCCCAAGATAAAACTGGTTCAGGTAGTTGATATCTTCTGTTTTGCTTCATTGTTTCAGATTACAAATACATCCCTAAAGACCCGAAAAATGGTGGTCGAGCTCTGTGACATCATTATAACGCGCGGTGCTCGATTATCAGCAGCTGGTATGGTTGGTATTCTTAAGAAGCAGGGAAGGGATTCTGGAGAGAAGCAGAGATTTGTGATTGCTGTGGATGGTGGTCTGTTTGAGCACTATACCTTATTCAGAGAGTGCTTAGAAGGCTCACTTGCAGAGATTCTTGGCACAGAAGTTGCTTCCTTTGTGATTATCACACATGCCAATGACGGCTCAGGCATTGGGGCTGCTCTAATTGCTGCTTCAAACTCCCAGTATTCTTTAATAGAGACTTCTTAGTATTTTTTGAAGAAAATTCCAGTCAGAATGTCCTTATCAAATTCGTGATTATAATGAATTTTAAATCCATTCGAGTTACTTTAAAATAAGTGCAATACATGTTTTCATTGATCATTCATATGTTGCCCTCATCTCAAAGAAAATCCAACGGTAGATTTATCATGACTCAACTTCGATCATGATGTTCTCGCGAAAACTGTTGGATTTGCTTTGAGATGCACATGAAATATATTTTGATTTCTTATTCATGTATTGCACTAATTTTAACGTAATTTTCATAGTTTCTAGACTCGTCGTGATTATAAATTCAATAAGGACATTTTGATCCATTTTTTTGTATATATTTTTCATTTTTTTTTCTCTTTCACATTTTGTTCCACATATTCCCTCATTTTTGTTGAGGAGTGTAACATACCACATAGGAAGCATTTACTATATTGTAATGAAGCAGCTCAAGAGCTGAGCTTCAATATGTAGAATTATAGGAAAAGAGGAGCTGTGAGGCAGTCTGTGAAATAAATACCATTGTACTCTTTCATTTATTCAAAAGGCCTATCCACATAATTGGAAAAGGGCTAATGATAATGAATAATGTTACTTAGATCACTATATGTTTGAGATCTGCATTTTTTTTTTCTTGGATTATTTTTTTTCCTTGTCAAATATTTATTTGGGTTGTGGAAAGTGAATGGAGTTAAATAAAAATATTATATTTTCTAAAGTAAATAAAATTGTAATTATTAATTAATTATAAAAATTTTGTTTTATTAATCTCAAAATTAATTTAATAATTTATTTATATGTGACTTTCTATCTATAAAAAAGAGATTATTAAATTGATGATATTTTGAATTTCAAAATTTGTGCAATAATCTAACCCCTAAAATCTCTTAAGATAAATACTTAGAATCTTTAATTATATATTTGTTATTATCAAAATAAACTAATATATTTCATGAGCCGAACATAATCTACATTCTTAGGGTTCGTTTGAGATGATTGTAATTTTTTAAAAATATAGTTGTAAAGTTACTGTGAAGAATTTGTCTATTCTATTTTATTGCTTCTTAAAACAGCTGTCTAATATAAAAAATTTAATTTTTATGTTAGAAAGCAGCTTTAAGAAGCAATAAAAAAGTCGTTCCAAACGAAATCTTAGTAAACGGATGCTCTTTAGATAAATTGAAACATAGAAACAAGTTTTTTAACCTCTCAAGGAATTCCATACAAAGAGAACATTCAACATTACATGATTATCCAAACATGACATGTTTGTCTATAGGTGCAATGATGATGAAAGTGATTTGCTAGGTTATATATCCAAACATGACATGTTTGTCTATAGGTGCAATGATGATGAAAGTGATTTGCTAGGTTATATGTTGAGATAGTACAAATGTAAGAATTTGTACAATTCAACCTTCATTAAAAAATGATTGACTTTGGTAGAACTAGAGATTGTTGTGAAGAAATTAGGCACCGTTCTCCTAGGGGGGGTGTCAATATTTGACCCGACTTGAAAATCTGACCCGAACCCGACCCGAAAATTTCGGGTTCGGGTCAACCCGAACCCGAACCGGGTCAGGTTCGGGTTAGGGATTTCGACCCGTTTGTAAAACCGGGTCAGGTTCGGGTTGACCCGGAAACCCGAAATCAACTCGGTTTGACCTGTTTTTAATTAATTTAGGAGGGTTTTAATGGATTTTTATGAAATAAGTAAATGATATTTCAAAAAACTATAAACATTATTGCCCAAATTAAATTAATCTTGATTTATTTTAAATTAATTGAAGTAAATCTTACCTTAATTTGATTTAGATTTAAATAAATTGAATTAAATAAAAAAATTTAAAAAAATATTCCTGAATCGGGTCAGGTTGACCCAAACCCGAAGCGGGTCGGGTTCGGGTTCGGAAAACCAACCTGTTTGCAAAAACGGTTTGGGTTCGGGTCGGGTTGAACAATGTCGGGTCAATTTCGGGTTGGACCCGAACCCGACCCGTGACCCGATTTTGACAGCCCTCCTAGCAAAGAAACTTTTTATCATAGTTGAATTATAGAAAATAGCCCTAATAGAACATTATAAACTTCGGGTTATATCCAAGCATGGAGATCAATATGATTCAACAAATTCAACTAGCAATCTTTCAACAACAAAAATGATAATTTAGCTTGACTACCATAGGTTTAAAAGAACTAGTATTTAGATATTATGGAGTCTATACAAAATTTTAATTTCATTTTTTTCTAAGGAACTCCATTCCAAATTAGGGATTCAATCATGTTCTAAGAGAAATGTCAAGAAGTTTTTTGTTAGCCTTGGCTTTTTCATATGAAAATTTTTATTAGCATCTCTAGTAATAGGTTTTCCACATGGAATTTCTACTAGATCCAAAGAAATCACCCTTATCCTAGCCCTAAACTCTAAATCCGTTCATCATATGGTTCAAGATATTTTATTCGAATTTTCCTCGGCCTGAATTACCTAATGTAAACCTAAACTATTTATTATATAGATTATGCAATGTTTTATATCAACATGACCGATTTAACCCAAAAATGATATGCTTAATTCAAAATAGGATTTTAGTCAAGTTAATTCGAGATTTCAAGTCTATCTGCATCCAACCTGAAAATTAATCGGGTCAAGATTTCATCCATGAACCCAACCCAAATAATAATTGGGTCAACCTGAACTACAATTTTTTTAGTTGGGCGTAGTTAGGATGGTCAGGTTGGATCATTTATTGAACTCCTACTTAACCATCTATTGAGTGGTCTAAATTAGAGAGCTGTTATCCTTCTCTTCATCTAACAAATGAGCTTCCTTTATAAAAAGAGGAACCATCCTTACAATTTATAAAGAGTGTTAGTCGCTCGTAAGGGGGAGCGAGGGGGGCGCTGTCCCCTTGGACCCCTGACATATCTGCGAAGCATATAACAATCATGGATATGAACAAATATTTGTAAAGTTATGAGTTAAAAGTGATCCGTTTCGTGTAAAGTTATTATTGATTCATGAAAAATCTATTAATTTTAGTAAAATATTTGTAATCACAAATCAAAATTATTATCAACAGTAAAAAATATTCAAACTTTATTTATAAAACATATAGATATATAAACATGTGTATTTACCATATTTATATCTGACTTCGAATTGAATTAAATTTAATTCAACTTTAAATAGATTAAAATTTGACTAATCATTCAGTGAATCATCGAAATGTAAATAAACTTACTGTGATCTACAAGGTATCATAAGTTAGAGAAAAACCAACATGAAAATATTTATAATTTCTCTCCTAGAAAATCATAATCATAGAAGAATAATTTATAGAGGAGACATACAACGGGAAAAAAAGAGAGATACAATATATAAGATGCATTCCTTAAGGGAAGGACATAACTTACTATTCATCATAAGAAGAATGAGGTGCTGCAGTGCACCCTGGATCAAAAGGATCTTCAGAGCCACAACAATGCCAGTACTGGAAAACTCTTCCAGAATCAGGTGTGTCCATAGTTCCTCCAGAGTAAACGCTTTCAAATTTTCTCTTTGTTTCTCCTAGAATCACAAAAGAACATAAATATACGAAACAGATGTGTAAAGATCAAAGAAGAAGAAAAATGGAACAAGAAGATGATAGCCATTTGAAGGCCTCTGCATTTTCGAAAGATGTCTTCAATCATTTTGTAAAGAAACTAAATTACATTTGTTATGATGTGGAGACTAGTTTTTTTGTCCTACTAAGTAAATGTGCTATGCAAACTTAATTGTGGGTTGATCTTCATATTAAGGTTGTCACCCCCTCTCGGGAATTCGGTGGCGGAGTACTCGAAAGATATCCAATATTTATGAGTTAATTCAACAAGGACAAAAGCCTAATTATTTTTTTACAAAAAAAGGGCATCATCTTATGATTTTATTAAACTTTAGCAGATTTATGATTATAATTCTCTACTATTAAACCATAGTGAAATTTGCAATGATGGCAATAAGACTCGTCAACATTGAATGAACTTCATAAATTCTTATGTTTTTTTTTGTGCGTTAATCTTATTTTCAGTTTTCTGTTCTTTTTGTTTTTTCACTCTTTTTGAATTAAGTTTTGCTAAATTTCTCAAGATGATTAACCCGTAACTTCAAGATACTCTCTTAACCACAAGATCAGCTCCTAAAAGACTAGAATAGTACAAAAATTTGTTCAAAAGTTACAAAATTTCTTCAATCGACAAGGTGCTTTGTGCATTTAGAATGTGCCAATTTGATTGCAACTATAGGGGATACAAAGTTAGTCAACAATCACTTCAAAATCACTTCAAAATCAATTGCTATTCATAATTTTAAATGGATGTTAAGAAATATTAATAGGAGTTAATCTATAGCTTTGTCTTTCTATAACATAGTAACATTAAAAGGCACAACAACACTATATTAACTTAAATATGAATGTATAGCATTTTAACAAGCTTCAAGGAGATCTCTTTCTATCAATAGAATATTTCCTCATCAAACTCATGACCCTAAACCCTAAATGACAAGAAATGCACAGAAGGAATTGTGAACTGCTGAAAAGCTTCATTATTAGCATTTAATTTAGGGCATCTCCAACCGAAAAACCTATTTTACACTTTAAAATGCAGTAAAATTTCAAAATGACGTTATTCATCTCCAATCGAACTTCATTTCTCTCATCTTTTGCACGCTTCCTGCGAAGGTAACCATCTCTCTCCTCTTTCGCTTGCTCTTATTCGGCAAATTCTCAAGCAAGGATTTTTTGGCAAATTCTTCAGCATTGTTCACCTACCGAATTTTGACGTGAGATTTGGAGTTTTAATGCAGCAAATGATTGATGGCATACGGTGGTATGCAGTTCAGTTGAAAATGATCTTATAAACTAAGACATCCTAACATAATGATTTTTACCTCACTGGTCGTCAAAACAACCATAAGGTTTGCTGAGCCATCAAACCCAAAAATGCTAGAGAAAGCAATTAGTGCAAGCCTTCCAACATGCCAAAGAGAAACAAAGTGCCATGAAAACATGATACATGTTCCGTCAGAGAAAATTTACCAGCTATTGTTATTCCTTGATATATTCCAAACCTGATTAAGTGAGTGAAGCCATGTTTTTGTTGCCAACAGAAATAAATTTTGTGGGTAGAACTTTAATTTAATAAATATATTACATAGTTCTAAGAGGTAACACTTACCTCATTATAAGGCCTCATATAAGAAATTATTTTGTGCGGATACTGGACAGTTCGGAGATCAACCAGAATGTGCCATATCACCCAGTACACAGCAGTACCGAGCAAAAAAGTGACATAACGTAGTCTGGTTGGTCTCCGGACGCCGTCCGGATCCGCACAGAATAATTTTTCCAACATGACAACCTATGTTGCACCGATACACCTATTTATGAAGGCGTGCTGTATCCGATACACCGATACACGGATACGCCTCCGATACGTGTCGGATACACCAAAGCCGTATCCAATTAAAATACTATTTAATTTCAAAAGGACACGCGTATCCGATACGCGTGTCTGTTGAAAAACAAAAAAATCAAAAAAAAAAAAAAGACGCATCGTATTTACTTCCGGGGCTGCGAGCAAGGTTCTCTCATTTCCGAGATGGATTTGAGTCTCTTGATGATATGAGAATATTAGAAATTACTAATCTTTCACTTCATGAGCCTGAATTAGAAGCTATGATATTTATTGAAGATGATATAAAAGTTCAAAGACAAACCAATGAAGAAGCTAATCATATCATTCCTTCTATTGAATAGTTGAAATTTCATGTGCTAGATAATTTATGTTTATGCTTTTTTTGTTGTACTAGACATTTAATGCTTTCTTATATTTTGATATTATAAGCTACAAGGCTACAAATGATGTTGTTGTTTTTTTTTTGTAATTTTAAATATTATGCTTTGATTGTTTTCTTAATTTTTATGTATGATTTATAAATTATAATGCCATGTCTGCGCCGTACCCGTATCCTATATTTTTAAGAATTGACGTGTCCCGTATCCGCATCGTGTCGTATCTGTGTCGCCGTATCCGTATCGGTGCAACATAGGTAACAAGCTACTGTTGATCTGATTCCTTTATTTGATAAAATATGTAAAGAGTTCATATATATATATATATATATATATATATATATATATATATATATATATATATAAAGCCAATATGTCGTTAGTTAACCTAACTATTGCAGGTTATTATGAACTGTGTGAGTTTTGTGCTATGTTACACGGATACTCCTATTTACGAGGCATGCTGTATCGGATACGTGTCGGATACGGATACGCCTCCGATACGGCACGGATACGTGTCGGATACGGCCTTGCCGTGTCCGATTAAAATATTATTTAAATTTGACTGGACACGCGTATCGGATACGCGTGTCCTATTAAAAAAAACACTGAGCCACGATTTACCCTTTTCTTTTCGACTTTCCACCGTTTCCGCTCAATATCCATATTCATTTATGCGGCTGAAACATTTCAAAGAGCTAGGTTTTTCGTTTCCACACACCTGTTCATCTTCTTCGTTATAGTTGAAGGAGCGGCTTGATGACCCGAGCATAGAAGCAAACAGGATCATCCTTTGTCGACAAAGAGGCTTGACGACGCGAGCATTAAAGTCGATAGGATCATCCTTCGTCGACGAAGCGGCTTGACAACGCGAACAGTGAAGGCGACGTGAGCAGTGTAGGTTCGTTTTCTTCATCGTTCTTCGTTTTCTTAATCATAGGCTCGATATTGAAACTTGGTACCGCTTGGTACCGAACGTTACTGGATCTCGGTATTGCTTGGTACTCGGTACCGAGCAATATTAGAACTCGGTACTGCTCGGTATTGGAACTCGGTACCGCTCGGTATTGGAACTCGGTATTGGTCGGTACTACTCGGTACTGCTCGGTATTGGAACTCGGTACTGCTCGGTATTGGAACTCGGTATTGCTCGGTACTGCTCGGTATTGGAACTCGGTACCAAGCGGTATTGGAACTTAGTACTGCTCTGTATTGGAACTCGGTACCGCTCGGTATTGGAACTCGGTATTGCTCGGTACTACTCGGTATCGAGCGGTATTGGAACTCAGTACTGCTCGGTATTGGAACTCGGTACTGCTCGGTATTGGAACTCAATATCGCTCGGTACTGTAACTTTAAAAATAAACAGCACTTCAAAATTACTCTTACAAAAAAAATTTGTTTCGGGGGCGCTGCCCCTTAAAACCCCCGCAGGGTCGCAACATATCTACACTTTCACTTAAATTTTTTCATGTTTCAAATTCATATGTTTTAATTTGTATAGATCCTTTGTAGGATAACGAGTTCTAGTGGAGCAGGAATTGGTTCTGATGATGATCCATCAGAAATTAATATTGAAGATAACAAACCTTTATGGGGTTATGTTACAAAAATAGGTAAAACATCAGAAGGGGGAGGCAATATTGCATTCAAATGCAATTTTTGTAATGCATCATACAAATGATCATATTATAGAGTGAAAGCTCATTTGTTGAAGATTAGTGGTCATGGAATCAAAGTTTGCCCGAAGATAAGCTCATCACAAATGGCTGAATTACAAAGAAAAATCAGTGAAGCTGAGCAAAGGAGTAAAAAAGAGCTTCCAAAACATATTCCACTTCCAAGCACTCATGCTTCCTTCACAACGAGCTGAAGATTTAGTTTACGTGCATACAAACCTTCGGCTTCTCTCAAGGAAAACTCCAACTTATATGGAAGGAGACAACAGGATGTGGGATGTTGCTGGAGATGGATTTGAATCTCTAGAGGATATGGGAATATTAGAAATTGCTAATCTTTCACTTGATGAGCCTGAATTAGAAGCTATGATATTTATTGAAGATGATATAGAAACTCAAAGACAAACCACTGAAGAAGCTAATCCTATCATTCCTTCTATTGAATAGTTGAAATTTCATGTGCTGGACAATTTATCTTCTTGTTTTTGTTGTTGTACTAGACATTTCAATACTTAATGCTTACTTTTATTTCAATTTTTTTGTCATTTCAAATATTACACTTTGATTACTTTATTAATTTTTATGTATTATTTTTATATTATAATGTCGTATCCGTGCCATATCCGTATCCTGTATTTTTAAGAATTGGCGTGTCCCGTATCCGTATCGTGTCGTATCCGTATCGCCGTATCCGTATCGGTGCAACATAGATGACAACTTTGTATTGGAATTCAAATACATTTAAAATTATATATCCCATCATGCATTAAATTTGAATATGACATATGAGATTAGTTTGATTTTGAAATAACAAATTTAATTCATACTTAGCAATCATATCATGCTTGTCCTTACTTTTAAATTTGAATATTGATTTAAAAATCAGAAGTATTTTATTTCAAAACTTAAAAATCATGAATAGCAATTGATTTCGTTAGTATTAATACTTCTTAACACCCATTTAAACAATCACTCCAATTCCTCATGGAAATAATCCTAAATACTCCCATTTCCACACATTTAATCAAGTTTACGCAAACCCTCCCATTCAATCAAGCTACCATCACTAAAACACAAATTGTTAACAAAATTAAAAAATTTTCCCAAACAGAAAAAAAAAAACCTAAATTAAGAAAGCACAATTAAAATCACTAGCATCAATAAGGTCAAAACAGCACAAACAATAAAATTATAGTCTTGATAGGGGAAAAAAAGATAGAAACTATCCATACCACCGAAATGTGCGGTGTGGAATCGACAAGCTCTGGGATGATTGAGCACGGGATCAAACTGAGCCTTACAGTTCTTGCAAGTCCTCAGTTCCGGTTTAGCACTGCCATCGGAACGGACGGCGGTAATGATCCGTCGAGAATCAAAACTACGCCGCCAGCCTAGCATTACGCCAAGCCCAGCGCTTGAAATGGACGACCCTCTTCCGGCAGCGAAGTAGCTGGGGGCGAAAGGGGCGGCGAAGGTCGCGAACCCCATCTCTGCCGTGATATTCTGGGCTATCTCAAACGGAAAAACTCACTTTTAACTCCATAATACTTCAAAATGGAGAAACTCTTCTTCAACGGAAAAACTCACTTTTAACTCCATTTATTAACCAAAAAAAAAAAAAAAAAAAATCTGCATATAAAATATCGTAATTCATCTCCAAAAAATTTATGTGTATATTTTTTTCTTATAATTTATTTTATATTTATTTTTAATAATATATTTATATTTATTAATTTTTTGAATTAGATCTATTATAATTTTTTATAAATATATATTTAACTTGGAAATAAATATGTCATAAATAAACAAATAATTATTAAATAAAATGGAAACTATATTAGAACACATTAAGAGGAACAAAAAAAAAAGCAACTAAACATTAGAATTAGCATACTAATCTAATAAATAATAATCATTGTATTTCATTTCACAGTGCAATGTGAGTATTTTAATTTTTTGTTGTCCGAACTTGTTCTGTATTTTGAATAATATATATATTTTTTCATTTTGTTAAGGTATTATATTACTCAATATCCTTTAAATAAATATGAGGATTTTAGCTTAATTTATATATTAATTTTGTATCTTAAATAAATTAATTATGTAAAAATATTTTAAATGCTAAAAAATAATATGCTTATAAATTATTAATTCCGAATTTTTCATAATAAAAATCTACATTTAAAAAACTAAAATTAATAACCTATTTTTCAAATTAATATATAAAATCTATGTGTATGTCAATAGGACAGGTTAATGTCTAGCTCATACCTGTTAACGACGAATGGTGCACCATGGCGCAAAGGTCCATTTGGAGCCATGGCGCATAGCACACGGCGCGGCGCGCGCTATGTTAAACATGGCGCAAGTTATATAAAAAATATAAAATAATAAGCATAAATATGAAATATTATTAAAAATGAAAGACAAACTATCATAATAATAAAAGACAACCATAACATATATAAGTTCGACTAAGTAACAACCAAATATCTCATAATTCAAATATTACAATCTTTTTTTAAAAGATCAAATATGAATTTAATCTACTATTCTTGGGAATCATCATCATCAGCAAATGTTAAAAAAGCTTCATTATCTTCTTCAACATTGTCTCCTACTTCATAATCCTCTTCATCACCCTCTTCATCATCATTCTCAATAGCAACATCATGCCTAATTGAAGATTCTTTCTCTTTCCCTTTAGATCTTTCCCGAATATTATAGCTTTTATCATAAAAACCAGTAGCTTTAGCAACACTTCAAGGCCTTGCATTCCTAAAACCCCCAACGAGGTGTTGTTTGTGGCCTGTAATTCCTCATTTTGTTATTTTACCACAAAAAATGTATGTCACACTATTGTTGTCAGATTCATTTGTTAGTATAGCATATTTTCATGCTGGATCTTTTTTAAAGATTGAACTGAATCTGACATTTTATAATCACCTAAAAGCAAACAAATTTAGATAAAAGAAACATAATATGGGAGCTGCCGGGGGTCCGCTGCCCCCTGGCGGGGTTCGACCTGCCCGATCAGGTCGCGGGGTCAAGGGGCAGCGCCCTTGCGCCCCCGGAACAAAATTTATTTGTAAGAGGAATTTTGAAGTTCGTTTGTATGGAAATTAGGAAGCGGTACCGAGCGTGTACCTAGTTGTACCGAGCGGTACCGAGCGGTACCGAGCATTTAAATAACAATACCGAGCGGTATCATGCATGTACTTAGCAATATCGAGCATGTACCGAGCGTGTACCTAGTTGTACCGAGCTATACCGAGTAGTACAAAGCATGTAACTAGTGGTATCGAGCATGTACCGAGCGGTACCGAGCGGTATCATGCATGTACTTAGCAATACCGAGCGTGTACCTAGTTGTACCAAGCTAGTACCTAGTTGTACCGAGCTGGTACCTAGTTGTACCGAGCTGTACCGAGCAGTACAAAGCAAGTAACTAGTGGTACCGAGCGGTATCCAGCATATACATAGCGGTACCGAGCATACCTGTTAAGTTCTAAATTCTTGTAAGAAATAGCCGTGCAAAACAACAGAGTTGTGCAGAACATACAAAGGTTGCAAATCAGAGTCGGCTGGTAAGATTTTTTATTGGAACAGACGAAGGAGGGGGCGGATTTGGCAGAAGGACTGCTCTGCGGGACGATTCGGCGGAAACAACGACTTCGACTTCGGGACAAATTCGGCTGGATTCGGCGAAAGTAGCGAATGCAGCAAATAGAAAATAAAAAACCTTCGACTTCGGGATAGATTCAGCGACCTCGACTTAGGGACTGCGGGATATGTTCGGCGGATGCAGCAAACAGAAAATCTTTCGTGAAATTAGGGCAATGAATAGTCGTTTATCTTAAAATATAGATATGTTTTTAAATATAAAAAATATTCATAAAGCATACGAAAATTTAAAAATAATTTGACGCGCTATTTTGCGCCGTGCGCAATGCGCCATGGCTCACATGTGGCGCAAATAACGCGCACTATTTTAAACACATGCGCCTCGCCATGAACATGGCTCCGTAGGTGCGCCGCGCCGCGCCGTGCGCCATGGCGCGCGCTATTTTGCGCCATTGACAGCTATGGTCTAGCCTAAATTAACTTGGGTCTAAACGGGTTGACCATAACCCAACCTGATTTTGTAAATGGGTCATGAATTCCAACTTGGACCCAATATGCAAGTTTATTTTGACTATAAGTTTGTCGAAATTGGAGTTCGGATGGTCCCAATTTTAATTTTGAAAGTTTCCAATTTGATTTTGCCTCAAGATTCGTGCCTGATCTAGATAATTTTTTGATTATGTATCAAGTATTATATATTTTTATTTTTAAAAAGTCGGACAAATTTTTTTTTTTATATCTACCACACTAGCAAATCTGGTTGAGCTTTGGACCCTTAGGTTTTATTTGAGATATCTTTTTTAGAGCTTTCTAAAATAACTTTTTAGCATAATTTTTTTTTTTAAATTAAAATTTTTTGTACTAAAAATTTATTTTAGAAATTAGTAAGAAAGCTGTTCCGAACGATAATCTCTAGTTTGATATTTTGAGTGGCTTCGAAATTTAAATTTACATTAAAATTCATGCCTAATTTGATAATAATCTTAGCAATTATAGTATATCCTAAGGTAATTCTAGACTTGTATTTATCATTCATTGAGCCAACATTCTTCTTAGAGTATTGCTATACTCTTTGTAAAAAAATAAAATGCACAAAAAATCATTAAGGTCCATTTTCTTAAGGAACAATTAAAATAAAAAGAGAGTCATATAATTTATTTATTTAGAATTTTAATTTTTCTACTTAAATAAATAAATAAATATTAAATTTTTTTTGAAATTTCTAATCAAAGAACTTCAATTCTCTTAATTTTCTCATATTTGATTCCAAAGCTCTAAATGTCTTCAACATATTGTTCTTAATTTTTAGCAAATAATATTTTAAAAAACCTAAATATAATCATTAATATATTTTTGTTATTATAAATAAATAAAAATTAAATAAGGCGTGTGGGTTAATAAAGGGTTGCATTTCACAAAAAATTTGAAGACTCTATCAAATTTAATAAATAAAAAATAAATTTTTATATAATAATTTTATTAAGAAATTAAAATAAAATCATTTTTTAAATATTTAGAGCAAATTAATGCATACTTTAAGGCATATATCAATGATTTTTTTATTATTGGGATTTTTTTAGAGGACATAAATTTAAAAATAAATTATTATAAAAAAATTTCTCACTATTAAAAAAAAAAAAAAAAAAAAAAAAAAAAAAAACATTTACTGCATAACTTTTCCTTCGCATCGTGTGGTAAAGCATTGTCTGCGACAATACGAAGAAATCTCTATTCCTTCGCGAGTTAGGGTTGACGAGGCTGGATTTGCTTCTTCATCGGATCACCTTCTCCGTTCTCTGTGTTCTGTTAGATTTTCCGACAGGGGATATTGATGGCGAACAACGGCGGAGAGCCAAGCTCGGCTCCACAGCCGGAAAGATGGTACGGACTGAAACTGGGTCCTTCATTCAAGGAACGGCCCTCCTCAAAGTTTTGCACGCTTCGATGTGAGTTTTCGCGTCTCGAATCTCCTCGTGAAGCCTTTTATTCTGTGCTAAGAAAGTTTTCATTTTGTCTAATTTATTTTCGTTCGTTTTAGATATCATAAAAGTTCTATGGAATCAGGATTTTAATCTCTGCGAACTTTTATTTTGTTATTTGATTTAATTTCAGGGCGTTTGTTTAAAAATTTCATTTTGTGTATTCATTCACTTGTTGTTCTTGTCGTCATAAATCTTTTTGTCTTAGTTCCGGCATTTCTTATATGATAGCCAAAAACATATATGTTTTTCAACTGAATTCTTCTATTTGAGATGTATTTCTAATAGGAATGACAAAAATAGAAAAAATAGGAAAAAGAAAAAACCAATGGTATAAAAGCTTTGGAAAATAATGTGATAAAAATTTGTAAACATGAACAATTTTCGAACCATATGGTTTGCAATTGTACTCGACATCAATGCGGAAATGATTAACCGGTTGTGATTGAAGATCAAAATAATACTAAGGTTGGTATTAATGTGGTTACTTTGTGCTAGTTATGCACGCAAGTTTTTGGATTTATAAATAGGCAGCCTTTCATGCTTGGCATGGGTAAATATAGAAGATGACATTCTTTTTTTTTTTTTCTTTTTTTTTATAAATATATATTAGCTCAAGGAACATTAATTGAATTTGATTTGCTCATTGGAATTCACTTGGGAATCCAAAAGATGAATTTTATAGAAACTGTAGGTGTTGCAGGTATCGAAAATAAGATAATAGAGAACTTGAAATAATTTGAGCATGTATTGAGAAGAATAGAAGAAGAAGCTCTTGAAAAGAGTTGTGCGACTATGACCATGTTGTTTTTTAGGATGTATTTTCTTAATGATTTAAGCATATCTTATGCATACATATGATAGGAGGAAAGAACATATTATTGATGCATGCTATCAATTCTGACTTTAAGGTTGCAAATTGATTGAAAGCAATTCCTTTTGATTCATCACTGCTTTCTTTTGAAATTGCTTTGTAAATTGAGACAAGAATTTGAATTTTTCAGATGAATTTAAGCCAGCTTCAATTGACAAGAACCAAGCAGGTATGCTGCATAAGACCAAGGATAATAGGGTGACAGTTGAATTCAACAATAATCAACTTGGGAAGCCAAAGGTGACCTTTGAAGGAACTAGTGAGGATTACAAGGACAATGACGGTGTTTTGTTTTTCGACGGGAAGTCATTTCGCCTGGAGCGTTTACATCGAGCTGTAAAGAGGCTGAGGCATGTGCGGCTACCTGGCGAATTTGCAGCAGTTAACAATGCGACTACAGTTACAAATGCGCCAGCTGTGGAGTCACGATCTCCTCCACTTGTCAAAACTATGAAGTCACAAACATTAAACAAACCAATAAATCATGCAGTGCATGTAAGTATTTACTCCATGTGGCTTCTTGGACATGATTATTTGACATGCTTGCTTTTAATTTATCTTTTGGTACCAAGGAGTTGCTGATATTTTTCATCTAAAATAAGGATCTAAAAAATCATATCACCAGGATATTCTTTTGGATGTAAACACAATTGACATATTTGGCTTGGTAAATCAAATTTGCACGCCTGCATTATGTGAAAGCAATATTCAATGTATTATCATTAAGCTTCTTTTTCTTAATTAAGAGATTGATGATATAATTAATACCATTAAGTATATAAAGTGAGATTAATGAATATGATGAGAATTTTAGGATCAATTAAATTTGCCAAGATGAAATTAGCATTATAAGGATGAGCAAATTAAGCATATGATTACTAAATAAAATAATAATTAAGATAATTTTCATATGTAAATAAATATTAAATAATTTAAATTAATTGAAAAAATTAAATCAATTCATTATCCTTGTGATATTTGGAAAACCTAAGTCAATCAAATTGCTTTGAAATCTAATAAACTCATATGCTAAGCTACAAGACCTTGTAATCTCCACTTGAGTTTACAGGATTTAAACCTTTGAGCTCATACGCCAAGTAAACAACCTCCATGTAAGTATAGTGAAAGCAATTTTCATTTTGATGGTTTCTGTTGAATGAATAATTTTAAATATAACACTTGGAAAATCATTAGATAACACCACACAAGGTTGCGATCGTCAAATCAATTTAGTGAAAGCAATCTTCACTTTCCTAAGTGATGTATGAGGTATTAAACATATTTTGCAGAAACCCTTTAGCATACTTCAAACCAAATTACTTTTGTTCTATCTTTTTTCTTCGTATGCCTTTGAGATAAATTTTATCTACCCTTCTTATTGGTGCTTGTTGCATCCTTAGTTTTACATGCTTACAACAACAAGAACAACATCAAGCCTTTATCCCACTACGTGGGGTTGGCTACATGAATCATTTTTCTCCATTGTGTTCTAATTTTACATGCTTAAACCACTTAAATTTATTTTGTACTGTTGACCCTCATACTAGTGTCGGGGTCGAGTCGACCGCGCAAGGTGGGTTTTAAAAGAGAAAGAGCTCGAAATCGCGCAAAAACTCACCCGACGCGTGTCGACCGAAAACCCAAAATTGTCGAGACGACCTCCGTTCGCGAAACGGACAGCGCCGATGCGTCCGGAGCAACGGAAACAGCTAAGATCGACACCCATATTGATGGGGGTCGACGGTCGGCGAAAATTTTAATTTTGGGCGCGCGAATCGAGACAACGACTTGTGCGAGCGGCGACGCGACGACCCACTCGATGCAAGATTAAAAATTTATTTTTATTTTTGTGCAATCTAATTAAAAAGTTTTGAAAAAAAAAGGGAGAGAAGTTTTAAATAAAAAAAATCAATTTTCCTTTAATAAAAAAATTCCAAAAATCCCTAAAATACCCCCCACTTAACCCTCACACTCTCATATTCCCTCAACCGACCCCCCCTCCTCATTCTCACGCCAAATCCACGCCTCCAAGCCGCAAGCTCCCTCTCCCTCACGCGATTCCAAGGCCGGCCTCCTCCCTCCTTCTCCAAGCAAGGTAAAATCTCTCCTTTCTCTTCTTCTTCTTCTTCTCCTTCCTCCATTATTCACTCTTCTTCTTCTTCTTCTTCCTTCCCTCTTCTTTTTCTTCTCCATTTTTCATTTTCCCTCATCTTCCCTCCAAGTTTCCCACCATTTTCTTTCATTTTCTTCCTCTACTCCCTTCTCCTTCCTCTCCTCCATCTTCTTCTTCCTCCTCCAAACTCTCTTTCTCAAACCTACACCAAACCCTAACCCTAATTATTTTTTTCTCTCACTTCCACTCACCAAACCACATACATTCCTTCACAAAAAACACTTCCCTACACTTCCTACACCCTTCCAACAAAAAAAAATTTTCGTCCTTCATTTTCTCTCTCTAACCTAGAGAGAGAAAATTTTCTCTCTCTAGAAATCTCTTCATGAAAAGGTCCATCATCCATTCCCCCACCATCCGCTTTAAGTGCAAGATGGTGAAATTTCTAATTTTAAATATCAAACCATTTCAACCCAAACATCCAAACTTTCAAATATTTCAAAATCCATATACGTTGCTGCTACTATATGCCAGATAACACGTATCTCTATACGTATCTGATCGACGACTAGCCTTAATCGAAAGTTCTCTCTCATAATCGAGAGAGGTAATTAACTATAGGGGCTTGCGCCTATAGGAAACCAGAACTCAGATCATAAAGTCCTCACAAAATGAGGGCGAAATCTCTGGGTAGTGTCTTATCTACAAACCCATCTGCCTTCCAAAATTTACCTCGGAACTTAGTTCGTTAAAACTCCCTCGCCGAATAAGAAAAGCGAGCGGAGGCCGGGGCCGAATTTTTGGAGCCCACAGATTTCTGGCGACTCCGCTGGGGATTGGTTTCTCTTTCCATCTTTGGCTAGTTGTGTCAGTGTTATAGTAGTAGCAAAAAAAAATATAATGATAATATTGAGCTCTGTACGGTGAACATCAAGATGTGACATTTGGTCCCTGTATCCAAAGATCCATCACTGAAAGGTCCCGGTAGAGCCAAAAGCCAACAATCGGAGTCGCCCACAGATTTCTGGCGACTCCGCTGGGGATTGGTTTCTCTTTCCATCTTTGGCTAGTCGTATATTTAAGCTATAGTAGCAGCAAAATTTGATGAGTTAAGAGTTAAATGTCTTTTTAATTAAACTCATTAAAAATTCTCTAAAAGAATGGACCTCCAGAACACTCCTTTCACCGTTCAGCTAGGAAGTGGTGCCAACATCCAACTAGCAAATGCTATCATTAACACGGGAAACTCTGGAGCCACTATTCAATTCGGTGGGCTACAATTCTCTGCAGCTACTGCAAGCGCTGCTGCCGTTCCAGTATACGGCATTGATACTGAAAAGCCTGTCAGGAGGCCTTATACTGCTGATGTTGCTGCTCGTCGCATGCTTCCAGTGCCACAACGACCACAACCAGCCCGGGTTGTTAATGCTAATGAGTTCCCCCAGAAGAGGGTCTCAGTCTTCAAAAGGCTGTCGAATTCTGAAATCCCGAAAACAAGAAGGGTCATGGCCGGTAAACAAATTTCTGTGATTCCTGCTGCTACCACCACTCTGCCGACTGGGATATCTATGCCTGGAAGGAATGATGCTGAGGCCTCCTCATCTGGAGGAAGGCCGTCAAGAAGGCAGAGGAGAAGGATGAACGTTGAGCTGCGAGCTCAGCAGTTGCTACAAGTCCACTCGTCCACACTGTCGGCTCAAGAACCGGAAGCGAGTGTTCCTACCCAGAATAAGTTTAAAAATTTGAAATGGGTAAAACGGAACAGCTCTACTGGTGAACTTAAACAATCATTTTGGGAGCAACAACCCCAAGCCCTTGCTCCTCAAAAGAAGAAAGAGCCCGAGACTTTGTCCGCCAAAGTGCATAGGGTCCTGAAAACAGTGAAAGAAAAGGGTTTGATGAAAAAGAAATACCAAAGGCCAGTGGTGATTGAGGCCAGAAGATCTCCACCAAGAGAGTTGCCACCTTTGGTGACTCGAGGAAAATTTAAGTCAAGTTCGCAGGAAGCACATCGGGGTGTGACACTTGGACCACGTGTCCAAGAATCCGCCGTCGAAAGGGCCCAGCGAAAGGACAAACAAGTTTGGAGGTCAATACCATATGAAAGAAGAGCACTTGACAAACAAACAAGTACGGGTGTGACATCTGGTGCAGCCTCCCAGAGATCCGCCCCCACTAACAGAAATCATCAAAAATGGGTCCCTAAGAAGGTCCCAATTGATCATTCCTTTGATGGTCGACACCCCGGAGAATCCTCCAGGGGATCCCATCATCAACCAACTGCATCATCCCAAGAGGAAACTAACTTCGATCGCAGCCCACGGATCGAAGAGTTTTTTGTATCAAGTAATGAACCGGAGATTCAGTGGAGACGCCGCTCAGAGATCCGTACACAAGAAGATGATGATGGAGATGATGAAGAGACTATGGGAGTTGATGTGGTCTATATGGTGGAACATGATGATGAACGACCGCCTTTGCGGGTATACCAGCGGCAATATGGGGCTGGATCCACTGCCGGTAGAGATGCTGATTCCTCGGAGAATGAAGAAGAGGAGGAATTAGAAGAAAATCCTTTGTTTCCTGATGCTACCACACTAGCTGAGGCACAAAGACAGATGCATCGTCAGATGAAGGCAAAGGATAAAGAAATTGCTCAGTTAAATGCCAAAATGACTGAAATGATGACGCAAATGACTATGATGATGCAGATGATGCAGAGAAATATCATTGCTAATCCTACACCTGTTCAGCAAACTAATCATCAGGCGACAAGTAGTGGTCTTGCTAATCCGCCAGCTAATCCTGTACCCCAAGTGTCGGGAGTACGAGGTTCACATGAAGGAGGAATTGAGAATGATCGTTTGGTTCGCCAACCTACTCCTCAAAATGTAGCAAGCACATCCGAGCCTGTGACAGTGGCGCAGTTGGAGACAATCATCAATGAGAAGATTAAAGCTGTCATAGCTTTGGATCAGGCAGAAAAACTAGTGAGCAAAGGCCGTCCATATCCTGCTGAATTTGACCAGGTGCCATACCCAAAGGGGTATTCTGTCCCAAAGTTTAACACATTCAATGGTAATAGTAACCCCAAACAGCATTTGGCTCAGTTTAAAGCCACATGTGGTAATACGGGAGGTGTTGACGCTCTACTCTTCAGACAATTTGTCAGTAGTTTAACATCGACTGCGTTTGAATGGTATGCTGAATTGCCGAATGACTCTGTGAGAACATTTGCAGAGTTAGAAGCCATGTTTGTGAAAAGGTTCGCCAGCGCGACCGAAAAGATAACAATCGCTGATCTCGCTTTAGATAAACGAAGGAGGGATGAGTCAGTGACAAAATATATAACTCGCTGGCGCAATTTGAGCATGAAATGTGAGCAGCAATTAGAAGAAGAACATGCCGTGCAATTGTTAATGGGAAACATCGATGATAAGATGCAACCATTCTTATGTATGGCCACCATCACCACATTTCAGGATTTGCTGGACAGAGTGGCGAAGTTTGAAAAACTGAACTTATCAAAATCAGAAAATCACTCTGATAAGCTCAAGAAGGCTAAAGCCTCGGGTGCCAGAAGGGGTGATGCCGACTCTACATTTTTCTCCAGAGTTGATAAAGGAAGACAAGTGGCTTACAATGTAGATAAAGGGAAGCAACCGATACAGTATGAAGACAAGCCGAAACAAGTCTATAACCCTAACCCCCAACCAAAGTTGACACTTGGGGGAAATGACAAACCACGAATGTTTCAGGGTGGAGGAGAACGCCCGAGGCAAATAACGGGAAGTGGTGATCGAACGTTCCCGTCCCTCAAGGAAAGAATGAATAAAGAATATTCATTTAAGAGGGAGAGTGTTGCCAAATTATTTCGACAAGCATTAAAAGCAGGCCTAGAACTGCCAGAGTGCAAGAGGCCCGAAGAATCGAAACATACTGGTGACCCGAACTATTGCCCATACCACCGAGTACTTAGTCATCCTATTGAAGATTGCTACATCTTTAAGGATTGGTTGGAAAGAAAATATCAAAAGGGGGAAGTCACATTGTCGGATAATGTGTTGGCACATCCTAGAAAAGAGTCAACTCGGGTGGTTACGTCCTCCTCCATACCCCCGTCTAAAGAAGAAAGAAACAAAAAGGAATCAGACCAAGAAGGGAAGTGGGAGACTGCGGTCTCCAAGAAGACTGTAAAAATGTTAAAACAACTCAAAGGAGTTCCATTTGTTAAGTGAAAATCTCCTACCCACCCGGTGCTGGATTTAAAAGGGATGCCTGTGGCACGAGCATCAACTTCTAAGCAATATCCCAACCAAGCCGGTTGTTTAAAATCCAAAAAAGTACAGTCTTCCAAAAGAAAGACCAAACTAAAGAAGCTTAAGGAGAAGAAAACAACAACTCAAAGGGTCATCGACAATTTGGATGAATATTACCAAACTGTTAGACATCCCATTAAGCTCGCTGACTTCATGTCAAAGCTTAAAGTGGCTGAAGCAGAAGAAGCGGGTGAGGATTCTCTTTCTGTGGAAACTTGTCGGGTTATTTCAGTAACACCAGTGACTCCAACAAAAGAAGAATACATTGAAGAAGCAACTTCTGAAACTTGTCTTGTGGCATCATCAATGGACTATAGTTCGGAAGAAGATCTATTTTTTCCAAATGAGAATGAGTCCGAGCAGGATATAGCGTCACAAATGGGGCATGTGAGATTGGAGGGTGATTCTGAATTAGAAAATGAGTCTTTGGATGTTATGATGGCTGATTCTGAGGAAGATGCTCCATCAAATGAGCCTGTGCCAGATGAAATAGCGCAAGTGCAATTAAGAAGCGGTAAGGTGTTGCCAACTCCGCTAAAGAAGGAAATCTCTAATAAAGATAAGGGGAAGGAGATAGTTGTTAATGAAGATATCATCCCCAAGGACTCCAAAAAGAAAGACACTCCAATCAATGGGATAGATTACAATATCTTATCTCATCTGCGGAAAATCCCAGCGCAGCTCAGCATATACGATGCTCTAGTCATGTCTAAAGACCTACGGGAGACTTTGATTCAGGCTCTCAAAGACCCCGAAAGGTACGAGGCATATTTTGCTGAACGTAACATGACGGAAGTCTTGCAAGCCCGTAACGAGCCGTTCATTACCTTCTCCGAAGAAGACATGATGCTTGGGACGGCGGATCATAACCGCCCTCTGTACGTTACTGCAGAGAGCGACGAAATGATAATCAGCCGAATTCTGATCGACCCTGGGTCCTCCATCAACCTTATAAGCTTGAAAGCACTGAGATCGTTATGCCTCAACGTGCAGCATCTCGGGTCAGATAAGCTAATGGTGCATGGTTTCAACGAGAAAGGGCAGAAGACCCTAGGATCATTCATGCTCTCCCTAACATTTGGGGAGCTTCATACAGAAGCCAAATTTCATGTGATTGATGCAGATACTTCATTCAAGGCGCTCCTGGGTCGTCCTTGGTTGCATGAATATGGCATTGTCCCATCAACACTACATCAGTGCATGAAGTACCTTAAGGATGGAGAAGAGTTCAGGATCTCTGGTGACATCCAACCTTTTGCAGTGCACGAAGCTACAATCTATGAGGATGCCAAGTATTTCATTCCAAAGAAGCAGAAGCCATCGAGCTCTCTTGAGGTCCAGGCATCAAGTACTAAAACTACAAAGCGACCAAAACAAGAAGGTGAAAAGAAGCAGGTTGGGAGAAAGAAGGCAGCACCAACTCTTTCCAAAGCGGCGATCGCTATTAAAGAAAGAAAACATGTACCGCACCTAGGGAGCGACACAGATGAAGATGAGGTCACCCCTACAAAATCTTGGAAGGCATGTCAGTCAATTGCCAAAGGAAAAAAGAAGGCTGAATACTCAGATTCTGACTATGATTATGAGTCTACCTATACAAGCAATGTGCAGTGTGTATTCTCAAGAAGGATGGGTAACTTGTCAATCTCGGACAGCGTATTTGTAGTCACGCGCATTCCCATGCAACATTTCAAGGAAATTATTCCCCGGGAGGTACATCATATCGAAGAACTTGTAACATTCTATGTGCCACCTCATAGAAAAAGGGGCGGGCCAGGAAGTTTATTCTATAAAGGTGGAGAGCGCGAAGAAGAATCAAATCGCGACTGGTTTTGTAAGCTCGTTAATTCTGGAGAGCTAATACCTACGAGAATGCCTAGGTTTAATACCAAAAATATTCGGAAAATGTTGCGAAAGCAAATCAACATTCCTACCTCTAAACAACAACTTCGCTTTTGCCTGAGCATTTGGTATGGAAGACATCCACGTCCATTACGAAAGAAAGATATTGCTGCAAGGAGAGGTCTCGGATTCATCGTGCAGAAATATCCCCAAAAGGAGACTTGCCAAGCAATCACATGCGCGGAAGTCAAATTAGATGATAGCAACGATGAGGAAATATATGAAGTTGATACTTATGATGATCAGCCCGTAGAGGCCAAGCCTGCACCTGAAGAATTAGAAGATGGTGGACAGACGGCTACTATGGATGAGCTAAAAGAAGTCAACTTGGGGACTGAAGAAGACCCTCGCCTAACCTTCATTAGTTCCCTTTTATCAGAAGACCAAGCGGAAGAAATGAAAGAGCTTCTCTGTGAATTCAGGGATTGCTTTGCCTGGACATATGCCGAGATGCCCGGCTTATCCCCTGATGTAGCAGTTCACAGGTTAGCCATCAAGCACGATGCAGTACCTGTAAAGCAAGCTCCAAGGAGAATGAGATTGGAGATCGAAGAACAGGTGATTGCAGAGACAAAGAAGCTTATAGAAGCGGGCTTTATCCGCGAAGAAAAATATGCTGATTGGATTGCCAATATTGTCCCTGTTAAGAAGAAGAACGGTCAGATTCGTATCTGTATCGACCTCAGGGACCTCAACAAGGCGTGCCCAAAAGACGATTTTCCGCTCCCAGTATCAGAACTTCTAGTTGACAACACTTCCAACTACGATATGTTCTCCTTCATGGATGGATCGTCGGGCTACAATCAAATCAAGATGGCACCTGAAGATGAAAAGCATACATCATTTAGGACGCCCATCGGGATTTTCTGTTATACAGTTATGCCCTTTGGCCTTAAGAACGCTGGTGCCACTTATCAACGGGCAATGACGTGTATATTTGATGAGTTAATACATCAAAAAGTCGAGTGCTATGTGGATGACCTTGTTGTCAAGAGCATAGACCGAAGAGACCACTTGAATGACTTAAGGATTGTATTTGAAAGAATCAGGAAGTATGATCTGAAGATGAACCCTCTCAAGTGTGCTTTTGGAGTCTCTTCCGGCAAATTTCTGGGGTACGTTGTTCGACACCGAGGCATCGAAGTTGACCCCAATAAGATCAGGGCGATTATAGAGATGCCACCTCCCAGAAACCTTCGTCAACTTCGCTCGTTACAAGGGCAACTAGCTTTCATTCGACGGTTCATATCGAATCTGTCGGGTAGGTGCCAGCCATTTTCAAAGTTGATGAAAAAAGATGTCCGCTTTAAATGGGATGATGAATGCCAAGAAGCATTTGATAGTATCAAGAGATACTTATTGAACCCTCCTATTCTTGCGGCACCAATTCCGGGGAAGCCTCTTATACTGTATACAGCGGCATTAGAAGAGTCTCTCGGAGCACTGTTGGCCCAGCATAACGAAGAAGGCAAGGAAAATGCGTTATACTACATCAGTCGGAGGTTGATTGGAGCAGAAATTCGCTATTCTCCAATTGAGAAGCATTGTTTGGCATTAATCTTTGCAGTTCAGAAGCTCCGCCACTATATGCTTTCGCACAAAATTACCTTAATATCAAAGATCGATCCGCTGAAGTTCTTGATGACAAGACCAGCGTTGACAGGTCGTTTAGCCAGGTGGGCAGTGATATTACTACAATTTGATATCACGTACATGCCACAGAAAGCGGTAAAGGGACAAGCTTTGGCAGATTTTCTCGCAGCGCATCCTATCCCAGCAGACTCCCCGCTTAATGATGATTTGCCTGACGAGCAAATCATGCAGGTCGAGGAAAGCGAAAAGTTACCATTCTGGGAGATGTATTTCGATGGGGCATCATCGATTAAGCCTGCCCGACCACCAAATATTGCAAGAGCCCGAGCCGGCATCGGTCTCATTTTCGTAGCACCCGAGGGAGGTATAATGAGATTTTCATTCAGTTTGACTGAACCTCGGACCAACAACGAAGCCGAGTATGAAGCTCTAATAGCAGGGCTGGAGATTGCGATCGATGTCAGAATCCAACATCTCCAAATCTTCGGTGATTCTCAGCTCGTGATAAATCAGGTCCTCGGTATTTATAAAGTTGGCAAAGTTGAACTGGCCCATTATCACCGACGAGCTGTCGAACTTCTGAAACAGGTGCCAAATGTTAAAATAGTTCAAGTTCCCCGAGGACAAAATGCTAAAGCAGATTGCTTGGCCAAATTGGCCAAGGAAATGGCAAATACCAACGAGGAGATACCTATATATATCGGAGTTTATAACCGTCGGGTGTTGGAACCCGCCCTGTTGCAATTCCCGCGGGCAGAAGAAGTATCAGATTCAAGCAAACGAGATACGACTCCGAGTGACCCTCAACCTCTTCACCAGATTATTATGGAAAATTATCCAGAAGGATATCATGTAGCTAAGAGACGTAAAGCCAGTCAAGCTTCAGAATCATGGTTGCATTGCTTAGAAGTTGAAGTAGAAGATGATTGGAGGCAACCCTTCATCGAATATTTCAAAGAAAGCAAACTCCCAACAGATAAATCTCTTGCCACACAAATTAGGAAGAGAGCTTTGCGGTATGCATTTGTTAACGACACGTTATACCGACGAGCTTTTGATCAAATGTGGCTAAGATGCCTAGGGACCAAGGAAGCTGATAGAGTGGTGACAGAAGTTCACGAAGGACTTTGTGGTGCACATCAGTCAGGTCCCAATATGGCGGCTAAAATCAAAAGAATGGGTTATTATTGGCCAACAATGGTGAGGGACAGTATCGACCACGCTAAGAGGTGTCACGAGTGTCAAATCCACGGTGATGTTATACATCAACCTCCAAATCCTCTGCACCCAACAATAGCATCCTGGCCTTTCGAATGCTGGGGCACAGATATAATCGGACCGATAGATCCGCCATCGTCAGCCGGGCACCGCTTTATTTTGGCAGCAACAGACTACTTCTCGAAGTGGGCAGAGGCAGCTTCATTCAGAGAGGTCACATCCGAGCATGTGATCAACTTCTTTACCCATAACGTTGTCTACAGATTTGGTGTACCACGCCGCATAATCTCAGATAACGGCACAGCATTCAAAAGCACCAAAATTTACAAGTTTGTTGATCGACACAAGATCGATTGGAGGTATTCATCAATATACAATCCAAGAGCGAATGGCTTGGCAGAAGCCTTTAATAAGACGCTGGTGAAACTGTTGAAGAAGATTCTCACAAAAAACAAAAGGGAGTGGCACACGAAGATGACAGAAGCGCTATGGGCCTATCGTACAACTTGCAAAACGCCAACCAAAGCCACTCCTTATTCACTCGTATTCGGAGTTGAAGCAGTGTTGCCACTAGAGATTGAACTGCCGTCACTTCGAGTGGCAATTCAGCATGATCTAACCCAGGAACAAAATGCTCGCCTAAGAATGGAGGAACTTGATGCACTCGATGAGATTAGATTGCAAGCTCAACAGAACTTGGAGATCTATCAAGCAAGGATGGTGAAATCATTTGATCGGATGGTGCGCCATCGATCATTTCAAGAAGGAGAATTGGTTCTGGTGCTGAGAAGACCAATCATCCCACATCGAAAAATCGGTGGCAAATTCGTATCCAATTGGGAAGGCCCATTCGTTATCGAAAAGGTGTACCAAGGAGGAGCCTATCAACTTATCGATCTGCAAGGTCAAAGGCCCATGCCGCCGATCAATGGTCGATACCTAAAGAAGTATTACGCGTAAAATTGCCCAAGAAAATATTTTGTTTAATGCACTGTGTATTTTATACATGCTTACTAGCGTATATGCTTTACATTTTGAAATTCTCTTGTGTTACAAGAATGCATTTCAAAAAACTCACAAAAATCCCACATAAGACTGGGGGAATTTTAAATATTTATTCGGGTCGACATCGTGCCACGTGCCGAAATCCCCGAATAAATATTTAAAATCTCAAAATACAAGATTTATATGAAATCTTCCTGCGAGATAGGGGGCATTTTAAATATTTATTCGGGTTGACATCGTGCTATACGGCGAGATCCCCAAATAAATATTTAAAATTTTGAATTCCAATTTTATTCTATTCTAAAATGACCCTTTGAAGCAGGGGGCATTTTAAATATTTATTCGGGTCGACATCGTGCCGCATGCCGAAATCCCCGAATAAATATTTAAAATTATCAATGCAAATATTCTCTTAAGGAAAATACAATGAACTCTTTTCAAAGTATATACAGGTCATCTTCAAGAAGCTTAAGACTTTATCTTCTCCAATGTACCAAGATTCAAAAGTCAGGGAAGAGATTTTTGTAACTACACAATACAACAAATTGAGTCAGAAAAGCTTGAAGTCTTTCGACAGCCTAAAGCTTAAGGTTCGAATGGGTGTAAAAGGTCGGATCCAACACGCCCAAATATGGCTGGATCGCTGGCAATTCTGTCTACTCAATACGCCATAAGAACGGCCGTAGTAGCGGAACCCCCACTTCGTCAACCCGTTAGTAATGACTGTAGGAAGAATGACGGCCAATTTTATTCAACAAGTTCAAGTGGTTGTAGTCCACTAAATTCTCCTAATTGACCGGAGAATCAAAGTTCCAATGGAAAGCTGAGTCTTGAGCAACTATCAAATGTTCGTAGACTCCAAGATCCTCAAACACAAAGGAGAACTCTAAATCTACCAACTCCAGTGAAATCAGCGTTGGGAAGCACATTTCTCATGGCTCAAGTCTGAAGCCCAAATGAGTGTGAAAGGTCGGATCCAACAAGCCCAAATATGGCCGGATCGCTGGCAGCTCCATCTACTCAACAAGCCATAAGAAAGGCCGCAGTAGAGGAACCCCCATCTCAGCAACTAGAGGATGAAGAGCTATCAAATTCTAGCTCTCCCGATCTGATGAACTCAAGTGATTCAGGTTAAAGTCTTCTCAAGTGGTTAAGGATCAAGATACTACCTACGTTCGGTACTATCAACTGAATCCAGAACCTGCAAATCCTTCAACAAATCCGTAAAGCACAAAGCGAGGATCGAAGGAATCTTTCTTCAACAAGTCCGTCAAAGCACAAAGCAAAGGACCGAAGAAAATTATCCCAAAGTTCGTGAAGAGCCTATGACTGAACTAAGAGGATTCCGTCGTCAACAAGTCCGCAATGCACAAAGCTCTGGACCGATGACTTTTCGCCACCGATCTAATACAAACCTAAGGGTTTAGGTCACTGGCATCTACTCCTTCATCAAGCCCGCCAAAGCTAGAAGCATAGGGCCGAAGGAACAAAAATCACCTGACAAGTCAATAAAGACAAATCACAAAATTCTCCATCATTGTCTGCAGCACAAAGCATAGGGCAAAAGAAATCAGTATCTCAACCATTTATTGATATATCAAAGAAATCTATGGAGAAAGAACATCTTAGTGTGACATCCAAATAAGCTTTTGGAAATCCACTAAATGAAAGCCCTAGTGTGACATCTAGAACAAATATCTAGAGATCCACAGGGTCAATCATTTACAACAAACATGGTCCGCTTTAGGCGCGAACCACATTTGTTGGGGGGCATTTGTTGACCCTCATACTAGTGTCGGGGTCGAGTCGACCGCGCAAGGTGGGTTTTAAAAGAGAAAGAGCTCGAAATCGCGCAAAAACTCACCCGACGCGTGTCGACCGAAAACCCAAAATTGTCGAGACGACCTCCGTTCGCGAAACGGACAGCGCCGATGCGTCCGGAGCAACGGAAACAGCTAAGATCGACACCCATATTGATGGGGGTCGACGGTCGGCGAAAATTTTAATTTTGGGCGCGCGAATCGAGACAACGACTTGTGCGAGCGGCGACGCGACGACCCACTCGATGCAAGATTAAAAATTTATTTTTATTTTTGTGCAATCTAATTAAAAAGTTTTGAAAAAAAAAGGGAGAGAAGTTTTAAATAAAAAAAATCAATTTTCCTTTAATAAAAAAATTCCAAAAATCCCTAAAATACCCCCCACTTAACCCTCACACTCTCATATTCCCTCAACCGACCCCCCCTCCTCATTCTCACGCCAAATCCACGCCTCCAAGCCGCAAGCTCCCTCTCCCTCACGCGATTCCAAGGCCGGCCTCCTCCCTCCTTCTCCAAGCAAGGTAAAATCTCTCCTTTCTCTTCTTCTTCTTCTTCTCCTTCCTCCATTATTCACTCTTCTTCTTCTTCTTCTTCCTTCCCTCTTCTTTTTCTTCTCCATTTTTCATTTTCCCTCATCTTCCCTCCAAGTTTCCCACCATTTTCTTTCATTTTCTTCCTCTACTCCCTTCTCCTTCCTCTCCTCCATCTTCTTCTTCCTCCTCCAAACTCTCTTTCTCAAACCTACACCAAACCCTAACCCTAATTATTTTTTTCTCTCACTTCCACTCACCAAACCACATACATTCCTTCACAAAAAACACTTCCCTACACCCTTCCAACAAAAAAAAATTTTCGTCCTTCATTTTCTCTCTCTAACCTAGAGAGAGAAAATTTTCTCTCTCTAGAAATCTCTTCATGAAAAGGTCCATCATCCATTCCCCCACCATCCGCTTTAAGTGCAAGATGGTGAAATTTCTAATTTTAAATATCAAACCATTTCAACCCAAACATCCAAACTTTCAAATATTTCAAAATCCATATACGTTGCTGCTACTATATGCCAGATAACACGTATCTCTATACGTATCTGATCGACGACTAGCCTTAATCGAAAGTTCTCTCTCATAATCGAGAGAGGTAATTAACTATAGGGGCTTGCGCCTATAGGAAACCAGAACTCAGATCATAAAGTCCTCACAAAATGAGGGCGAAATCTCTGGGTAGTGTCTTATCTACAAACCCATCTGCCTTCCAAAATTTACCTCGGAACTTAGTTCGTTAAAACTCCCTCGCCGAATAAGAAAAGCGAGCGGAGGCCGGGGCCGAATTTTTGGAGCCCACATGTACTACCTTATATCCAACAGATGGTACTCCCACTCTCATTCTAATATAATCATTTCTTAATCCATCCTTCCAATTTTTTTACACATTCATCTTGACATTCTCATTTATACCATGCTTAACTTGTTTAGAGGAAGAGACATGAAAATGCTCATCAGAACTATGCAATGTAAAGCCAAGGAGAAAGATGATAATAAAACAATCAGTTGTATATTGCAAAAAGACATTTAGGATAAAATTCACAAGGTAAAAAACTTTTACAGATGGTCTCTTTTGCTTTCAAATAGAAACCTCCTTTGCATAACCATGGTGATTGCAAATAATGAGACTAGTCCTTTGTAGAACTTCGCTTATAAGCAAATCAATGGATGGTCTTTATAAATAAGAGTAGTGCTTGATATGTGTGGCAGTAAAAAAAAAAAAAAAATTTAGAGGGGTAAAACAACCAATTCTTTTGCCTTCTAATTTAGTGGGTCGTATTGAAATGTATTATATGTAATTTCACTAAAATCTATGGGAGAAATAGTACAAATATCCTCTCAAAAGGGTAAATCGTAGCTTCCTTATGTGGAATGCACTGCTCTTGAGAGGATATTTGTAATTTCACTAAACAGTTTTTTATTTATAAAGCAAACTTGTAAACAATTTTTCCCAAATGCACCTTAATTTGTTGTGATGGGTGAATTTTGATATCATGGTCATCCTTTGTAGAAGTTTATGTTTATTTCATGATCGTTTGATCATTTGCTTCATTTATTCCAAAGTTCAATGTTTTGATTGCATTAGCCATTTATTCACTATCAAGCTTTAATTAATTATAATGGTAAATTGTTAAGGAAGAATTAAGGCTTCGTTTGGGGCAGCTTTTTTACTGCTTCTTAAAGCAACTGTTTAGTACAAAAGTTTTAATTTTTTCACTAAAAAATTGTGTTAAGAAGCAGGAAAAAAGTTCTCAATGAAGTCTAAGTTTCTAAACTTGGCCTTCTCTGCTAGTTAAGATTTAAAACCAATGACCATAATTTCTTTTGGGATTCTTTAGCGAATTTTTGATAATATATTGATAGGGCTATGAAAGTGGTCAATGCTACGTCATGCTAAAATAATTGGAATGGTGAACAAGAACATATAAATGACTTGGGTTGGGCAGAGTCAAAGGAATTGTATCTGTTTACTATCAATAGCAGCTGGGATCATGTATTCTGTATATCAACACAACTTTAATGTACTGAAAATGTAGTGGAAGACACTCGAGGATTCCTAGAACAAGTGCTAAATAGCTGGGATTGACCTGATCATGATGATGCCAGTGAGGGTGATAGATAAACTTGACTAATAGCTCTCCTAGAAATTAGCTTAGAGCCCATTGTGGCAGCATTTGTCTTCTTCAGATGGTTTTAGATAAAGATAACTGGATTTCACAGTGAGATTTGCTCCCTCATTACTTTTATACCATTAGTTATTCAGTAACTACTTAGTAAATCCAAGTTTTGTTTCTCAAGAACCTAATGAACCTTTTTTTTATTATGAATCTCTCTCTGATACTCTGTATTCTCACAATCAGTTCTAATTTAGTTATATAAGTTTTTTTATGTTTCTCTTTTTTACAGCTGGAGGTTGAAAGAATTGATATTGGCGATCCAGATAGTTCAAAACCTTCAAAGAGAGCCTTTGACATTCATTCAGCTCTTCCAAATCCTTCTTCAACATCACCTGATACAAAAACTCCTGAGCCAGATGATAATGTGGACATTCTAGACGATGATGATGGTCCACCCCCAAAAGCCAATCCCTTTGGATTAGACATTAACTTGCCAAACCAAACTGACACAGATGATGAGATTGCTGATGTTGATGTGAGTGACGACGACGGCGACAAAGGTCCAAATGCAGCTGAAGCTCTTCGGGCGCAGGTCAACGCTGCGGAGGAGGGACAGCAGCAGGACCAGGAGCAGGATGAAACCTCGAGTTCGAGCGGAACTAGTGGGACTGGTAGTAGTGGGAGTGGTAGTGGAAGTGGAAGTAGCAGTAGTGATAGTGATGATAGTGATGGTGATTCTGCAACCTCAGGTGGAGATATTGAAATCTAAAAATTTGTTGTGAGAAGTTGTGAGACTTCTACAACCATAGAGGGGTTAGGAGTGGCTCTAGTCCCATTTAAATTCTAAAAAATCTTATGCAATTATGTATAATATGCAAGTTTTGTTCTTAAATTCTCTTGCAATTATTTTTTGATATGTATATTATAAAAGTTTAATGATTTTATGCTTATTTCTTTTGGCAGTCCTGTAGGGGTGTTAAAAAATGACCCGACTTGAATATGACCAGGAAAATTTGGATTCCGTTTGACTGGTTAATAAACAGGTTGGATTTGGATTGATCCATCAACCCAATTTTGACTCGTGTAGGTATGATCGTCTTCTTTTTTATTAATTAATCTATAATCTATTGTTAAAAAGTTATTATTATTTTTTTTAAAAAAAATCAAAATTGTTTATCGGGTTAGATTTAGGTCATTCGGTTTATTAGTTAGGTTTGGGTTTGTATATTTGATTTGTTATTTAAATTGGTTGGGTTTGGATTGATTGGATTCGAGTCTGGTTGATTTTGAGTCAGACTTGAACTCATGTTGACACACCTAATTCGATTCTTATTTTCAGAGGAAGCCTTATAATTTAAGTTTAATTTATGATCAAATTAAAAATTCATTAACTTAGTATATAATTAAAATATTCCCCTTCTTTTGGCATTTGATCTCATCCATATTTATTCATAATTAGCTTCAATCCTACTTTCAATTCAATGATATATATATATATATATATATATATATATATATATATATAAAATTCTTTAAAAGACTAATTATTCATTTAAAAGAATAATTATGGCTTCAAGTACATAACACTAAATGCTTAAATGCAATCACATCATAAGAAAGTTTTATAAAAATTTTATTCAAAATGGGCAAATAATATCACCAACTTAATCAATTTTTTTTTTTTTTAAATAAACTTAGGATCTATTTGGAATTATTTTCTTCATTGTTTTAATTTTCAAGTAGTAATTATAATTTTATTTGACTTTTATTTTTGTTTCTTTTGAAAAATTTGTGTGATGGAAATTTATTTTTAACAGTTGGAGATGTTAATGTTTAATCAATAATTATTTCTCATAATAATTTTATACAACAACATCAAGTTTTTATCCCACTATGTAGGATCGACTACATGAATCCTTTTCTCCATTGTGTCATATTAAAAATCAAATTCTTGTTTAAATCTAATAAAAAAAAGATCATTTCTAATATTCTAACCAAATTTTTTTAGATATGCCTCTACCTTTTTTAAAATAAGTTAAATCTAATGCCTCTATTTTCCTAACAGGGTCATCGGAAGGTCGCCGTTTTATGTGACCAAACCATCTAAGGCGACTCTCTCTAATCTTATCTTCTATTGAAGCTACTCCAACCTTTTCATGTATATGCTCATTTCATATCCTATTTCTAAGGGTAAAGCTACTCATCCACCAGAGCATCCTCATCTCTTCCACACTTAACTTAGTATTATGCTTCTCTTTTAATGACCAACATTCAGCATCATAAATAATTGTAAGCCTCACCACCATCTTATATAATTTACCCTTAAGTTTGAGGGGTACTTTTCTATCGTACAACAAGCCTGATGCATTCCTCCACTTCAACCATCCAGCTTGAATTCTGCTAATAATATCCCCATCTATTCTCAATCACTATGAACAATAGATCTAAGATATCTAAAACGTGTACTCTTATTAATGACTTAATCGCCCAAAGTCACAATCCCCTCACTAAGTATATTACTACTAAAATTATACTCAATATTTTCCTTTTTAGATCTACTTAAGAAAAAATCTTTAGACTCTAAGGTTGACCTCCATAATTTAAGTTTACCTTCAACTCCCTCTGTAGTCTTATCAACAAGAAGAATATCATCAGAAAAAGCATACACCAAGGTACATCCTCTTGTAAATGTCTGGTGAGAACATCTATGACTAATGCAAAAAAATATGGGCTTAAGGTTGATTCTTAATGTAACCCAACTGAAATAAAGAAAAACTTGGTCAAACCACATTGTGTTTGAACACAAATAATAGCTCATACATACATACATTAATGATATGAATATAAGTGTTATTAGCTCCTTTATTTTCAAGAACTCTCCATAACACTTCACTTGGAACTTTATCATATGCTTTTTCTAAATCAATAAATATCATATGTAGGTCCTCCTTATTTTCTCTATATTTCTCCATCAAACCTCTGACTAAATGTATGACTTCCATAGTCGACCTATCCGGCATGGATCCAAATTGATTTTGAGAAACATAAGTATCACGCCGCAAACTATGTTCCATAACTTGCTCCCATAGTTTTATAGTATGACATATTAACTTAATTCATCTATAATTCGCACAATCTTGTGCATCACTTTTATTCTTAAAAATAAGAATTAACACACTCATTCTCCATTCATATGACATCTTTTTAGTCTTCAAAATAATATTAAAAAGTTCAGTAAGCCAAGAAATTTAGTTATCTCCAAAGCATTTCCACACCTTTATTAGAATATCATTAGGTCCAACATCTTTTCCACCTTTCATTTTCTCTAAAGCCTCTCTCTCTAACTTCATTTTTACTAATACGCCAATAAAAAAAAATCTTTATTTTCATTTAGGATACTAAAATCGCTACAATCAATTGTATTTTCATATTATTAATTAAAAGTTTAGCAAAATATCAAATTCACTTTTTTTGAATATCATCTTCTAAGAAAAATACTTTTTGATCTTCATTCTTAATACAATTCACTTGAACTAAATCCTTACTATTCCTATCTCTTTGTTTGACTAACTTATACATAAATATTTTTCTCTCTTTAGTATCTAATCTATTATATAAATCATTAAAAGCTAAGGTATTTGCATCGCATATTACTTTTTTAGATTCCTTACATGTCTCTTTATATCTTTTTCAATTATAAGTGTTTTTACAATTAAACCAATTTTTATAACAAATATTATTATTTTTAATCTTTTCTTACACATGTGAATTCCACTACTAACTATTTTTACTATTAGGAGCATTTTCCTTTGATACTCCAAATACATTTTTTGCAATATTCTTAATATCATTACCTACTTTTCCCCACATAACATTAACATCCTCATGCACAGGCAGATAAAATCTTAAGATCTAAAATCTTACTCTCAAAAATATTTGTGTTAATATTCTTTAAATGCTCCCATCTAATCCTAGAATATTATTTTACTTTTTTTTTTATTTTCTGCCCATTTATCTTGAAGTCTAAAACTAATAATTGATGTTTGATACATAAATTTTCACTCAGAATAACTTTACAATCTTTACAATCTAAAGAAAATAGTCAATCTGAGTTGTACTATATCCATTTTTATAAGTGAGGAGATGCTCATTCATTTTTTTAAATAAGATATTAGCAATTAAAAAAATATAAGCTAAACAAAAATCTAATATTGTATTGCCACCTTTATTTGTCCTTTAAAACCCATGACCACCATGAATGCTTTTAAAATCTTCTACCTCTCTACCATCATGTCTATTTAAATCTCCTCCAATAAAAACTCTTTCTTCAAGATATATCTTTTGTATTAATTATTCTAAGTCATTACAAAAATTTAATTTTGAACTCATATCCAAACCAACTTAAAAAGCATAAGTACTTATAATATAAATAATCTTAACATCAATAATAATCTTTAAAGCTATAAGTTTATCTCCAATTATATTAATTTTATAACATTATCATTCAAACTCTTATCTATAATCACATATACACCATTTTTAGTACGACACCTACTCGAATACCAAAGTTTAAATCATAAAATATCATTCTCCTTAGCTTTCTCTCCAACCCATTTAGTTTCCTGAATGCACATAATATTTAACTTCCTATGAATCATAATATTTATTAATTTTATTAATTTTCATGTAAGTGAACATATATTCCAAGTACCTATCCTAATTTTAATTCCATGGACTAACTTCTTTGTCCACATTCGTCCTTGATATGAGAATCCTTGCCTATTTAACACTACACCCGAGCGCCGGTGTAGTGACCTTTGCACAGTTGTCACTGTATTTAAGCCATAATGCGCGTTGCTTCTAGGGGATGCCCTAACATTAACACAATTTATTAAAAGATTCATGTTATAATTACTTGATAAGTTTTACGCTGGCTATCGACTACCTAACTCAACCCTTCACTTTTTTCATCCAGGACTTAAACATGCATAATAATTTTATAATTATTAAAAAATCTTAATCTTGATAACTCGAGAAAATATTAAAAAAATAATTGAAAATAATCAATCTTTTACTTAATCATAATATTAAATGTACAACTTTTTTGGAAATAAATATACAAATATACAATACTTTAAAATTTTCACTTTTGGATAAATTGATTTTCAAAATAGACATTTTATAACAAACTTAATCAGTCCTCTATAAATTTTTATTTAAAGTAAACTTATCTATTTGGAATTATTTTCGCATTATTTATTTTTAAATAGTAATTATAATTTTATTTAACCTTTTTTTTTATTATCTAATAAAACATATTTTTCTCACAATAATCTTATAATTATTAAATAATATTTATCTGATTACAAAAGATTTTTATTATGTAATAAAAGCTCTTATTAACTAAATTCTTATTTAATTTCAGTAATAAAACAATTTTTACCTGGAAAATATTTATCGTTAATTAAGAAAAATAAATGCCGTTCAATTTGGAGATGCAGGGGATCGAACCCTGTACCTCTCGCATGCAAAGCGAGCGCTCTACCATTTGAGCTACATCCCCGTTGTTTAAAAATTCAAAACGCATCTATAATAATAGTGTAGGAAAATTAAATGTCATACATATTTGGATACATTAAGAGTAATCTATAGGAGAAATTATTATTTTTTATATGGTGAAAGTTGAAGTCCTGAGATATTTGAGTTGCTATAATACGATGGTGAGCGGGCAATCTTACTAGCACTCCTTATAAGAGTGGAGATTGGTGATAAGAAATTAAGATGCTAGATGTTGGTAGTTGATGGGAATTACGTGTTAATTATTGGCAGATGTTAGAATACATTTGATGGTCTACTTGATCATTATTTTATAGGTAGAGAGACTGATGACCTAGAGTCTCGACATCGTACATTTGTGATTGAGAGATGTTGAACATCAGTTGGCATCAAATATTGATTAACTTGGAATGTCGAGTGTCAGTAGATGTATTGCTCAATTTTTCTTCTTATAAGGCTAAGGGAGTGGGTGATCGAGAAGGTGGACATTAGATGATGGTCATTGACATACATAAGGCATTAGATAACATCAAATTATGGTTTATTAAGAATGTTGAACGTTGTGCGATGATATCTGAACTACTTAATATTTCTCCTTATAAAATGAGAGACTAATGATTAGCAAGGTGAGTGCTTAATGTTAATTGTTGTTAGACTTTAAGCAAGGGCGGATCCTAGTTCACCTCAGGGTGGGCAAATGCCCACCCTAAAATTTTTTTTTTAATGCATTAGAGAGATACTTTTGTAAATTTGACCCCCCTCAAAAATAAATTTTACCCTACTTTAAGTAATTGTGTGACTCTCTGCCCATCTCGACTCCCAAAGTTTGAAAGACTAACGATTCGCAAATCGCGTTTGTCTACTCCAGCCTTTGTCTTCGCCCTTCTTTACCTTCGGCTTCGCACTTCGCAGGCAGCCATAACCTTCTTCTTCGTCCGCGTCTTAGCCCTCATCTTCTTCTTGGCACTCTTCTCGGTGGTTTGAAGAGGTTGGCATTCTTTGCAGCCTTCGGTTTGATTAAAGCCTTCAATCTTTGCTTCAAGTTGAAGGTAACCTTTATCTAATTGAACTATTTTTTTAGATGTTCTGTTTTAAACGCTCTTGAGAATTTTTTTTTTTTTTAAGTTTTTAATTGTTTCAAAGAAATGTAAGAAAGCAAAGTTCTGTAATATGCAGATTTTTTGTTTCAAAAACTTTTAGCGATGAGGAATGAAATCGAAACTGAATCTAAAAATAAAAACTTTGCTTTAATCTGATGATTATCAGTTTAAAAAACTTTCAAAAATCAAAACTGAAATTTTTTTCCTGTAGCAAAGATTATTTTTAAAGTTTTAAAGAAATGCAAGATTCAAAGTTCTGTAGCAAAGTTCTTTAAGTGGAAAGAATAAAAAAAACTTAGCAAAGCCCTTTCAAAAACTTTCAAACTGAAATTTTTTTCTGAAATGCAAAGCTCTGTAGCAGTAATTAATCTGAACTTTGATATCTAGCATTTCTTCAAAACATAGAAATTTCTTATTTTTGTTTTTAGAGATCTGAGAAAGAAACAATACGCTTTCAGTATATGAATTTTATGAGTCTAGGTTTAGCATAACTTACATGTTTATACTCCAATTTTTATTACTAAAATTAATATTATATTAGAAGATAAATGAGAAAAAATTCATCTTATAAATTTGATAGGATTATATTGATTAAATTAAAAATAATAATTTTATTATTAATATTATTTTTATTTTAATTAAGTAAAATTTTGCCCACCCTGAAAAATGAACCTGGATCCGCCCCTGACTTTAAGAACTAGCAGATTTTAGATGATGGTAGGAATTCCAAAGTTAGAGATACAATTAGTGGTATGCTCGATCATTCTCTTTATACTAGAAGATATTGATAAATAGGAAGGTGGGTGTTAGACATCAGTGGCTAGTAAATGTTAAAGATTGACAAGTGTTGTGGGGTGGTTATTTGGAAATCTTGGATGCCAGGTGGCAATCAATGATCTACTTGGTCATTTGATTTGTAGAAGAGGAGACCAATGACTGAGAAGATGGTCATTGGAGGTTACTAATTGACTTACTTCACATGATAGTTGTGGAGGGGCATCAATGCTTGTCATGGGAATTACTTGATGATAAGCATTGGTGTTATTCGATGATGAATATCCATACTACTCAATAGTCAACATTCAATATTTGGTCGAGGATGGGTATCATCATTGATAGATGGTATGTTTCATATGTGGTCAAAGGTAGTTGTCGATATTTGTTGATAATAAGCATTGATGTAGGCATCAATGGGAGGCCTTGCATGTTAGTCAATCAATGACATTAGACTTTGATTAATGATGAGTGTTAAATGTTGGTCGAATATCGAGGTGAGTCAAGTATCATTTTTATGAGGATTATAATGATCTCAATCCTAATTTAGTAGTACTAATTGCTAGATTTATCATATCATAGAATTAAAAGGATTTGTGCTAATAAAAACAAACTACTGAAAATTTACTTGAGTAGATTCTATGTTCTAATTATTCTAAACTTATGAAAGATAATATGTGTTGTGTACATATATTGGTCTATCCTAATGGATGTTGTGAATAAGAGCATATGCGACTCCTCATCTTTGTCAAGTTCTTTAGAGTCTTTTGCAAAGTTTAACTTTACCACTCTTAAACTATTTCCTTAACATTACCATTGTCTATGCCTTTAAGTTTTCATTACAATAAATAAAAAATAAAAAATTACCACGTGCTAGACATTAACATGGACCTTCCCACATATCTATGAACTAAGTAAAATATTCTTAATTTCAATATCTTTTTTCATAACATTAGTGCATCAATTGGAGTAAAAAAAGTTACTCTAAATTGCAGACATTTATCTTGAATTTGATCTAATGGATTCTGTTGAGTTCTAAAAGTTTCAAAATAGTTTGGAATATCAAAATATGATGCAGGCGAGCTAAGCCAGTTGGTAATTAGCTAGTTCTCTTAGACTTACAACAATTGCAGACATTTAATAGAGGTATATCAACAAAGGAACGATTTAGTGCATGCCTCCTTAAGAGGCACCTTTATTAATTTTATTGAATCATTTTTTTATATTTTTTCCAAAAATTTTAGTTACTTTTTTCAATTTTTATCAATTATAACATTTTATTTTCTCATTTTTCATCCCACTTATAGTAAAATGTTATAGTTCAACAAATATTCCCCATGTTATTAAAAATATAATGATTTATCTATTATATTTATCAACTCCATCACTTTATGATTGTGCATATAGGAAAATATAATAAGCTGTTTTTGTTTTGAAAAAAAAAATCTTATAAAGAGTGTAAAAATCAAGAAACAATGATACAATGAAATATTGATGCCAAAAATCTATACCTAAACAAATTTTATAGACTTCAACACTTTAATAAGCTCAAATACAAAGACAATTACATTAAAGACTCATGCCTCATCTATGATTTCTGTAAGGTCCTGAGAAACATTACATTGAGGCAGATAATTAGTGATTGAGACTTCGTTCGGGACGGCTTTCTTACTGCTTTCTAAAACAAATTTTATATATAAAATTTTTAAAGTAGAAATTTTTGTATTAAAAAGTTGCTTTAAAAAGCATTAAGAAAGCCGCCCCAAAAAAAACTTAGGAGTCCTAAAAATTTACATATGCAAGCCCAAGTCAATTGAAGGCATGCATCTTCTTCAAATAAGCCATCTTGTCCATATTCAGAGAGAAAAGTTAATTGAAAAATGGCCTTTGAGGATGATTACACAAAGCTTGCACTTGTCTAACATTGATCAGAATCAGATTAAGTTGCCATCTTCACCCAAGTTCAAATACCTATCCTGGATTTGAACGCATGTAATCCTTCTTCTTATCAAGCTTTCTCTTTTAGCATTCACTAGATGGCTCAAGTGAAGAAGATATGTTCGACATATTAGGGTCGATAGAGGCACAACTATCAACACTTGATTGCATAGAATCCTCCTCGAAAAACATTTTTTGCTTAGCTTAACTCTCTGAGTATGCACTAGATAGCTCAAATGAAGAAGACTACCCCTAAAATGCCATTTTTATCTTAAGTTTTCTCTCTAAAGACCCTCCACAACATTTTTTTTCACTGATACCTTTCTCAAAGAATTGTGGGCTACTTTGTTGTGAAGGCTGAGGTTTCCTATAGCCTTCTGGAAAAACAAATGAAGGGAGCTGCTTTCTTAGAACATGGGAAATAAAGAAGTCCATACCCGGTCTCCACGACCTATACATGTTCACCCGTTCTTTAAATTCTTCTATAGTTTCTCGTAGGTCAAATTGTTGTTCTTCTTCAACCTTGAACCCTTCTTTTCTCCGTAATCCCAGGAAAAAAAATCTATGTGGACGCTGCTTAGAAGAATCAATATACTCAGTAGGATCTGGGTGGCATTGCAACATCCCATTTGTATCCCACTCAATCTGAAAGAAAATAATAAAAATAATAGTAAATGTTAAACTTTCCAAATAATATTTTTTTTTTATGAAATAATGAAATAACACACAAAAAAAATCAAACTAGGAATTCATAAAGAAAAAAAATTTACCAGAAGAGTCAAAAGCCTCAAACAAGATTCCACCCAGCCTTTCAAAATACGCAGATCATTAGCATCATTGGCAACTATGAAAACCTTAAGAAAATTCTTGTATGAATCAAAAAATTGGTAAGGTTCAAATAATGCACTCCAACTGGCCTTATTCTGATCAATCTCCTGGAAGTAGTGAATAAAGTTAGAAAGATAGACTTCTGAAAAAAAAAAATAAATCATATAGTTTAGAGACATGATTACCTCACAAATTTTGTTGCCAAACTGGAACTGCTCATTCATAACTCTGAGGGTACTTTTTGATACATTATAACTAGAATTCACGCTTGGATATGCTGGAGTAATGATTGGCATTTGATGAGTTTTATCATTTTGATTCTTGCATGGATTCCAAACAAGAAAGCCTAGTTTATTATCCACTATTGAACACAACATGATAGGATTTGGCCAACGCCATTGTGAATAGACTTTGAAGAAATGAATGACCAACATACTAGGTGAAGCATTTGGAAACAATTGGCAGACATGAGCTACAAATAAAGCCCAGCTAATACCCCCAAGAAATCCGATAACCTAGCATGATAGAGGTAAACAATGGTGTAATGTTTAGCACATTACGGTAAAATAATAATAAAAACCAATGCTAACAAGACTTACATTTGAGTATACACAGCGAGTCTTAGCCCAAAGCTTTATGCATCTTAGAGTTATTCGAAAATTCTAAAAGATCAAAAACATATGTAAAATCAATCAGTTTAATTTTATATATAACCCAAGGAAATAAAGCAAGATAAGAAATAACAACCACTGTATTGACCTCAACATTAGGAACAAGTTCAAGTATCTGATCAGCATCCCTACAAGCATTAAGGCTTCGAACAGTACATCCATCAACATTATTTAACGACATCGAAACATTGGATATATCCAAATCCTACATAGAAATATTAAGAGAGTAAAGAGTTGATAATTTCATGAAAATGTTATTCACATCAAATTTAGGCTTCTTTTGGGATGACTTCCTTACTGTTTGTACTAGAAAGGTTGCCAAAAAAAAGGATAAAGATTCTCATAAGCTAAGCTCATGAACCTTATAATATCTACATGAATGACAAAACAAAATCTACAAAGACTTACTTCTGGAACTATGAGTACTGATATACTTGCATATAGAAGGTCAACAGATATCCCATTAAACTTAAATTTCATAACTGGAACATGAGCTTTAGGAATAGCTTGAAGCTCACTGACTTCTTCTCTTTTAGCCAGAATGTCATGTAAAATGACGAAAAAGTCCTCCTGCACGCGTCAAATAGCTAGTTATACCAAGTTCACCTAGACAAGCTAGCTAGGTATAAAATCTCAATCACATGAGCAATTATTAACCTCTCTATTGACATATGAAGGGCCAACACATAATGTGTCAATATCAGCTCCAGGTCCATTAACCTGTTTCACCAACAATTAATAGACATTCAATTATATTGAATTTTTTTTTTAAAACCAAATCATGCATATACATTCATCAGACCTCAAAATGCCCCACTTTGTTAAGGTGGAACTAGATAAAAGATTTAGGCTCTGTTTGGGATGGCTTTCTATAAAATTTTTACTTGAAAGCTGTATTAACGAACAGTAAGAAAGCCGTTCCAAACAAAACCTTAAGAACATCTTCATTAGGAGTGTCAAAATCGGGTTACGGGTCGGGTTCGGGTCGGGTCAAACTGACATGGGGTTCAAACGGGTCGACCCTAACCTGACCCGGTTAGGTAAACGGGTCGGAAATGCCAACCCGAACCCGACCCGGCAGGTTGTCGGGTTGACCCGACCCGACCTAGAATTGGGGTTCTGCTGGCGCCGGAACGGCGGCGGGCGGACGGTGGATGCGGGGCAGTTGTGCGAGGCAGCGGGTGAGCGGGTAGGCAGGCGTGGGGCAACGCGCGCATGTCAGCGAGCTCAAGCAACGCGCGCGGGGCAGCCGGCTCGGGCAGTGCGGGCGGGGGCAGCGCGCGCAAGGGCAGCGCGCGCGGGGCAACGGGCTCGGGCAGCGCTAGCGAGGGTAGCTGGCTCGGTGAGCGCGGGCGCGGGCAGCGGATGGAAAATCCTAATTTTTTTTAAAATAAACGGGTTTTCGGGTTGACCCAGCAACCCGCCGGGTCAACCCGAACCCGACCCGTTTTTCAAACGGTTTTCGTGTCATGTCAAATATTGACACCCCTAATCTTCATGTTGACATTTCATTTTTAGATAATATAGATACCACGCTCATTGAGGGAATTCTAAAAATAAATTAGAAATTAGAATTATGTGAGAAGATTTTCTCACCCCTAACCGCTGAGAACCAATTGTAAAAATGATGGCATTTGCTTGTTCAACCATTTGATTATTGTATCCTCGTTGATCTGTTAATTGCTTCACCCAATTTTTAACAATCTGAAGGAAATATTGATAAAGATAGTAAATATCTAATTAGATGACTAACAAACAAGATGGTTATAAAAATTAAAAAAGTTTACATTTATTTAATTAGAAATATGAATATAAATTAACAACAACATATTACTCAACTGCTCTTCAAGAAATAAGATATTAATTCTTCTACCTCATTCATCTCATTGTGTTATGTGAGGTTTTAATTTTATCTTGTCTTCCTTTTGAATAAATTCCATCATTAGTAATCTTTATATTAATCAGTTTTATTTAGCTTTGATTGGCGCTTATTAAGTTAGAATATGAACATAAAATATAAAGTAGAAAAAAATACTTGATCCAACTGTCTTGGAACTTCCTCTCTTATCATTTCTTCTTCCTTGCTTCCATAAACCCCAGCCTCGGCCAAGAACTTCATCAAGAAGGCCAAATCAGAAGGCGCATTAGATGAACAAACAGATAAGCAAAGAATAAAGATAAAGAAGAATAAGATCACTTTATTTAATTCAACGTCTCTATGAAGATCATCTCGATTCGGCCCTGCATTGGAAATTGGCTTTGCCATACCATACTGATTTGAGTTTTGTGACACAAAGCTTCCATCAACCAAACAATCCATCCTTAAGTTGCAAAAATGACCCAAACTTGACGAGAGACAAATGCCACCAATGCGAAGAGCTTAAATATACGAAGGGAATCTGAATAGATATTAGTAGGACAAAGGACAGATGGATGAGAGAAAAACAAGGGAGAAAGGGAGGTGGAGGTAGCCGTTAAGGAGGTAGTTTTAGGAAGAAATATTCTAACCATCATTTTAAATTCTACCTTTCTAATTTAAGCTAATACTTAAATTTAGAAAATCAAAGAAAATGTTGATTTATAGTCATTGATAAAAGTTGGTGGTTTAAATATAGCAAAACAAACAAAATGAACGAAAGGGAAAAACAGAAAATTTTGTGGTCTTTTAGAATCCAAACGAATGAATGGTAGAGAAGTAAGGGATGAAATGTTCTAATAATCAATTTAAATTCTGGCTTTCTAATTTAGGCTGATACTTAAATTTAGAAATTCAAAGAAAATGTAGATTCCAAAAGATAAATTAATCCTTCAATTAATATATTAAATTTTCTAAATTTAATTTGAGCTAATTTGGACATGAATCTTGCCACTTTTAATAATATTCATGATAAGTTTAAAAAAAAAAATTCTCTTTGGTCATGCACGAATCTTGATGTAAATTTGAATTGAAAACTTTCAAAATTAAAGTTGGGATCATATGAACTCTAACTTTACCAAACTCATATTCAAATTGAGCTTCTAATTAATATGAACCCAACGACATCAAAATCGGTCTAATTCGAGTACAAATGGGTCCAAATCAAAGGACCAAAGAATATTTGGAAGCTTCAAAGTATTAATTGGATGACCTAATAATATCCAAATATGACATTCTTACAGTTGAATCAAGCTGCTCGGCGAGACAAATCCAATGAGCCCAAGATCTATCAATTCTGAAGTTCACATTACTTAAATGCAAAATGAATGTTCTTTTATCAGAAAGATCAACAAGGATTATCTGATAAAGCACTCAATATTTTTTTCACTTTTATGGGGCATGCCACTCTTTTTTTTTTGTGGGGGGGGGGGGGGGGGGGGGGGGAGGGGGGTTGCTCTGAGATTTTTAGAAGCTTGGATATTGGTTTAGAGATCAAGAGAGTTATAAGGCTTGAATATCCAAGAGCTCCACCTCAACACCACTATCGGTGAACTCTCATCGCCCAACCACCATTATTGAACATCCGCACTACAATCATCGTCAAACCATCATCTAGCAATCACCGTCACACGCCGACTATGGTCCATTGACCTCCCTCATCCATCGACTACTGTCCCTCCGACCACCGTCGCCCGACTACAATCCATCCGACCTCCTTCACTTGCTAAGTACGTCCAACTACTATCCATTCAATCTTTGCCACCTGTTGACTATGGTCCCTCCGACAACCATTACCTACTTATAGTCCTTTTGATCTCCGTCGTTGATAAAATATGGTCCCTCCTACCACCCACTTAAGACTACGATCCTTCCAGCCTTCATCGCCCGCCTACTATGGTCCTTCCGACCACCGTCACCCTACTACAATTCTTTCGATCATCGTCGCCTGACTTCGGATCTTCTTACAAACACCACTTAACTATGGTCTTTTGACCTCCATCTCTCGCTAACAATGATCACTCTGACCACCATCACCAGACTTCCAACTATAGTCTCTTCGACTACTGCGTCTAACTACGGTCCTTCTGATCTTTGTCGCCCATTGACTTTGGTCCCTTCCACCACTGTCGCATAACTATGGCCCTTCCGACCTCCATTCTCAGTTGAATATACTCTCTGACCTCTATCGCTTGACAATAGTCCCTCCAACATTAATCGTCCATTAATGGCCCCTCCAACCTCTGTCACCCGACTATTATCTTACCGACCAAACGAACAGGCTAACATCCTATCGAGAGATCACCAGCTCTCATGTCATTAGATTCTTCCAATTCCAACTATCTACTATATTATATATTATGTATATTTGTTATATTGAGATAATATATTCCCCTAAAGAATGACATCATTTGTAATCAATGACAAGTACTAGTGACAAAATAATAATAAAAAAATGTCAAGTGATGTTGGATTCATTTCAATTGAGCAAGGTGTCATGGTTTTACCCCTTTTGGGATTTTCTATGTAAATATTATGGACTCCCTTATGATTATTGTACCCTTTCTTTTATTTATATGTATGCTAAATCTTTATACAAAACTAAGACACTATAATTTCATATCTATCTACTATTGTGAATTTTCAAGCCTCAATAATTCAGTTTGCCTTATCAAAAAATTCAATGAAATTATAAGTTTGCTAAAATGTGTTCAAGTAGTCCTAAAATTAATTATGTCACTGTTCATTTAAAATGTTGCTTCAAAATACATGTATAGTCGATTATATTTTTTTGGGTGATATTTCATTGGGGGGGGGGGGTTGAGACTTTTAGAAGCTTGGATCTTGGTTTAGATATCAAGAGAGTTATAAGGCTTGAATATCCCAGAGCTCCACCTCATCATCACTATCGGTGAACCCTCATCATCCGACCATCATTATTGAACACCCGCCCTACCATCATCGTCGGACAATCGTCCAGCCATCATCATCAGGGGTGGTTGAAACTTTTAGAAGCTTGGATCTTGGTTTAGAGATCAAGAGAGTTATAAGGCTTGAATATCCCAGAGCTCCGCCTCAGTACCACTATCGGTGAACCCTCATCGTTCGACCATCATTATTGAACACCCGCCCTACCATCATCGTCGGACCATCGTCCAGTCATCATCGTCGCACGCCGACTATGGTCCCACTGACCTCCCTCATTCGTTGAGTATTGTCCCTTCAACTACCGTCGCCCGACTACAATCCATTCATCCTCCGTCATTTGCTGAGTACGTCCGACTACTATCCATTCAATCACTGTGACCCATTGACTATAGTCCCTCTGATAATCATTGCTTGCTTATAGTTCTTTTGATGTCCATATTCGATAAACTATGGTCCCTCTGACAACCCTCTCAAGATTATGATCCTTCTAGCATTCATCGCTCGCCTACTATGGTCATTTTGACCACCGTCACCCTACTATGATTCTTCCGATCATTGTCGCCCGACTACGGATCCTCTTACAACCATCACTTAACTATGGTCTTTTGACCTCCGTCGCTCGCTAACAATGATCACTCTGACCAACGTTACCATACTATCGACTATAGTCACACCGACCACTGCGTCTAACTACGATCTTTCTGATCTTTGTCGGCCATTGAATTTAGTTCCTTCCACCACTGTCACATAACTACGTCCGACTACTATCCATTCAATCACTGTGACCCATTGACTATAGTCCCTCTGATAATCATTGCTTGCTTATAGTTCTTTTGATGTCCATATTCGATAAACTATGGTCCCTCTGACAACCCTCTCAAGATTATGATCCTTCTAGCATTCATCGCTCGCCTATTATGGCCATTTTGACCACATCACCCTACTATGATTCTTCCGATCATTGTCGCCCGACTACGGATCCTCTTACAACCATCACTTAACTATGGTCTTTTGACCTCCGTCGCTTGCTAACAATGATCACTGACCAACGTTACCATACTATCGACTATAGTCACACCGACCACTGCGTCTAACTACGATCTTTCTGATCTTTGTCGGCCATTGAATTTGGTCCCTTTCACCACTGTCACATAACTACGGCCCTCCAGACATCCATAACCTATAGACTATAGTTTTTCTGACCTCTATAGCTTGAAAATAGTCCCTCCAACCTTAATTGTCCAACAATGGCCCCTCCAACCTCTGTCACCCGACTATGATCTTACCGACCAAACAAACATGCTAACATCATGTCGAGAGATCAACAGCTCTCATGCCATTAAATTCTTCCAATTCCAACTATGTACTATATTCTATACTGTGTATATTTGTTATATTTAGATAATACCTTATCCTAAACAATGACATCATTTGCAATCAATGACAAGTACTAGTGAAAAAAAAAAACAAGTACTGTTAGATTCATTTCAATTGAGCAAGGTGTCATGGTTTTCCCCCTTTTCGAGATTTTCTATGTAAAAATTCTAGACTCCGTTATGATTATTGTACCCCTCTCTTTTATCTATATATGTGCTAAATCTTTGTACAAAACTAAGATACTATAACTTCATATATCTCTACTACTGTGAATGTTCAAGCCCCAATAATTCAGTTTGTCTTATCAAAAAATTCAATGAAATTATAAGTTTGCTAGAATGTGTTCGAGTAGTCTTAAAATTAATTATGTCACTATTCATTTAAAATGTTGCCTTGAAATACATGTATGGTCGGCAAATTGTTTGGTGATATTTCATTGGGAACGGGGGGGGGGGGGGGGGGGGGGGGGGGGGGGGGGGTTGTATTGAAAAGACAAATTGCTCTTTTTTTTTTGAATTTAGAAAGAATTTTTTTTTTTTTTTGAATTTAGAAAGAATTGATTCATAAACCATCAATTTAATCATGATTCGATCTTATTAACTAAATCAATAATCATTCAAGAGTAAAACAACATCTCTCATTATTTTACATAAAAAAATATATTGCTAGAGATTATTCGATTTTAATTATGATTAGTAGTGTTGCGGATTGTAACATTCATGACGGTAGATAGATATAGATTTTAACATCCAAGATTTATGCGAAAATTTAGCATACAAAAATATAAGAGAGAGGGGTGCGAGAGTTATAAGAGACACCAATATTTTTATATATGTGGAAAACCTTAAAAAGAGAAAAAATCACGGGCTCTGTCCTCGTTGAAATGATTCCACAAGTGTTTTTAGTCGATTACAAATGGTGTCCTTCCTGAGGGAAAATGTTTTGGCTCTTTGTATAATATATAGCACATTACATAGTTGGGGTTTGAAGAATCAAATGATAAGAGATTCATTCTAAGGAAAAAATTGGCCTGTTCATTTAGTTTGTAGGATGACGGAGGTTGAAGGGATCTTAGTCGACGAGCGAAGGAAGTTGGAGTGACCATCACCACTAAGTTATGGAGGTCAAAGGAATCATAATCGGTGGGAGACGGTGGTTGGATGAATATTAATTGACGGTCGATGATAGTTGTATAGACCATGGCCGAACGATGGAGGCTAGAGGGGCCTTAGTCGGTGTGTCACGGTGGTTAGAGAGATCATAGTAGGCGAGTGATTGTGGTTAGAGAGATCGTAGTTGGCAGGTGATGGATGTCGGTGGGATCGTAGTCAGTGGGTGACGGAGGTTGAAGGGACCATAATCTGCTGGTGGTGGTGGTAAGAGGGACCATAGTCAGCATGCGATGAATGTTAGAGGAACCATAGTTGACGGACAATAGTGATTTGAGGGATCGTAGTTAGCTGGCGATGAAGGTTAGAGGGATGATAATAAGTGGGCAACTGTGGTCAAAGGAATCGTAGTCGACGGGCGACCGAGGTTGAATGGTTCGTAGTAAACTGGCAATGATAGTCCGAGAGACCATAGTCGTCGGACGACGGAGTTCAGAGGAATCTTAGTCAATTGGAAATGGTGGTCGGAGAGACAATATTCAGTGGGTGACAAAGGTCAGAGGGATAATAGTTAGCAGGCAACGGAGGTCGGAAGAATCATAGTTGGCAGTAGATGGAGGTCAAATGAATATAGCCAATGGGCGAAAAAGGTCAGAGGGATAATTGTTAGTGGCCAACAGAAGTTGGAGGGAATGTATTTCGTGGACGACGAAGGTCAGAGGGGCCATATTTAGTAGGAAATGGTTGTTGGAGAGATCATATTCAATAGGTGAAGGAGATCAGAGTGACCGTAGTCAGTGAGAAACGAAGGTCAAAGGGATCGTAGCCGACGGGCGACAGAGGTCTGAGGGATAATAGTTGATGTGAAATTGAAGTCAAATGGACTGTAGTTAGCAGGAGATGGTGGTCAGAGGAAACGTAGTCGGCGGGCGACGGAGGTTGGAAGGATTAGAGTTGGCAGGCGACGAAGGTGAGATATGTAGTATTCGATAGTCGAAGGAGGTCGGGGGGACCATAATGCCAAGCAGTAATTGTCTAAGGGATTGTTGTCTATTATAAGGCAGTGGTCCAACAATAGTTGGGCAGAACTCCAGTTGTGATCGGCAGTTGTCCAGTTGAAGAAGATTGGGTGGTGGTTCGATGATGGTCGGGCTAAATTTTGGCGGCAGTCAGTCATCAGGTGGAAGTCTGTTGAAGGTCGGCGTCTGAGTGATGTTTGGCGGTCGTTAGTGACCTAGTGGAAGTTTGGCAGCGGTCGACAGCCAGGTGGTAGTCCTTCATCAATCGGTGGCCCGGCGGTGGTCCACTAATGGTCGGGTAGATTTTTGGTGGTGGTTGGAGGTGAGTGAAAGTCTGACGACAGTTGGTGGCAAGGCGGTGGTTTGACAATAGTTGACGAGGGTTCGCCAACAAAGGTGTTGGAGCACTTGATGCCACAAAGCTCTCTCCAATTTGTAGTAAAAGGTCTCCTTTTCATGTAGAGAGTGATGGTATTTTTATAGATTTTTGATAGTAGCATGCCCCGTAAATATGAAGAATATCTATAGCAGATTTGGAGTGCTCCATCGGATGGCCCAAATTGATCGCCTTGATTTTAGAAGATTTTTCAAGCATGTATTTTCCCATATGCTGTAAGAATTTGGTGATCTTAGGTTCATTGGATTCATCTCAACAAGCTGCTTGAGTCGATTATAAGCATGTTATTTGGATTTTGGTCATCCAATTTAGGCATTAAACCTTCCAAATAAACTTCGGGCCCTCGATTTGAGCTCATTTGGGCTCAAATTGGGCCGATTTTGTTTACTTGGATTCGTCTATTCAAAACATTCAGTTGGACTATAAGTTTATTGAAGTTAGAGTTCAAATGGAGCTGATTTAATTTTGGAGGTTTTCAATTTTATTATGCCTAGAGATTTGTGCACAATCAAGACAATTTTTTATGACATATCAAGTAGTCTTATTTATTTTCACTTATTTATGCTCATTTTTTAGTCACTAAGCATATTCAGTTTAATTTCTCATTATTAAAAATGAAAAATAAATTAAAGCTTCTCAATAATTTCGTAATTGAAATTGAAGCAACACTAAAAAAAAAATTAACTTGGCATTAATTTTAGAATAAGAAATAAAATTCCTACGAAAAGCTACACATACTTCTTTAGATCCACTAATTCATTCATCAATTTTTTTATGTCCTCGTAAGATGACCCTCCCTCATCCACAGCTTTTTGGGCCATCTCCCCAAGTTGTTTTGCTCTCCTCCTCCTCTCATTTGCCTCCATCCCATCCTCCATCAATCTTCTAACAGCTATCTCCACTGATGCAGCCTCCACAATTGGCCTTGTCTCTATATTGAAAGTGTTCACCTTTGAGCCCACCACTACCCCAACCTTCAATATATCTACCAAAAGCTTTTCATTATAAAATTGATCCGCAGACAATGGCCATGTTACCATCGGCAACCCCGCACTAATCCCTTCTAAACTAGAATTCCACCCACAATGAGTTACAAATCCCCCAACCGCATCATGATTTAGTATCACTAGTTGTGGAGCCCATCCTTTTATCATGATCCCTACCTCTTTGATTCTTTCTCTATACCCCTTTGGAATCCAATCTTCATCCTCATTCCGCACTACCCAAACAAATGGATGCCTTGATGCCTCAATCCCAAGCGCCATTTCTCTCAGTTGCTCAACCGAGAAAAGGCTCCCACTTCCAAAGCACATGTACACCACCGAGCCTGTTGGTCTTTTGTCAAGCCATTTCAAGCACTCGTAAACAGACGCTGGATACTCCCCACCTCTTGTTGACTTGTTGGTCACCTCATTGTTGCATAGAGAAACTGGGCCGACATTCCATGCCCTTCCTATTGTCTTGCGGTAGTGGTCAGCATATTCAGTTTCTAGCTCATAAAAACTATTAATCAATGTGCCATAGCTCTTTGATTCCACCTCCGCTGCCTCATTAAGTGTCTCCAAGATGAACTCTAATGGTGTTCCTGCTAATTTGTTAAAGTCCATGACCTGGGTTTTTAACATCTTTATTTGATGTGGGAGACCTGGCAGAACAAAGAACTCATCCTTGTCCGCTAGTAGGCGGCACTGCTCGAAAGCACTCATAGCGCAGAGTGCGAAGTTGTTTGTGCCGTGAAAGACAAGCCGCATAATACCTCTGGCACTGGCAACATGGTATGTCCATGGCAAGAACATGTCAGTTACGACACAGTCGGGGGTGAGATCTCTAAGCACAGAGTCAAAAGGGTGGCAAAGCGAAGAGGTAGCTTTGAAGAAGTTTATGTGTTGGTCTTCAGGAAGAAGGAAGGAGCGGTTCTCGCACCCATTAGGGAGGCCGAATTCGGCAGAGGGAAAAGGGATGATGTGGAGATGAACAGAGTCATCGATGTTGGGGCGGATGATGGTGGCATTAATGGGAGTAGTGAGGATGGTGATGCGGGCACCTCGGGCGGCAAAGATCTTGGCCATGTCCACCATAGGGAGCATGTGGCCCTGCGCCATGAAAGGAAAGAAAAGCATGTGAAGATGAGTGGCTTCGGAGCCCATAGCTGGATGATGGCTGGAATGGAGTGGTAGGCTCTTTTTATAGTGGATAAGAAAGTGTTAAGTTACTTCAATTTATGAAGCTATCGTCATTGCTGACCAAAGGTTGGCGAGCTTCTACTTAAACAAAACTAATGAGGAATGAAAAAGGACAAAGTTAAGCATTATTTTAGGGCTGTGGCGGTGCAATTATTTATTTATTTATTTTGGATGAATATGGTGGTTTAAATTTTATATTTAATTAATATATTACAAAATTTAATTTATTAGGGGTGTACATATATAATAAATAAGAAAATTTTAATTTTCTAATATTTAATCTGAGATGAAAAAATATAAAATATTTGCATAAAAATATTTTAAATTGTAGTCCTCATATTGAGATAAGATTTATCATAATATTTCTATGTGCTATCATCTTTTTTGGCACAAGGAAACTTTTGCTAGGGCTGCAAATGAACCAAGCGTTCGACGGGTTGCTCGTGGCTCGGCTTGATAAGAGCTCGTTTATGTTCGTTTGATAAGGTAAACAAACGAGTTTGAACACTCTCGATAGCTAAATAAACAAGCTTGAGGAGTTTGTCGTTTCGTTCATTAATGTTCACGAACAATATCGCTTAAGTTCGTGAATAAACTCGCTAAAAAGCTTGACCAGAGCTCAATTAAGAAGCTCGACTAGAGCTCAATTAGAATTTTAAAAATAAATATAATTAAGTCTACTAATTTAATAATTTTAACTTTAACCAATTTTATTAGACATATTTTTAATTTTTTATTAATATAACTATTAAAAATATTTTATTAAATCTTGTATTAAAAAATTCCTCTCCCTCCTCAATTACCGCTCAGAAAGGCTAAATTCAAAGATCACCATTTTAATAATTATTATAACTTATTAATTAAATAAACTCATCTCTTCAGAGTAAAACTACCTCACCCAACAATTTTCATATATATATATATGAGAACCATTTAAATAAGATGATTAATTAAAACTTCAAATGAGATGAAAACATTTATCTAGGAATTTATTTTGAAAGAAGAAAAAAAAAAAAAAAAAAAAAAAAAAAGCTAAGCTCTACACATGCTTCTTTCGCTCAATAAGTTCATGCATCAAATTTCCGATCTCCTCATAAGAAGACCCTCCCTTATCCACAGCTCTTTTCGCCATCTCGCCAAGCTCCTTTGCCCTCCTCCTCCTCTTCTCACCCTCTATCCCATCCCCCATCAACCTCCTAACAGCTGTTGTAAGTGTTGCAGCCTCCACAATCGGCCTCATCTTTGCATCAGTGGTGTACACTTTCGAGCCCACCATTATCCCAACCTTCAATATATCTACCAAAAGTTTTTCATTATAAAATTGATCTGCAAACAATGGCCATGTCAACATGGGCAACCCCGCACTAATCGCTTCTAAACAAGAATTCCAACCACAATGAGTCACAAATCCTCCAACCGCATCATGATTTAAGATCAGTAGTTGTGGGGCCCATCCTTTTATTACCATCCCAAAGTCTTTAATTCTTTCTTCATATCCCTTTGGAATCCAATCATTGCCCTTATTTTGCACCACCCAAACAAATGAATGCATTGATGCCTCGAGCCCAAGTGCTATTTCTCTCAATTGTTCCACAGAGAAAAAACTACCACTTCCAAAGCAGATGTACACGACCGTGCCTACAGATCTTTTGTCAAGCCATTTCAAGCACTCGTTAACAGTTGTTGGATACTTCCCACCTCTTGTTGACTTGTTGATCACCTCCTTGTTGCATAGAGAAACTGGGCCAACATTCCAAGCCCTTCCCTTCATCTTGCGGTAATGGTCCACATATTCAGACTCAAGCTCATAGAAACTATTCATTAATGTGCCATAGCTCTTCGATAACATCTCTTTGGCCTCATTAAATGTCTTATCGATGATCTCTGTTTGATTTCTTGCTAAGTTGTTCAAGTCCACGACTTGTGTTTTTAACATTTCTATTGGATGTGGGAGGTCGGGCAAGATAAAAGACTCGACCTTGTCCATTAGTAAGCGACACCGCTCGAAAGCCTTACTGGCACTAACCGCGAAGTTGCTGGTGCCATGAAAGACAAGCGTCAAAATACCTCTTGCGATAGCAACATGGTATGTCCATGGCAAGAATATGTCAGTTACGACACAGTCAGGCCTAAGACTTCTAAGCACAGAGTCAAAAGGTTGGCGGAGTGCTAACGTAGCTTTAATGAAGTTAATGTGTTGGTCGTCAGAATGAATCAAGGATTCATTCTCGCATCCGTCAGGGAGACCAAATTCGGCAGAGGGAAAAGCCATGATGTAGAGATGGAAAGAGTCATCAATATTGTGGCGGATAATGTTTGCATTAACATGAGTAGTGAGGAGGGTGACGCGGGCACCACGAGCGGCAAAGATCTTGGCCATATCGACCATAGGCAGCATGTGGCCTTGAGACATGAAAGGGAAGAAAAGCATGTGGAGACGATCTGCTTTAGAATCCATTGTTGGGCAATGGCTCGAGAGCAAGATTATGGAGGCTCATTTTGTAGCGAATGTGATTCCATAACCAAATTACTTTAATTTAGGAAGTTATCGCCATTGCTAACGGAACCATGCAACTGATGGAGGAATAAAAGGACAAAGTCTAGCATTAATTTTGGGCTATTTCTTTTCCATTATTTATTTAATTATTTATGTAGGATGAATATGATAGCCTAAATTTATTTTAAATTTTATATTATAAATTTTAATTTATCTGCGATATATATAAAAAATAAATACAAAACTATGAAATTTCTTATATTTAATTTGTGATGAAGAGAATATATAATATTTATTTAAGAAATATTTTCAGAAAGTATATTTAATATTCAATTATTCAATAACAACGACAACAATAAGTATTTATAATATTACAAGGCTGACTTTTACTTAACCTAATCATCTAAGGTGGCTCACTCTAATTTTATGTTAGCATTGTTTAAGGATCCAGCATACCTAGAAAAGGGCATAACCTCATGCATGATCTAATTGAAATAGTTAGTCTAATGGCTGTAGTTGGCAACGAAGATATTCTTTAGTGATGGAGGTCGAAATATCATAGTCTAGTAATGAAGGTCGAATAACCATAATAAATTGGCGGCGATCAAACAATGGTTTGGTAACAGTGTTCCTGTGGTGGTTTGACGATGACTATCGGCCAGTGCATCGATAATGGATATCAGAAAGTTGTCTAGTGATGGTGGTTTAGTAGTGTTATAATTGTGAAGGTCAGAGGCTAATCATCTTCAAACCACCTCTTTATATATTTTTAAGAGTGGCAGTCTTAAAAAATTTAGAGCAAAAAATTCAAAGTACTTAATTGGGTGGATAATATTAATCACCCGGCCATAGGATATTCTTTTAAAATTTGAGAGTCTTAATGATGTTAAAATTAGTTGATTTTGAGCTTGTGGGGCTCGTCTTGACATGATCCTTATTTTGACTGATAAGCATACAAGATTTTACAATTGTTGGTCCTTTAATTAGTGTGCCAAAGTTTTTGTTATTATTAAGGCATTTTGATGATTGAAAAATTATTATATGATCCGCGAGATCAATTATTATTGATGATATTATTGCATTGACGTCTAACTTAAATCCTGGCTCTAAAGCAAAGAGTCAAAGTTTGGGTTGATTATGTATATCGATCTTATAAGTGATAGTGTACATTGACATTGTTAGCGATAGTATATTAAAAATTAAGCAGGTATTGCTATGGCCAAGAGATAACGGTTAGAGGACTTTAGGTCAAACAATTATAATTGGATGACTATAGTTTAATGACTACAGTCGATAATGATGATCAGATGATTATTCTTACCTAATACAGATCAGAGGATCATAATCTAGCTAAGAAGGTCAGAGGATAATAATCAATTGGTAGCGGTCCATTAGTGGTTTGGTACTAATATTTCTGTGTTGGTTTGACGAAGACTATCGAGTGGTTGCTTGATAATAGAGATCAAGCAGTTGTTTAATGATCGTGGTTTGATAGTGGATGTCGAGGGTGGTGGTTCAATGGAGGAGGTTAAATATTTAAATATATTTAATATAGAGCAAATTAAATAACTTGCATAATTTTAAAATATATGTTTCCATATCATTTTATATTTTTAAAATTGATATGACCTAAGAAAATAGCATTTGAAACTAAGAGACAAAAGAGGGAAAAAATGATGGATTCCACTAAGTGTGCAGTAATTGGTTGTATGCATGACTTAAATGGTGTTTTATCGACAGTGAGATTTAAAAAGACGTATGGATGTAAAAAAATATAAACATATATTAAAATCCATTTTATCAAAAATATTTTTAAATATTTTTATGATCATCTAAATTTTGATCTAGCAAGTTTATAAACAAAATTAGTTTTTGATAAAATGAATGTAATTACATAAAAAGTATTTTATTAGAGTTCAAATAGACTCGAATATAGCTGAAAATTTTCTTTAAGGGGATACCAAAGACTAAGGAGTCCAATATAAATCTTAGTGATAACGTAAAGCGTTAGAGTTAGTGTTGATGGTGTACATCGATCTTATTAGTGATAGTGTTTATTGGCATTGTTAGTGATGGTAGGTTACAAAATAAGCAAGCAACGGTGTAGCCGGATGACAACGATTAGAGGACAATAGGTCAGACGACAGAAAAAGAGTGATTAGTCTATTTATTAAGCCAACGGTTAACGACTATCGATTATTGATTACAAAAAATTATCATGACAGCTAGAAATTCTTACTTGTTTATTGTGGCTACTAAAATGCATGCTATTGAAATATTTTACTTATTATGGTACAAATTTATTATTATTGAATGAATTTACTGTTACTATATTATTTTACTGATCCATCCACTGGACTATTACTGTTACCAATATTGTCATCAATATTGTTTGATACTATTGATTAATTGTACTGATACTAAGCATGTGACATACTGAACATGTAAGATATTGATTTAATACTGATATAGATCGTGGAATGAGAGAGGCGGCGTGGAATGAGAGAGGCTCGGCGAAGTCCGGTGACCGTCGACGGTGAAGTCCGGTGACCATAGGCGACGTCTAACCACGGCGAGCGACGAATGGCGATGGAGGGCGACGGGCGAAGCAGTCGAAGTGAGAGAATGGAAGGAAACGAATGACGGCCAGAGGGGTTCGATTTCGGGAAATAGGGCTTTAACCGGTGAAAGTTCCGCCGGTTTCAACACTTGTGACGCCGGTATAATTTCCGACGCATTATACGTCGGTCAAATTTCGTTGAGTTTAAATAAGCCGGCGCAATGTCCGCCGGTAACGAACGCCGGAAATGTTCCGTCGTAACGTGCGACGGAAATGGTCCAAACATTCTGATTCTGGAATTTTCTGGAAATCGATCTTCCAGTTAAGGTTCAGAATCAAACCTTTCTGATAATCGATCTATCGGTCAGGTCCTGATGCCTGCTTATTCGGGAATCGATCTCCCATTCTGATTCTGGCTTTTTCTGGAAATCGATCATCCAGTTAAGGTTCAGAATCAAACCTTTCTGATAATCGATCTATCGGTTAGGTCATGATGCCTGCTTATTCGGGAATCGATCTCCCATTCTGATTATGGCTTTTTCTGGAAATCGATCATCCAGTTAAGATCCAGAATCAAACCTTTCCGATAATCGATCTATCGGTTAGGTTCTGATGCCTGCTTTCGGGAATCGTTCTCCCATCCCGATTCTGTCTTTTTCTGGAAATCGATCTTCCAGTTAAAGTTCAGAATCAAACCTTTACGATAATCGATCTATCGGTTGGGTCCTGATGCCTGCTTTCGGGAATCGATCTCCTATCCCGATTCTGTCTTTTTCTGAAAATCGATCTTCCAGTTGAAGTTCAGAATCAAACCTTTCCGATAATTGATATATCGGTTGGGTCCTGATGCCTACTTTCGGGAATTGATCTCCTATTCTGATTCTGTCTTTTTCTGGAAATCGATCTTCCAGCTAAGGTTCATAATCAAACCTTTTCGATAATCAATCTATCGGTTAGGTCTGCTTATCCGGGAATCAAATTCCCATTTAAAATTCAAATTCATCCCTTTGAGAATCGATCTCTCAATTGGGTCAAGTTATCTATTTAATAATAATAAAAAAATCAATCCATCAGTCAAATCACCAGTTTCTAAATTCTATTGATCTACTTCGGGCAACGCCAACATATGTGATTTATTCTTTGAATTCATCACACATGTTGGGGGTCCATTTGTTGACCTCATTTTTGTATGAGGTTTCTAATGAGATCCCAAACCCAAACCAGACTCAAATCAATACAAACTCACTCAGTTCCAGACTCAAATCTTAGGTCCTAAGGCATTATCCTAAAGGCCTTTTTTAGCAAATCTTTTGATACTTCAAAACCCAGTCAAATAGATTCTGATTCAGCTTCTGTCAGTTCCATATTGATGGGAGATGTCTCTAGAGCCAACCCTCCAAATTTGAGCTCACTCTGAGCTCTCTAACCCCAATAAATAAATTAAATTACAAGGGCTATAAAACCTTCAAATATTTACAGCCCATGCCACTGGACCTGTCACTTTGAAAATCCTGACCTTAGAGGCCTCCCCAAAGTCTCTAATCACTTCCAGACCAGTAATCCTGATATGTTGATTAGTAAACTACAATTTTATGGATATATTTCAACCCCTAGTGGTCATGAGCCCAAAATGACCAAAATACCTTTAGGGGGCTCAAACAGTGATTTCAAATCAAATGAGCTCCAAATTGAACGCAATCACCTCCAGCAAGTTTCAAATGACATTTCAAACCTGTTAGACCCATTTCCAGATTCTGGGTCAACCTGGTTGACCAAGTCAACAGGGTTGACCTAAGAGACCCTTTAAGGGTTCAAATAGGTGATTTGATCCAAATGACCTATTCGAGCCCTAAAAGCACATCCATTAGACTCCAAATGTCTAATCAAACCTGTCCAGCCCAGACATAGCCCCTTGGTCAATTTGGTTGACCCAGTCAACCTAAAATTGACCCAATAGTTTTTTTTTTAGGCTTAGATGGGTTATTCCAACCTATATAACCCATCACATTCCTTTCAAGCCTCAAATTAACCCCAAACCATGGCTTAAATATTTCTTGATCATGGATCAATCAAGTCTAAGCATGTTGACCAAGTCAACAAGTCCAGATTAAATCAAATCACCTTGAAAACTCTTCCAAATTTCAATTATTTGATCCTAAGCCATTAAGATTCTTCCAAGACGTTTCAAGTTACCCTCTCACTATTTCCTAGGCCACCTTGGCAGTCAATATGACTGTTGACTAGTCAAACTAGTCAACAATTCATTAAAATCCCTTGAAATGGATAAATCCCTAGGCTTAAAGCTAATCCATTCTATCCCAGCAGCTGGAATGGATTCCAGAAACTTCTAAATGCTGAATAAACCTAGCTTAAGTGTTGGATTAAGGTCCTAACACCCATATGATCAAACAAAGCTAAAAATCACCTTTCCACCTAGGCATCCTTGCATCTGTCCTTTGATTCTCTGCTCCTAACAACCTCTACTAGGTGTCAATCATCAGAGTCCCCCCCTGATGCATCTCAGCCGTCCAAGCTATCTCTCTTCCCAGTCCATCTCCAAAGCTTTGGGTATTTCGTTTTGAAATCCTAGAGCTTCCTCCATCTTTCCCTGAACTTTTCCAATCGATTGGACACTGCCGGCAGCGGGAAGAAGGAAGGACCGAACCGAGTTCCGTCCAAATCATCCCTACTCCGCATAGAAGCATCCTCCGAGCTCGAAGCCTGAAGGAGAACAACACGTGGATAATCTACAAGTTCATTCGTGACTAAATCAACCAAATCAATCCATCCTTCGATGAGAAATCTTAAACCCTAGTTTGTTTTCTAGGTTCTTAAATAACTCACCAAACATTGCATCAATGGCTAAGAAAACAATCCCCCATTCTTATTTGGATCCTTCTATGTCTCTGTTTAAAGTTTTAAAGCGTTTGGTTGCATTTTTCCTGAAAAACGAAATGAAAAATAGGCTTAGGGTTTTCGGTTTGGATGGAGGAGGAAGACAATCCCTCAGCCGTTGGATCTAATCTTTTGAGATCAACGGCTGTGTTCGGTACGGATTTGAACCCTGTTCCAATCCCTTGAAACCGTGCTTAGCTGGATCTTTGCCCGACCAGATCGACACCGTAGATCTAAACAGCGGGAGTTAGATCCACCGTCTGATCATCCTGGATCGAATTTGATCCCGCGGGCTGAGTCTCAGCCGTTCGATCCGTGCGGTGGTAGATCCGACGGCTCAAAGTCCCTCTAAGCTGGTTTAGTGGCGGGCTCCACTTGACCGCCGTCATCCCACGGTCCTACCAGCTGCCGCCGCGTGTCCTGGGTCAAAGCCGCCGTTTGACCCGGTTGATTAATACTATATTTTAATTAAAAAAAAATATCCATAACTTTAAAAATCCATAGGAATTTTAATTCTTGTCCATTTTTGGAGTTCTTGGGCTCGTTTTATTCGTATTTTTAAATACTATATTTTAAAAATAGTTAAAATATATTTTAAACAGTATTTTATTAATTATTTTAATAATACATAGAACCTTATTATATTTTTAAATAAATATATATTTGTTACTTTGGGCTAGAATTTGGCAGAGAAATTCTAGGGTTCAAGATTGATCTTCCATAATTTTCCTAAGCCATTCTGATGCAATATGCCTTAGTTATGAATTTACAAAAACCTAGATCAAGATTTGATTTAGATTTTTGGAAATTCATAAACAATTCAATTTAAATTCAAATCATAGCATGTTAGGACTCTATGACATCAATGCAAGTTCCCCCTTTCATTGAAGTTAGGATAGACTTTAATCATGTATAGTTTAATTAAAATTTCCTTTAACTTTATGCTAATCTTATTTCAATAAACAATGAACTATACATGATTATCATATCAAATTAGATTGATCTCTGATTTAGGGATATTGATATAAATGAATATATATGTTTATCCTAAGATCATTCTATTCTAATTTGATAGATCTATTATTTTGTAGTGAATTGTTTGAGCTTATAGGTCATTGAATAACCTATAACCATAATAATTCACTACATTCCTTCCATAGAGTATTAGGAGCACTTATCTTCTTTATCTTGTTCATGTTTGCTTTGATGTGTTTATAATTAGTGTCCAAAGGGTTAGTAGACATTGATTTCATTCCTATAACTTAGTGACACTAAGGACAACAATTAAGGTGGTGTCTTAGTAAATTTAGATCAATTTAGGAATAACCATATATATCCCTTTTGGGATTGAACATAAACATAGAAAACTAGTGTCATATACCTTTTTAATCAAATATATCTTGATTGGACATTAATTGATCTCAAAACAACTAGTAGATTAAGGGTTCTTCTTTCTTTGATCTTAATAAAATCAAATAAAAATCCAAATCAACGCCAAATTATCCTAACTAACTTTCAAACACATATCAAATCTTTTAAAATGAAAATACAAATTCAAAGTTCACTAAATTTCATTAAGTCTAAATCAAACCCCTATTTAATCCTTAATCACCTAAACTTCCAGAAAATGTAATAAATCAAGATTAAATCTAAAAACTATAAATAATATCTCTAATTGACCAGAATTAAACTCTTAACCAATGAAAAATAAAAAAAAATAAAAAAATGATTTGACAGTAAGTTAAAGTTTAATTTAATTTCAAGTAAAATCCAACATTTAATTGATTTAATTAATTAATAATAATTAAAAATTCCAATAAATTCCCAAATACTTGGAAATCCCTCCTTAGGTTATCCCTGACCTTTGGAGCTGATTTCAAGAGGTTTGGAATCCATTTGAAGCAAAACCATAAAAAAAGGGCCTTAATTAAATAATTTCAAAAAATTCATTAAATATCCTAATCTTTGAAAAATCATAACTAATTCAAGAAAAATTCAAATTGACCAAATTAAATTGCATTCAACTCATAATAAGACCTAATATTTATTAAAAATATAAAAATTCCAGAAAACTTTTAAATTCAAAAAGTCAACAGATTGGTCAACTATAGGTTAAAACTAGTTCAAAACTTCAAACCTTCATAACTAAATCCAGAAAAATCCAATTTCAGCAAACTTACCTTCTAATTGATCGCCTTAAGGTCTAATATTTTAATAAAATGTTAATTTTACAGAAAACACCTTTTAATAAAAAGCCAACTTTTTACCCCTTAATTAAATGATTAAAATAATGAAAAAATTCCTAAAAATTCAAGAATTATTTTAAAACTCTAAAAATGATCAACCAACTTCTAAAATCAGTAACCTAACACATTTCTAATAAAATTCATTAACTCCTAATTCTTAACTAACTTAAGCTACTTAACTATACCGGGTACCACTAGGTAACCCAGGCCTACGAGGCTATTAGCTTAGCCCCAAGGAAGGTGAAATAAACTTCACGGCCTCGATGTAAAACAATGGTGGTTTCCAACCAATCATTAAAAAAATCAAATCTCTAAATCAATTTCAAATCCTTAATAATTTAATAAACCTTTGATTCTTAATAATTTCTGAATTCTATTAATTAAAATATATTAATTATTCAATTAAATTATACATTCCTTTAACTTGAATTAATTAGATAATTTGATTAATTAAGATTTATCTTAATCAATCAAATTTGATAATTGATTTAGATTAAACGAATTCGGGTCTTCTATACCTAAAGTTTGATTCCTTTTGGAGGACTTCGAGCATTTTGATTTCAAAAGACTCTTAAAACATTTAAATAACAAAAAGATCTCCTATGTGTTGTGCATGATTCCTTTTAGGAGGGCACTAACACATTTGGATATGGAGATCTTCAAACAACTATAATAATATACCGACCTTATATGACGTGCTAGATTCCTTCGGGAGGGCACATTATATTACATTTGTAAGGTCCCTTTCTCTCTCCTCAATAAATTTTGGGGACTCTTGAAATGAATACATACCTTCTGTCTAAGGCGGGTATTTATTTTGGAAGTCCTAGGATTTATAAATTGATGATTTCCTGCACTTAGGGAATTATCAATCTATAAATTCTTTATAATCTAAATTAATAAACTTTAACATTTAAAATTGGAATAATTTAAAAATTTATTAATTCATCTTATTTAAATTTTAATCAAACTCCCTCGGCCTGTAATAAATCAATTTTAATAATACATGAAATTTAAACAAATAAACCCATTAGGACCTATCCAAGCCACACAGCTTTCTTCACACACTTAGATGCTTGCTAGGACTACCAACTTTAGCCTAGGCTAGGCAGGTGGTTTGTTGTAGTTTATTTGCGGGTGTCTTGCCTAGAGGGCACCTATGTGTGATTGCTTACCTTTCTGTACTGCATAAGCATGCATATTTACTTTTCTGTATGTACACCAGAGCGCGGAGTGAACAAAGTGAGGACCGCGTACTTACTTTTCTGTCTTTACTTTCCTGCATTTATAACTGTACACAACGCACTCATAACATGCATCATTATATAACTGCTTTATTTCCTGTCTTTTATATTACTGCAATAGTAGAATGTTCCTAGAATTTGATGTACTTCTATTTTTATTTCTTAGAATTGTTGTATATAGATTGAGTCTGTACAGCGTCTGTAAAAGAATTAAAGATAACTGCTTATAAATATACAAATGGGGCTCCAAAAAGTAATGTCCTCCTTCAAAAGGACATTCCTTTTTGGAATTCCATAGAAGACCCGGAGCCCAAAGACCATAAGCAGTTATATTTAATTCTATTTTCTCGTAGGCTTAGAACCCAGGTTTGTTGTCGGTGGGTCCTGGAAACCATTACTTTACTACAAATTTTGGGGTGTAACCGATGAAAATTATATAAATAAAATCAGCTCTTTTATCTATAATTGCTTCATACATCATTTGCATACGAGTAGATTTTTGGTTTTTATAAGCATATCTCTCTGCATTTATTTTCAGATTCTTTAATAAACTCCTTGATTCCTAGGATAGAGCTACCTTAACTCTTGCATCATCGGCGAATTATTGTGATTAGGATTGTTAGCTGGCAGCCCACTCTAGGCAGGTGGTAAGTCCAGATTGTATAAACCTCTCTCTGCACATTTTCAGTCTTCTAATCAATTCTAACTCTTCTAAATTCAATTCTATAATCTAAAGCCTGATCTTGGAAATTTAAATTAGCCCAAATATTTAATTAAATTTATATATAATTTTGGAATCAATTAGTCTTCATTTAAATCGAGAGTGTTCTCTTAGGAGATGTAATTAACTACAGGGGCTTGCCCCTGTAGGAAGTCTAGATCCCAGAATAATCTAAACCCTACTTAAGTTCCTTTCTGAGGTAGGGGAAAGATCTGTTGAAGTAGATTAGGTTTTATTCATGTTCAGGAGTTATTTCTATAATTAGGTAATAGATTGATATTTGATTTGTTTCTCGCTAACAAATCAAATATCTTCTATACCTGGTTATGGAAATAAACTTACAACTCGTTAATATAATCAGGTCCATTAGAGAATGTATTCGTCATCCCTTCAGGATGATTTGAATATTCTCTGTAGTATACCTGATTAGGAGAATAAGTTGTACTACTTCTCCCTTTAAAATTAATAGAAGGGTATTAGTCTGTCTTTCGGGGCAGTATAACACCCGACTATGTAGGTTTAATTGGGAGAAATATATCCTAAATATAAATAAAGCGAATCATGTGAGAAGATAAAATTCTTATTTTTAAATAGAAAACCCTGCCTTATCTATACTTTTGTTTAGATTCATTCATCATAATCAAGAAATAAATAGATATTCGATTTACTTTCATAAGTAAATCAAATATTATCGTCTGTATACTTGATTTTAGGGATGAATCGATAATTCACTAATCTAATTAGGTAAATAGGGAAGATACAGATCATCCTTTTGGGTGATTTGTATATTCCCTATGTCATACCTGATTAGGAAAGCGAATTATCTGTTCTCTTTCTTTAGAATCAATAGAAGGATATCAGTCTGTCTTTCGAGGCGGTCTAATATCCGACTATACATATTCAATTGAAAGAGAATGTTCAAAAATATAAATAAAGCAAATTATTTTCCATAAATAAAATAGGATAAATTTTATTTCAAAAATTATTTTTAAAAATCTATCTCTCTCTCCTTCTCTTTCTCTATTTAAATTATATAGATTTATTATACAATATAGATTATATTATATTCTATTAAATTAAATATTTACAGGAAAGAATTATATATAAATAAATAACAAAAATAAAAAATAAAGTTAGTTAGAGATTTTATTTTCTCACAGATTTTTCTGGCGACTCCACTGGGGATAGACTTTTCTCTCCATTTCAAATGAAGACTAAATTCTTTCTAAAAATTATATATAATTTTATTAAATATTTGGGCACTTAAATTTTCATCTAATTTTTTTTTTTTTTGTGTCTGTCACTATCTTTGTGGATACTGTTTGTACTTTTGTGATGTTGTGATGACGAGTGTTTTATATTTGGTTTTCTCGTCGCTATTTGATTTCATCGATAGTCGTTGTCTCCTTAGACTTTTTTATGTAAGGCTAAGCAGTTGAGTTAACAGTCAGCAGCGGTGTGGGCCCCAAAGCCTGCCGAAGTGCTGCCCGTTTCTCTTCTGATTTTTGAGTAGCTTTAGCGAGTCTACAGTCTTTCAGACTTCACCTTTTATATATTTGGGTCTTTTCGGTCCGCTTTTCTTTTTCTACTACGATTCTTTTCGTAGATCTTTCTGATTTGTTTTGACTTTACTGTTTTCGAGCCGTATTTTGTTTTTAGCCTGATTGAGATCTATACCTGAATTATAAAACTGTAAAATTCCAAGTAAATTGAGTCAGCCTAGCCTGTTTGTCATTTGTATGACATCTGCATGTTTACTTTATACTGTTTGCATGTTTATGGCCACGCGAGTGGCCATCACCCATGGTTACCAGAGCTTCTCCTAAAAGCCTGGCGGACGTCCACCCGAAAATGGAGGTTTGGTCCTAAGTCTGGTAGGGGTTATGCCGTCCGTTTGTTGTCTCACATTTGTGTGCCATTTGTATGGTTTTCAGTGTCAGAGTTATTTCTTAAGTCTTTCTGAAATCTATTCTGAGTTTTTAAATTTATTATAAATTTTTTCTACGCTCATTTTTTCACTATTAAATTTCTGTTTTGTGGTTTTGATTTGCAAAGTGCCATTGATTTGATTCTTTTTGTCTTTTATTTTAAACTGCATAACTATTAGAATTCCAAGTAAATCGAGTCAACCCAGCCTGTATGTCATTTGTATGACATTTGCATATTTACTTTACACTGTTTGCATGTTTATGGCCACGCGAGTGGCAATCACCCATGGTTACCAGAGCTTCTCCTAAAAGCCTGGCGGACGTCCACCCGGAAACGGAGGTTTGGTCCTAGGTCTGGTAGGGGTTATGCCGCCCGTTTGTCGTTTGACATTTGTATGTCATTTTGTGTGATTAGTCACTTAGAATTCTTTTCGAGTCTATTCATATTCATAACTGATTTCTTTCTATTCATTATATTCAATGCTCTCTCTTTATGCTTATTTTGGAGTCTCGATATTTTGGCTTTGATTTATTAGTTGATTTTGATTGATCGTCTTTTATTTATGCTATATAATTGTGTAGAATCCCTTAAATCGAGTCAACCAAGCTTGTATGTCATTTGTATGACATTTGCATGTTTACTTTCCATCCACTGTTTGCATGTTTATGGCCACGCGAGTGGCCATCACCCATGCTTACCAGAGCTTCTCCTAAAATCCTGGCGGACGTCCACCCGAAAATGGAGGTTTGGTCCTAGGTCTGGTAGGGGTTATGCCGCCCGTTTGTCGTCTTGCATTTGCATGTCAGTTGTATGTCATTTGTATACCTTTAGAGTCTTCATTTTCACTCGTGTCGGTTTTGGTTCTATTCGATGCGTTGAGATTAGGCTTTAGATTACAAAATCTCACTCTTTCCTCTTTCTTAATCGTATATGCTCATGTTTGTTTACGCTTATATTTTAAAATGTTTAAGAACAAGGGTCCTTATTGGATTCCATCTTATTTTAATTCTAGTTTCCGTTCATTCATCAAATCAAATCTCCTCCTGAATTTGCACTTGGTAACCATATCCCTAAGGACATGGGTCCTTATTTAATTTCTTTTCAATCTAATTTTGATCCCTTTCAATCTTTAATCAAATCTCATTCTAAATCTCCACCCTATAATTACGTTCCCTTTAGTCTGGATCCTTAACCGGGCCATTCCATCTTTCAAATCTTCAAGTTATTCAATCTTCATCTTAAACTCCAGTTATATTCAAATCAGTGCAACTCTCAACTTCCATATTCAGTTTCCAGTTCAGAAGAGATCAGTTGTTGATTCAGGGTTCTTTGAATTACAGAAAATGTCCGGAAGATTGGTATTCAATATCAACATCACTGCTGCCCAATCTGCTGAGGGAAACCAAATTAGATTTGGGTCCAGATTTGAAAATATCCAAATCACATTTGGTGCACCACAACCCGAAGTGGTGGCACCTTCTGCCGAATCCAGAAGATCAAGTCCTGTTCAAGTCAACACCGAAGAACGGTCTGTAGCTGCCCCTACAGTTCCTAGACACTCAGTTTTCACCCGTTTGCATTATCCCCAGTCAACTGCCATGGCTAAAGGAAAATCCCCGATTGTTGTTGAAACTCCCGCAACCAAGAACTTTGAGACTGGGTCATCTTCTGGAATCCGGGAGATGACTAAGTCTCAACGCCGCAATATAATTCGTCGTATGAGGCATAGAGAAAAAAGAGGAAAGTTGTCAAAGGAAGATGCTTTGATGGCTGCTGCAACCGAAGCAGCAAAGAAGATGAGCTCTGAAACGTCTGAAACTTATGTTAATACCTCACAATTGGTTGATAGTGAATTTCGACCACTATGCGATACTTCCGAGGAAGAAAATGAATTGCAAATATTAAACTCTCCTCCAACTCCATTTCGTGGAGATCCCGTCCTCACTCCAATATCTGAAAGAAAGAGAAAATTCAAATCCCTATTCAATGGTCTGGTCCAGGATTGTGCCACCGATTTTGGGCAGTCAAAGATAGAATTTCTTAGAAGTGTCAAAGATGTGATCTCCGCTGAAATGCATCCATATTCAAGTGGAAGGCAAGGAGAATCTCCCCCTATAAAGAGAAGAACCCAATTTCAAGATCCGGATCCAAGTCGACCAGCAGCTGCTACAGATCGCTTTGGAAAACCAAAGAGATTCTCACACCACGATCATTATCAAAGTTAAAATCAACAGTACAGTCAGCAAACTTCTATCAAATTCCTAGGATATGGAGCGTCAGCCCGTCGAGGGTATGATCCCATATCTTCTCCGCATTCACATCAGTTTAGAAATTCTCCAGCAAGATCTTCTGGTCATCCTTCAAATCAACTCCCCTTAAGAGTTGACCGACATCAATCACAGGGTAGCGAATCATCCTCTGGTTTTGATAATATGAGGCTGAAGTTCGCAAATCAGTCAAACTATTTATCTAACAGAGAGAGGATTTGGCAGCCCGGGATGGTCCCAACTCCAATTATACTGATGAATCAGAGGAATAACACGATGGAAGAAGTACCAAAGAAGTTGAAATCTGTTATTGAAATCTCTTCTTCCAGAGAGAATATACCAGTACATCCATGTAATACGGAAGAGAAGACAATAGAAGAAATGGTGGATCATCTAAAAGAAAGTATCCGCCGGATTGACGAACAAGAAGCTGCAGAGAATGAAGAAATAGATAAAGAGATGTCTGATAGCGTCAACATGGTCGATGCTCGGTCATCTCCGTAAAAAGAGAGAATCTGAGTTTACATTTTATTAGAAAGTATCTGATTTACTTTTCCTTAAGACGATGTACCAACTATCTTAGATTTCAAATGAAGGAAATTATGTTTGACTACAGCAAGTGTTCAAAAGAATAAGAAGTTATTGACGACCAATATTAAAAAAAAAAAAGAGAGAGAAAGAAGACTATGTTCCCTCCCTCCTCCCTCTCGCTCGAGGGTCGACACCGATTTTAAATCCAAACCTATATCAAAACTAAATTTAGCTTAGAAATAAAATCTTTTCAAAGTTCATGCAATTTTATATCTTATAAGTATCATTAGCATATTTATAGATCTATTCTAAAATTTTCTTTATCAAGTTATCATTTCTATCAAGGAAATTCAGATTCGATTTGTAGATAATTCTTCCCTTTATGAGAGAAAACGAGTTCTCTCTTTCATTTTCGAAAGATAATCCCACAACTGAGTTTCATCTTAGGGTTTTAAAAGGAAGCCTATATATATATATATATATATATATATATATAAAGGGGGACGCGCAATGTACGCGAAAATGAAAAGATGCATACAAATGTGCCAAATAAAAGATGCGCAAAGTGCGCCAAAAAAAAAGAAAGAAGGAGAAAAAGAGGAAAGATGCACCAAAGTATGCCAAGCAACGAAAGATGCTCAAAGTATACATCGAAAAATAAATTAAGTAAAGGGCTTCCTTTTCAAAATCCTAGATCTCAAAGAATCTACTTTCTCCATATATTTTTCTTGATACTTGATTTTTAAAAATCTAGATATCAGATTTATTTCTATGCATTGATATCTTTTTAAATATAAAAGATCAAGCAAGAAACTGAAAAGATCAATTTTCTTTCCCTGAATTCGTTCTTTTGAAATAAGTTTTAATTTAAAAACATAAAAGAGGTTTCATTTTTGTTTGAATAGTTGCTATTTGAATGATTTATATTTGTGCAACTTATGTATTTTTGATGATTCCAAACATTATTGTTCAGATGTATAATTATCTCCTAACAATTTAGAAGATTTGCACTTGCTCTTGTGTGTACTAACATTTCAGGAAAATCAGACTCCAGACTACGAAAACTTCAAATCAAATTCAACATGAGAAATTTTGTTTATTTGAAGTGTCTTTTCTTTGAATTAATTTTTGAAAGGGAGTGATTGTAATTGAGTGAATAAAATCACACACACAAACTAAGGAGATCTTGAAATTCTATACTGATCGTACAGGACGATATATATCGTACTGGACGATCTGTCAGTTATCTCCTATAGAGCATTTGGAACGAATAGGAACTTGCTTCGAAAAATTTTCTAAGTCCTATTCGTCCAGGACGAATTTTTAAATCGTCCCCGGCGATGGGCGCTCTGGAAAATTTCGTACAGACGAAAATAAATTCGTACGGACGAACAGCTCTCTGGAAAATTTTCGTCCAGACGAAACCATATTATCGTCCCCGGCGATGGGCGCTCTGGAAAATTTTCGTCCAGACGAAATAAATCATCGTCCAGGACGATCAGCTCTCTGGAAAATTTTCGTCCAGACGATCAAATTTCGTCCAAACGATAAACCGACTTAGGACAGTTTTCAGCAGTTTCTAGAACCGACCTTGTAATAACCGTTCGTACTGGACGAACCTAGTTCGTACAGGACGATCAGCTGTACGAAGTCATTTCGTACACATATACAAATTGGGTCGTTTCAGATCGTTTAAGTAAAATCGTCCAGGACGATCCACGATCGTACCGGACGATCCACTGCGTACAGAATTGAAAACTTGCAGTTTTGGGCGGTTTTTCTTGTCTTTTGTATAAATACTTCAAATTAGACTGCCACCCAATCTTTTTGTCACTTGAACTTCGTGCCTATTGAGAGAATAGTCAAGGGGAGAGTGGAAGAGAGCATTCAAAGGAGGATTCCTACCATTGGAGCAAGAAGGCTTCACTTGGATTGCAAAGGTAAGAATCTCTACTTGTGAAATTGGATTTCTTCACTCCTTTCTTTCTTTCTTCTAGGTTCTTGTGAGAAGATCATTCAAGAAGGTCCGGTTCTCTGCCGACACTTGGAGAGTGTGAACAGCCGTGGGTTCTCTGCCTACACTAGGAGAGTGTAAAGGAAGAAGGTTCTCTGCCTACACTTGGAGAGTGTGAACAGCTGTAGGGTTCTCTGCCCACACTAGGAGAGTGTAAAAGGACGACGGTTCTCTGCCAGCACTGTGGATTGTGTAAAAGGACGACGGTTCTCTGCCAGCACTGTGGATTGTGTAAAAGGACGACGGTTCTCTGCCGACACTTGGAGAGTGTGAACAGCCGTGGGTTCTCTGCCTACACTAGGAGAGTGTAAAAGGAAGAAGGTTCTCTGCCTACACTTGGAGAGTGTGAACAGCTGTAGGGTTCTCTGCCCACACTAGGAGAGTGTAAAAGGACGACGGTTCTCTGCCAGCACTGTGATTGTGTAAAAGGACGACGGTTCTCTGCCGCACCGGGAGTGGTGAAAAGAGGGTTTTTGTACAGGCTTCTCCCCCCTTGCTGTGGGTGCTAAAGGAGAGTCACTTTGTGGTATTAGTGCAATACTCAGAGGGTGCCTCTGAGGAGTGGATGTAGGTCTGGTTATAGACCGAACCACTATAAATCTGGTGTCATTTACTTTATTGCTTTTACGTTTCCGCATTTTAAATTTCTGTTTTAACAACTCTGTGGTTGAAAAACAATTTTCTACAAACTTTAAAAGAAAATTTCATTTCGGTTCAACATTAGTTTTAAGAGGGTTTAAAATTTTTAAAACTACCAATTCACCCCCCTCTTGGTAGCCTTGGGACATTTACTTAGGCTTAACAACCTAATTACTAGACTCAACAAGTGGTATCAGAGCATAGTTTCAAAATCATAAGTTTTGAACTACTTTTGATTAACGTAGATGGCTACATTTGGAAACCGAAACACTCCTGAGGGTTACTCTATCACTAGACCTCCACTGTTTGACAATATTCCTTTTGATTTTTGGAAAACACGCATGTCTACTTTCTTACAGTCACTTGACTATCGCAAGTGTGGATGTTAGTCCAGGAAGTTACACAAAACCAACTAGATTAGTTGATGGAATTAGGGTAGATGCACCCTATGCGGATTTGGACTATTGAAGAACGTGACTTAGCACAATTAAATGCAAAATGTTTAAATAGTTTCTTTTGTGCTTTAAAATCTGAAGACTACATGCGAGTTTCTACTTGTAAAAGCGGAAAGACATTATGGGATAGACTTTGTATTACTTATGAAGGGACAAATGAGGTTAAGCAATTAGGCTAAATATCTTGTTACATGACTTACGAACTATTTCGCATGAAACCCTAATGAATCTATATCTGACATGTACACAAATTCACTCGAATTGTCACCTCTTTGCATGCACTTGGTAGGGAATTAACTAATGCTGAAATGGTTAATAAGATTCTTCGTTGTTTACCTACTGCATACGATGCTAAAATTACTGCAATTACAGAGTCAAAAGATCTGAACATTTATTCTATTGACAATCTTCTTGGTTCACTCATTGCTTACGAGCAGGAGTAAGTCAAGAAAGATTGATGCAGGTGAACCAAGAAAGGACAAGAATATTGCACTAATGTGGAAGAGTCAGAAAGTGAACACTCACAACCTGAGGATGAAGATGATATAGCACTGATGACTAGACAATTCAAAAGCTTTTTAAAGAGGAAGCAGAAGAGACGCCAGCAATGGAATAGAGGTAAGTATAATTAGAAATGGCAAGGTTTCTAATGAAGTAATTTGTTATGATGCAGGAAACCAGGCCCATATAAAGACTGACTGTCCAAAACTCAAAGCCTCTCCTAGCAAGGAGAAGGTAGAGGAGAAACCAATGGTAAAGAAGGGCAAGAAGAAGTTTCAAAAGGCTTTTTGGGCGGACTCAGCTTCAGACTCATCTGAGACTGATAAAGAAGAAGAAGTCACCAACCTTTGCTTGATGGCAGATAAAGCTGAACAATCAGATCAAGAAGGGAGGTATACTCTCACACAAGACCTCGTGAGAGTATATGGTACCTGGACAGCGGATGTTCTAAGCAACCAATGACTGGAGATACTGCTCAATTCATAACGCTGGAAGCCAGGAGTGGAGCAAGGTTACACTTGGAGATAATACCCACAAAGAAAGTGGTTGGATCAGGGTATGATTGGAACTTGAAAAAACTTTTTCATAGATAATGTTTTATTAGTTGAAGGCTTGAAACATAATTTGCTTAGCATAAGTCAGCTTTGTGATAAGGGCTATAATGTAAAATTTTTACCTACTAGCTGCATAATTAGCCTAAATGGAAAAATTTGTTTTAAATGGAAAAAGGTGAACAATGTTTACATGCTAGATTTAATTGTATTCAATCTCCTACTGCTTTTTGTTTGAAAACTGTTTCTGATGAATCATGGCTTTGGCATAGGAGACTTTGTCATTCTAGTATGAAAAATCTTAGAAAAATTTACCCAAAAGAATTTGTGAGAGGAATACCTAAACTAGACTTTACTAAGGACCATTTGTGTGATGCATGTCAATTAGGAAAACAAGTGAAGTCCTCTTTTAAGTCCATTAAAGATCTTAGGACAGTAAACCTTTAGAATTCTACCATGGATCTTTTTGGACCAGTAAGCACTGTTAGTCTAGGAGGAGATATATGGATTTTGTTATAGTAGATGATTTTTCACAATTTCACCTGGGTTAAGTTTCTTTTTCATAAAGTGAATCATTTGAGGAATTCAGAAATTTTTCAACTTGGATACAAAGAAAACTAGGATGTGAAATAATTTGTATACAAAGTGATCATGGAGGAGAATTTGAAAATGAAAGATTTGAAGATTTCTGTAAAGAAAATGGGATTGATCACAATTTTTCTGCACCTAGAACTCCTCAACAAAATGGAGTAGTTGAAAGAAAGAACAGAACATTAATAGAAGCCGCCCGAGCAATGTTTAGCAGAATACTCACTTCCTAGATATTTTTGGGCTGAGGCGGTTAGCACTGCATGCTATGTTCTGAATAGGGTGAATGTGAGATCAAATTTGAATAAAACACCCTATGAGTTGCTAAAAGGTAGAACACCAAATTTGTCTCATTTGCATGTATTTGGTTGCAAGGTGTTCATGACATAATAATGGAAAATCTGCCTTAGGAAAATTTGATCAAAATCAGATGAAGGAATTTTTGTTGGATATTCAAGTGCTGGAAAATCTTATAGAGTATTCAACAGAAGAACTTTAGTCATTGAAGAAACCACACATGTTGTTTTTGATGAAAATGGAAACATGGAAGAGCCAAAAGTTGTTGAAGAAGAAATTGAAGAAAACTCCCAAAAGATAGATAGATTAAATTTGGAGAAAATGTGGAAGAAAATTTAGAAAGAGAAAGACCCTTTTGCCTAGAGATTTGAGATTTTCTAAAAACCACCAAAGGAATTAATCATAGGTGAACCAAGTGAGGGTGTTAGAACTAGGCATGGATTAAACAAGGAAGTCAATCATTCAAGCTTTATTTCAACTGTTGAACCCACTAACATTGATCAAGCACTTTCAGATGAATTTTGGATATTGGCCATTCAAGAAGAGTTAAATCAATTTGTAAGAAATAAAGTTTGGGAACTAACTACAAAGGCCAAAAGATCAAAGTGTTGTAGGAACCAAGTGGGTGTTCAAAATAAAATGAATGACTCAGGAGTAGTCATTAGAACTAAGGCTAGATTAGTAGCTAAGGGGTATAATCAAATTGAAGGAATTTGTTTTGAGGAAACTTTTGCTCCTGTAGCTAGACTTGAAGCAATTAGGGTTTTACTAGCCTTTGCCTGTTTTAAAGGTTTTAAATTGTTTCAAATGGATGTCAAAAGTGCCTTTTTAAATGGAGTAATTGAGAAGATGTTTTTGTAGAACAACCTCCAGGTTTTGAAAACTCTAAATTTCCAAATCATGTTTTCAAATTAAAAAAGGCATTATATGGTTGAAACAGGCACCTAGGGCTTGGTATGAGAGGTTAAGCACCTTCCTACTTGAAAGATCTTTTGAAAAAGGAAGTGTGGAATCACAACTCTCTTTTTAAGGAAAATTGAAGGATATACTTATTGTTCAAATTTATGTGGATGACATCATCTTTGGATCTTCAAATAAACATCTTTGTGATGTTTTTCCTAAAACAATGAGTAGTGAATTTGAAATGAGTCTAATGGGAGATTTAAATTACTTTCTAGGTTTTTAGCATTAGCAACTTGAGGAAGGTACTTTTCTTAGTCAAACCAAATATATTAAGGACATCCTCAAAAAATATGTAAATGGACAATGCTAAACCTGTTAGTACACCAATGAGTTCTTCAGTTCAGTTAGATAAAGACCTTAAGGAACATCTGTTGATCAAAAGAAATTTAGAGGATAATTGATCTTTACTTTACTTGACTGCTAGCCGACCAGATATTATGTTTAGTGTTTGCTTATGTGCTAGATTTCAATCAGATCCAAAAAATCACATTTGACAGCAGTGAAAGGATTTTAGATATCTACTAGGAAACTCAAAACTTAGGAATTTGGTATCCTAAGTTTAGCTCTTCATTTGAAATTATAGGTTACTCAGATTCTGACTTGCAGGCTGTAGAGTGGATAGGAAAGCACTTCTGGAACATGTCAATTCATTGGAAATTCATTAGTTCATGGTCTAGTAGAAAACAAAATTCAGTGGCACTATCTACTGCAGAAGCAGAATACATTGCATTAGAAGTTGTGTGGCACAAGTACTTTGGTTAAAACAACAGTTGATTGACTTAGGATTAACTATAGGCACTATTCCAATTTATTGTGACAATACTAGTGCTATTTGCATTTCCAAAAATCCTATTCAACATTCTAGAACCAAACACATTGATATAAGGCATCATTTCATAAGGGATCATGTATCCAAAGGAGAAATTGAACTCATTCATGTTTCAACTAAAAATCAACTTGCATACATTTTTACAAACCTTTAGCCTTTGATACCTTCAGTACTTAAGAACAAGGCTTGGTGTTATTGATTTGAATGCTAACCAAAATGTCTTTGCAACATTGATACTTGTTGGTTTTGTTTTTGTGATTTTGTGAATTTTGTGTGTTTTGAATGAATTGTTTTTGGATGTATGATTGATCTTATGTTTTCTGTTTTTTGTATTTTATTTTATTGTTTTTGTTTATTTTGTTAAATTAAAAAATTCAAAATTAAAAATTTTTTGGAGGAAATCGTCCAGGACGAAATTTTTCGTACAGGACGATGTGTTAAGAAACAGTTTGCGCGAATTTAAACCGTTTTGAGAGCAGTTTTTTATTGGATCGTCTGTACGATCTGTGATCGTCCAGTACGAATTTTTTTTCTCTCAAACGTCGGGACGATTGAATGCAGCGGTTGAGTGGATAAGACAGTTTTTAATACGAACTTCGTCTGTACGAAATTTTTTTCGTATGTACGAACATGTGTCGATTCATTGTAGGGACGGTTTCAAGAGTCATTAAAACGAAACGCTTTCTGATCGTCTGTACGAAATATTTTCGTATGTACGATCGGTCAAGTCAAAAAGCCTGTACGAAGGGACGCATCGTAAGTTGTGTTGAATACGAAAAGCCGTTACATTTTGGACGAATTGGATCGTCTGTACGAAATTACTTCGTCCAGACGAACGATAATTTTTCGTCCAGGACGAATATTTTCGTCCAGGACGAACGTATCGTTTTTCTTTAAATATGAGGGCTTTCAAACTTGACAATCACACTTTCAAACATCTTTTTCAATCCCTTTCTACATCAAATCAACTATGGCCTCCTCTAGCAAGAAGACAAAAGTTTGGTGAAGAAACCCAACAGGAATGCTCCAGACAACTTCCTTTCCAAAGCAAATGAGGAATCTTTTCCTCGTTTTGCTTCTGCAAAAATCACTCCGTCTCGCATTCTTATCCAAACGGAGTTGAAATTTCGGGTATTACACCTCTTCGCCTCAACCCAATTTCATTTCATTCTTTCTCTTGTCCACTTCTACAATAAGCAAACCTACCATTACTTCCTAGCCAACATGAGTTTCAATTCTGACCACTCTATCATTAGTTCTTTTGTTTTTAAGAAAAAAGTTGAGATCACCAAGCACGACCTTGGTGCATTTTTAAACTTAAGGACTGAAGGATATAGAGCCCACACCCTAATGTCAGAAACACGTCTTCCATTGGTATGAAATCAATAGGGTAATTAGAGAAAATGGAATTGACAATCATGTTGCTAGAGTGGCCGGTATGACCCAAGATGCCCGAATCATCCAGCATATCCTTAGATCCTCAATTATTCCTAAAGCTGGTGATAGGATAACATTACTCCTCTTCTTTCTTGTCTAACTTTTTTAATCATGAAAAGACAACCTATTGATGAAGCCCAACTCATCCTAGATCATATCTATGGGCTTTCAGAAATAGGACATCCTGATCAGAAGAGGAAGAAGAATATTTCTTTAGGGCACTTGATTACTTATGTTTTGGAGAAGAAGTACAATATAGTCCATCCTGATGAGGAATATGAAGAGCCAGTTTATTACAACGATGCATCTTTCAGACTGCTCTTCAGGAGGAAAAAGAAAAAGAAAAAGCACATGGCAGTGCTCAGAAGAAGAAGAAGAAGGAGTGCAAGCTTCTGCTTCTCAATCAGATTACCAGAATCTGATTGAGAGATTTGATAGACTAGAGACTCACATTGATCAAAGGTTTGATCAATTTGATGCTCATTACGCTAGCAGCAGCAACATGACATTGGTAATATTAGAGATGAAGTTCATGAAATAAATACCAATGTAATGTTGATGGCCTCCTACTTCAACCTCTTTGGCGGCATTCCTCCTCCTCCTCCTCCAGAACAGTAGAAGTTTTTTTTATGTGTGTCTGGTGTATTTTTTGTTTTGTTGTATGTTTTTTTTTAAGTTCAATGTTTTTATGTAATTTTCTTTTTAATCAATGAAAGTTTGTTTGTCTTAGATTTGTTTTGAAATGTGGCTATCTTTATGAATTTCATTAATATTGTTTTAATCTACATTGTGCTCAATTCGATTGTAATATGAGATTATCTATATTAGAAAATCTAGACTTCTAAAATTATAATTTGTTTATAACTTGTTGTAGTTAGAATTTTTAAATTCATGTCTATTCATTTAGACTACATAAAATTAATATTGTTATTGCAATTTTGATGTTATCTTATTTTGTATTTCTATGCTCAAATGATATTTATGCACCTAGAAATATTTGAAATGTTAGATTATAGATTTTGGAAAGAATTGGTCAAATTACTCTTGAAAATTGTACAAATGTACAAAAATCAAAAGGGATTCGCAAAAATTTGCAAAGTGAAAAAGAGGCACAAAATAAGCCCAACCAAGAAAATGCACAAAAATGTGCTCCAAAACTTTGAAAAGATGTGCAAAGCACCACATGAGGTATTCTCTTCTTTCCAAATTCGTTTAATCTCTTATTCAAGTTGATCTAATTCATTTATATTCTATTGGTTTGAAATATAGAATTTTTTTTTTACATCTCACTTGTAATGATTTTCAATAATCAAAATGTCTAAATTGAATCATGTCTTTGATAAATTCTTCTTACTTACAATGTTATATCATTTCATAAATTTATGAATTTCTATGATTGACCTAATATCTTTAGTTTAAAATTGCATACCCTATGTCAAATCACAATTTAGATTAAAATTTTAACAATGAATTTCATATATTATTTACATTTCTTGTCTTATTCTTCTTCACTTTTTGTTGTTGTCAAAAGGGGGAGAAATTATTATGTTTTTGTTTGTTTTTTTTATGTTTTTGTTGTATGTTTGTTTTTGGTTTAGTTTTCTGTGTTAAAATTTTTTGAAAAACAAAAATTTTGTTCTTAATGCCTCCTTATTTTAATATACTCATAAATTCAGGGGGAGTTTAGGAGATAAGAGATAGTGTTTTAACTTGAAACCATACTAATAATAATTGTTTTGCCATCATCAAAAGGGGGAGATTGTTTGAATAGTTGCTATTTGAATGATTTATATTTGTGCAACTTATGTATTTTGATGATCCAAATTATTGTTCAGATGTATAATTATCTCCTAACAATTTAGAAGATTTGCACTTGCTCTTGTGTGTACTAACATTTCAGAAAAATCAGACTCCAGACTACGAAAACTTCAAATCAAATTCAACATGAGAAATTTTGTTTATTTGAAGTGTCTTTTCTTTGAATTAATT